>JXOR01000223.1:0-106885 GCA_001014335.1 Coboldia fuscipes
CGAGTCGCTTTCAACCGCTCTCAATCTACAAATGAAATTTATTCACACGAAAATCACATACGTGGACTCTGTCATGTGAATATGTATGCCAGACTTGTAATGTACGTTTCAATATAATTAACAAATAACAATGGAATNAAACAGCATTTAATACCAGATAAAACAGTCGGTCACAAATTTCATTCGAGTCGCTTTCAACCGCTCTCAATCTACAAATGAAATTTATTCACACGAAAATCACATACGTGGACTCTGTCATGTGAATATGTATGCCAGACTTGTAATGTACGTTTCAATATAATTAACAAATAACAATGGAATCTGGGGTGCAGGAGAGCCAGAGTGCCATTAACTCTAAGAGTTAATTTACATGGGATTGAAACAAAATGGGAAAGACCACAGAATTCGCCCGATTATTCGGTCAGGATCAGAAAACTACATCAATTTCAATGATGCTGAGCCAGAATTTTATACGACAAGCATTGCTTCAATACGAAATACGAAATAGTAGCAAGCGACTAACAAGCGATAATTTTGAGCGACAAATTTAAGAACCAGCTGATATTTATTTCGAATGATTGTGAAATCACCGCTTGAGTAATGAAGACTTGTATGTTCAATGAATGTAGAGTTCATGACTCACGGTTGTGAATTTACGATACAATAATTCGTTACTCACCCAACGAAATTGTAGAAGTGGAATTAAAATAATTTATTTTAAATAATTGTTAACAATAGCAGATAGATTGGTGCGATATTATCATCTTGGAACTGGTAAGAAATATAATTAAAAGAATCTACGGATAACATATTGCCATTCGAAAGTGAAATTTAAATATCAAAAAATTAACAAGTGGGAACAAGTAGCATGACTTGAAGAAGTGAGTCAACTTTTGTTTTGGTTTTTTGTTTAAAAAGGGTACAATTTCGTCGAATCTCATCATAAGAATCAAACAAGTTGAGGTGGCCACAAGTGAAAATGGAGTTTCCACAATTAGGTCAACACTGTACAGTATCATCGTGCAAGAAACTAGGTAATTTACAATTATTTAATGCATTTCATCGCCGAGTTATTAATTAAAAGTTACTTGTTATAGATTTTCTGCCAATGAAGTGTGATAGCTGCAAAGAGATCTTCTGGTAAGTTCTGGAACTAATCTGAATCATCGTAATGATTTAAGATTGATGCGAATTACATCATGTTAATTTCAGTATTGAACATTTCAAATACACACAACATTCCTGTGCAGCTGCCAAAGAGAAAGATTTCCAAGTGCCTGTTTGTCCTTTGTGTAATGAACCAGTGCCAACACCAAGAGGAACGACACCAGACATTACCGTGGGACGACACATAGATCAGCAATGCCAGGATGACAAGGCAAAAATTTACACGAATCGTTGCTGTTACAAGACGTGCAAGAAAAAAGAAATGATTTCATTGAAATGTGATTCGTGTCAGAAGAACTATTGCATTAAGCATCGATTGGCCATGGATCATGAGTGTTCGGGACCCAAAATAAGTCAAATGTAAGAACAATTAATTTGGTGAAGTAGTTTAGTTATAGTTATAATGGCAATTACTTTTAGGCGCGGTGCTTCTCGTTCCAATCAATCAATACGACCACCCGAGAGTAATAACAGAATAGCAGAATATCAGTACAACGGCGGGATGAGTGAGGATGAAGCTCTAGCTCGGGCACTTGCAATGTCTGAACAACAGGCTCAGGGAAATAGCAATCAACCGAAAGACCAGAGATGTAGAATGTCATAACGAATAGGGGAATAGTTAACGATAATTTTACTTCATTCCTGCAATGTATCAGAAGTTGTTTATGTTTAAGAAAATTAAATTTTAAGTAAAGCAATTTAATTTGATAGTTTCATTTTGTGTATTCCTTGTTCGTAAAGGTTTTTTTTTTTTAAATGGACAAACAGACTATTCCTAATCCAATAGTTGCTTACTAAAATTAACTCAGATTAGAATGATTAAACTGAATTTAATAACTCGTTGGATAATAAGAGCTTCCAAAAATCAATTTGATTCTAATTTTATTAATCTGTTCATCGTAGCAAAGACTTAACCCAAATCAGCTTGCATTTTGACACATCCACTACAACGCTGTCGGAATGTGATGTCACTTTCGATTAAACTTTAACATATTTCTGAGAATAAATAAGAGGTAAAGGCATATAGCAACTCGAATTAATATATCGTCGCCCCAACCTAACAAGGTCGTAAGCGTCACGTGGGTCCTTGTGTGAAGATGGTACCAGCGTATAAAGGACATCAATATCTATGTCCTGTGTAAAAATGGTTAAAATCGAAGAATTCTAAAGAGATCAAATTGGTCCAGAGTTGAAATACATTCTTTATTTTCTCCATTAATTATACACCATTTAAAAAATGTCATATTTGATTACCTCGAAACTCACTTTTTCCGCTTACGACCTTATTAGATTGGGACGACGATATTGTCTTTTTCTAAGTTTCCATTTAAAGTATAGTAACTTCGTATTCTGAGTGCACCTATTTGTTTATAAACAGATTCGCTGATTTCCTCTCGAGTAAAGTGTTTCGTCCTAAGATTAGTCCGATTATTTAATAATTATTTTCCAAGTTAACTATTGCCAGTATAATTTCACAATGGGATGTGATGGTGGAACTATTCCTCGTCGAGATGAGTTGGTGCGATTGAAGAAAAAACCAGAACAAGTAAGATTCATTTCATCACATATTCAATCCTCATCTAATACCATGAATTGTTGAAATTTTATTCCAATTTAATTAAATTTTAGAAAGATAAGGATGCCGAACGTCAATATCGATGGAGATATTGTGCAATAACACAAGAACCATTACAGGAACCAATCGTAATGTGTGGCCTCGGACGATTGTATTCAAAGCAAAATGTAATCGAGCACCTTCTGGAAAAAGACAAGATGCCCGAATCGGCAAGCCATATAAAATCCATAAAAGACGTGAGGAACCTAGTTTTGACCCCAAATCCAGCATTCAATAAGAAAGATACAAAGAACGAGGGTCTTTTGGATACTCGAAGCGCTCCATACATTTGCAAACTAATCGGATTAGAAATGTCTGGTAAATATCGATTCATTGCGTTGTGGAGCTGTGGCTGTGTCTTTTCAGAGCGTGCCCTTAAGGAAATTAAAACAAAATCATGTTCATTATGCCAAACACCATTTACGGATCAGGATGTGGTTACGCTAAATGGAAATGATGATGAAGTTGAAATCAATAGAATCAAAATGGAAGCTCGTGTTGCCTTAAGGAAGAGCAAGAAGAAGGACAAGAAAGTAACAGCAACTGAAACAACAGAAACAAAACCAACGTCCACAACAACTGTGGAAAAGAGTGGTGATGAAGCTGCCAGTTCATCTGCTACCATATCTGTGAAAGCTATAAGTAAATTAGTTGAAGATCCATCTAAACCTGGTACATCAAGTAAACTGGTGAAGCCAGTTAAAAGAATATTTGCATCTGACACTCTACAAGATCCCGCTTTGAAGAAATTAAAGAGTGATTTCACTGTGGCACAAGATCCAAAAGCAAGTGAAGTATACAAATCGCTGTTTACAACACATAAGAGTGAAAAGGAACAGGAGAGAGCCCACTGGGTCACTTATAATCCATTTTATAATTAAATTATCATTATTATTTTAGTTAAAATAAATCAAGAATTTTAATTGAACTCTATTTACATTATTTACAAAGATTACGTGTATGATTCCTTATGAATTTCATCAATTGACAACGGAATTGAAAGGAAATGAACGTTGGCCAATTATCATTACAATAAAAATCTGAAATCCAGATTGTGGTAAATCTTTATTGGTTTCTCTTAAGCCTTCTGTCAATTTTTCATCGAGTAATTCATCCGTTTAACCAATCTGAAATCATTCCGTTATCGGTTTTTCAACGTCTAATATTCGATAACAATTTTGTGGTAAATACTTCCAATAAAATATTTATGTAATAAGAATAAAATAAAAAAAAAAAAGATTTAGAACGAATAAAAAAGACGGCCGAACATAATACAAAATCCTCGAATAAAAAGAGGGGAGAACGATAGAATCACGCTCAAACAATCAGCCTCAACCGGATGGTATTAAGAGAATAATTTGTGGTATCATCAGGATTTAAAGGTGATGCTGTGTGTAAATATCGTGGTACCCCAAAACAAATGTGAGACTGAGAAAAAGTCAAGATTCGAATGAATTCGATCTGTTTTCATCCCCATTCGGTGTTTATTCTTCTCTGTGCTCAATAGAAATGGGTAAGAAGAAGTATGGCAACTTTATTATCTGTTTGCCGGTTGATTTTGATCAGATTGTACCATCATCATCATCCCTAAAACGGTATTCTTTATTTCTTACAGGGTCAACTATACAAATGGCCGAATGCTCTATAGTTAACTCTGTTTCATTTTCTTGTTTTTCCTACTGTTATATGTAAAAGCAATTCCTTTCGGCGTATTGTTTCAGACCAAATGAACAATGTTTTTTTTATTCCTAAATCCATCTTATGATTCTAAATGTTAGATATATCTGTAACACGGTGGCTCTCCTTACCAATTCACACTCCCTGAAGCATTTCAACTGTATAATGCAACCGATATATAACTATTTTCTCTTTATCGCAATAAATACGATGAAAAATCAGATCGGTAAGATGGATAGATTTATGTTTCAAGGAAACTGGGAACAATATTCACCCGATGGCATTGAATTGTACAACATACTGAATAAAGAATCACAATAGAATGAATTTTTGATAAAAAAATACAAACGGAAAAACACATTCCGGAAGGAAATTCAAAACGAGTGAAAAATAAGTAGAAAAATAAAAAACAATTTATGATTCAACATTTGAACAAAGATCTGTAACAATACGTTGTTATTGAATTCTAAATTCATTTATATCTGATAGCTCTTTATGTTTGATTATGTACAGATGAATAAAAAGTAATAGAAATAACAGAAAATAGAAATCAAAGTGTCTCTCACAAATTAATATATGCCAGGATGTTCAATTCAATTGCACTGAATTCTCCACATATGCTCCATTTCACATATACATAGCTTAACTGTATGTGCAATTTAACTATTGTACATTGATTTCTAGCAATTGATTCGATTTTTAGTTAATCAATTGTGCATTATACGATTATTGATCATTTAAATTATAAATTTTTTTCGTTGAAATAAAAGAATTAAAATTGGAATTCATGTTTCACTGTATGCGATATCATGTTAAGCACCAATTTGGTTCAATGCATTTAATCAAATTAACGTTTTTTTTTTTTTTTAATTTTGTAATTCGATAAAAATTAAATTGGTTAACAACCGGTAATCCGAGAAGCAATTGGTATGACCTTTACAGGCATCAATCCACATCAATAATCAGGATATGAGGAAATGAAAAATGAATGTTTTGTACGATAGAGAATGATGATTACATTTTCATTCTCTTGAATTCAACAATTGAATCAATTAATTGTGTCGCTCTCTTGAGAGTTTTGTGTATTTTTTCTTTGGAATTAAGTAAAAAGTTTGCGGTCGAATGACTGTATACAGGTGAGACAATTAATCAAATACGTCTGATCAGTGTTAGAAGAGACCCTTTACATAGTCTTTAACGTAATTTTAATCACAAATTTCTTCATTACATTCCGAGTATTTGGTACCATTTGAAAACAATTAAATCAAGAAATCAATTGTGTTAGTCCTTTAAAAAATCCCATTTAATTCAATTCGTTATTTGAGTGTAATTCTTAATTTCATTATCCCATAATTCGAATCAAATAAAATGAATTAATCATATAAAATCCCATTCAAAACTGAATTCAATTCGGTTTTTGTGGTGTACCAAAATCGTCAACATATTTTAACCAAATTTGATAACTTTTATCCTATTTTGGTGGTGGTGATGAATTAATAAAATGAAAAAACTAACGTTTTTGGTTGGTTTTTGTTTTACAAAAAATTTAAATTTCCAAAATGGAATAACAATAAAAAACTTGTGATAAATAACAAACGATGATGAGGAAATTAATAGTAAAACTTTTCACTTCCCATTATGTGTTCACCTTAATCGTAAGTTTTCAGTTCACCGAATTACCATTATCAATCACCGAACAGACGAAACAGTTACATATCCACACTCATTTCTTACAGTTTTCATTCATTCATGCCACCATCAGATTTATCATATGGTGGGATGAAAATAAAAAAGTTTTTCTCTCAGAAAATTTTCACTACAGTTTCATTCCATCAAATCTATTCGGTATTCAATACTGTTTAGAACATCAATTCGATTTTAATTTTAACCAACTGAATAAAAAATTAGCAACTAAAGAGGAGAACCTCAAATTGAAATCATAATAGAAAGGTTGTAAGTCTGAATATTAACAGTCGATTCGTGCCGATCATCATCAGTTGCACATGAACTCAATTCCACCTATTGTTAAAATTCTCACATTCTATTATGTTTCCATAGATTCTTCTCTTCACGTAGAGAAGAAATCATCAGAAAGTGGAATAAAAAACTGTTTGAATCATTAGAATCATTTAGGTGTGTATGCTTTTGGCATTATCGTCACCATTAAATATTTTAAACTGCCATTCATCCCTCCGTTTGGTTTGAAAATAACTATTTTCAGTGTATTTTATTTCAACAACTGAATGAGTTTCACAAGACATATTTTTCGAGTAATTTTCAATTTACCTAGTCATCTTAACAACTCTAAGCAGTGATGTGCCAAACACAAATTAAATTGAATATATGCCAGGCAAGATACCTTCCGTCACAGAAACTGTTCTTATTTTCTTTTTCTTTCCTTTTTTTTTGAGAAGGAAAAAGTGTATCATGAAATTGCAGAAAATTTTAATACTGTGCAATACCATATTACCCATTATGGTATAGCGTCAATCATTACAAAACATTCTTTAGGTTCGTTTCACGTATATTATAGAATTTATTGTGCACCGTACCCCCCAAAACTCATCCATATTCACAATATTTGAATATTCTCATGATTCTAACATGATAGACTAATGGGAAAATCTTAAAGCTTCACAATTGCCATAAGAAGTTTTCCATAAGTTTCAAATAATTTTCATTTTTATTAGGGGGGAAAATACCAACGATTTTGGTATTTGAAAATCACACAAGAAATCACATACCGATGACAAGAATACCGATAGCAATCTGAAAATTTTATTTATCTATAGAAAGGTACGTTAAACTATTTTTTTTTCGGAAAAGAGTTTGAATGGTGTGTGCAGAGCCCAAATAAGAAAGTTTATTTTCATTGAACAACAGAATTCAATCAAATGAAAATGTTTGTCTGCTGCAACGGATCTATGCATTTCCGGAAATATTTCCTTGTTATTATGAATGTGTGTGAGGTCAAACACATGATTCCTGAAATTAAATGAAAATCTTGATATGGAATATTAAAGTTGCAATCTGTAATAGACAAGATGTTGAGTTAATTTCCGTTGAACATGAATATAAATGATGTATTTTATCTTGGATCTTAATATCATTTAATTGTTCCTTGAGTGAATTCAACACCAAAAATTATCTAAAATGATATGAATTCAATTATTACAATAGCTGAAATGAAAATGTTCTCTTCTTAATTTTCAAATGATAACGATATACTTTATCGTCGTGTAATAAAGTGTTGACTATCAGTAACAGATGAAAGCATCGATAAAAACCGAATAAACACTTTAAAATAATTGTATGAATTTCATCGAATAACAAAAGCAATATAACGTGAAAATGAAGAAAAGAAAAAACGGCTGACTAGAATGAATCTTAAGAAAATAAAGTAATCAAGAATACGATAGAATAAAGAGTCTAATGGAATATTTATGTAAGACATTTTAATGAAAAATACTCAATGCCAAGAGTTGATTTTTCATTCTATACCGTTCCATCATCGGTGTTGTTTTTTTTTTTTTTATATTCATTCCTACTCCATTCATTTTCACATTGTGCCAAACCAAACCAAAACAAAGAATAAAAAAAATTGAAGAAAAACGTAAGAAAAAGCCAATTTCAATGAAAATTTTCATCCTTCATCTTAAATAATGTGGAAGACAGAATCAGTTTCCTGTATTTTCTATTCAATGAACAATCTATTCTCTACCAGATACTCTCAATTTGCCAATTCATCTCATTCTTTTGGGTGAGCTAATTTTACCGAAAACCAGTAAAAGAAAATAAAACAAGACCACACTGCCTCAATATGCTAGAAGGCAATTTACTGATCATCGGCTCTTTGTACACCTTTACCCATTATAAAATATCAAGTTACCATTTTAACAATCATTTCTTATTTTTACTTGAGGTGTTTACTTTTAGTTGAAACACACACACACTCATTGAGTCCTTCAGGTTTTCTGGGTTTTTTATTCAGCACGTCTTAATTTTACCAGAAATCAATTAATCATCAATAAAAATTTCCTTGTTATTTTATATGAAAAGGTATCATCGAATCGATTGTTTACATTCGTTGTGGGTGGTCGCTAAAACTGTAAACTGATGAACGCGTTCACTTAAATTCTCCTAAACGAATAATTGTTTTAATATAATTGGAGAGTGTGAGGAGAAATACCATTACCAAACATCATACACTTTGTCAGACAATCGCAATAGCTATGGACAAAACAATAAAGAAAAACAGCCTTTAGGATATTTCTCTTGAAAACAAAAGCAAGAAAAAAAAAAAGCATTTCTATTTTACTGGAAAAATGAAAGTGCCCTTTTCTTAATTTTCTAAAGCGGTCAATTATGTTGTTAACTGTAAAATGGTTTTTGTATGGCACAAATTACATTGTCTCCACTTGATTTGACTTTGACTAAGGCGATCCTCTTGAGGCCGTTATAGCCACAAAAATAAATGTTAAAAGATAAAAGCGGATCTTATATCAGTAACCCACAAATACCCAGTTTTGTTCCGGTCAACTAAAAGGCATCACTGAATTGCTTTGGCATTTTACCACCATTTTATAGAATATTCCCAGTATTGCCTGAAGGCGATCTTTCAAGAAAACCGAATATTATGATTTTAACTTATTAAAGTATAACCGTTGAATTATAACTCAAATAATTTTTGTTTCGAATGTTCTGTTACATTTGGGATTACAAAAACATTTGAATATAAACTGAATAAGAAAATTCACCATTGGATATCCATAAAACGACAAAAGTACTGAGTTAGAATGGAACGAAAAAAAAGCTCTACACATTCAGTCACTTATTATGACCTCATAAATATTCAAGGAAACAGAGAAAGAGAATCCAAAAAAAAAGAAAGAAATTGTAACTTTATGTTCTTTGGTTTTTGCCAACATATGAATAACATTTGGAATCACTATGATTACATAAAAATCTCCATACTCATGCATAAGCAACCATACTTTCATACGATTCAATTCGTTTCTGTATTTTTTCATTTCACGGTTCTTTTTTTATCTGGTAGTTAGAGGGTGGTATTGTATTCGTTAGCTTAACAGTTAACAACGACGATGGTAAAAAAACATAGTAAAAACATGCACGCATAATTTATTTAAGTTGAACATTGATTCAATGAATATTGTCTTCTAAAACATAACTATTCGGATATTCAATGGGTATTACGTTATCCGTTAAACGAGCTCCATACACATTTGCCTTAGTTTGGATGGTTTACGCGGCACAGGAATTTGAATTTTCAAATCCAATGAGGTTTAATGAATTTATTCTTTCACACACAAAATAGAGAACAAAAAAAGAAATTCTATTTGAAATTGTAATGTTTTCTTTATATCGTCTTGAATCAGATGTAATACACATATGTAAGAAGGGATGTAATTTAGAACGATTGAATTATAAATAAACTAGATATTTCAATATAAAATAAAAACAGAAAGAATACAATAAGTTACATCATATGAGTCACTCCCATTTGGATACCAATCGATTTGCATGCATTTGGAAAATGGTTTACAATTGAACTTCTAATGGTCTGTTTTGGGTTTCTGGTTCCTTTTTTTTTTTTGCTCTTTATTATGTTATCCATTTAACATCAGGATTAAGGACTCTTTTAAAGATCTCTTTTGAAGTGTTTTGTTTGGATTCTCACATATTATACCACACCACTTCTATACATACTAATGTTATCTTTTATTGTATTTACCAATTGAATGCGAATGAAAATGGTAGTTTCAGTACATTTTATACCAGTTATCAAACAAATAAGGAACACAAGTAAAGCCAAAGTATAAAGAATTTGATTTTCATTCATCTAATTTAAATAAAAAAAACATTTCAAAATGAAAACCAAAACCAAAACGAAAAAAAAAGAAATTTTCTTTTAAAATCAACTGAATGAAGTACAGACTAGATAGAAATAGGAAACAGAATGATAACGATTCAATGGAAAATTGTAAAAAAGAAGAATTTCTCCTAACTATTATTGGCTGTTTCAATACTATTCCAAAAGTGAATATGAACACCAACAGAAGAGCAAAAGAAGAGAATAACCTCCCAAACGAAAAGAATGAAAATCCCTAGAATAGACTGAATGGAAAAGTTCAATTCTTCTTTTTTTTTCCCTGATCTCTTTTCGGTTTAGGGATTCTTCATAAAAGGGAATCTAAAGAATTTAACAACAACAAAAAAATCATTCAATATATGGGTAACGTGAAGATTTTCAACAATTCTATTTAGATTTCATGGAATCTCATATAGTCAATGATTAATCTTATGGGGATAATAGAGAGGATTCAAAATGGTTAAAAATATTTTCTTATATTGACTGTGAATTACCTCTATTATGATAGCTTTCGATACCAGAGAGCTGATGGTAACTAACGGATGCCCCAAAAAATTCAAAAGGAAAAGAATATAAAATCAATTCAAAATAATGTAAACGACTCCTTTGTATTGTCTGGATTCCTTATTGGGACATTACAATTGGGCCATGCTTATTGACAGAGGGATGAGTTCAAATCCTGGTTTACTGAAATACAAAATGTAATCTAAAGGAACCGAATTAAAAAAAAATGTCTTAAAGATTTTCATTCGATTAACTTTCTTAATTCGCTTGCTTATTTAAAATCCAAAGTTAATCACATTGTTCTTCAGCTAATTCACTATATTGTCCATGAAATTCTGCTTCTTATTTCTTCTGCAAATAGCTCATTATCATAATTCATTCTGCCACCAATGTATCATGGGGGTGATATACCATGGTAACATAATATTCATTCTGTTATCTATGCTGTGTATTGTTTCATAATTAATTTTTCAATACGAAACAAAAATTCGTGTTTTGTTTTAAAGTTCATGATTTTCATAAATTTTGTATTGTTTTTCATTAGCACTGATTTTATAATAATTTACAACATTATTTAAACATAATCACGTTTAATGTATTGTATGTATTTTGTTAATGTCTATTTTGTTGGAATAAAGAATATATTTAAAAACTATATAATGTAATATATGTTCAATAATAACAATAGAACATAATTAAAAGATTTATGATAGTAATAATTGTTAACAACATTCATATCCCGCAGCATCAAATACGATTGATGTTTCATTAATTTCAGGTGATTTTTTTTTTGTTCTAGGTATGGGACCATAGATGAAAATATCAAATGTATTTTCTATCAATTTTATATTAATTAGGTTTTTTTGGGGTTGGATTTTCTGGAGAGAGAGAGGGTAAAACTCGATACAGTAGTGATCATGTTTTTAGTTTTTCCTCAACATGAACATTAACAAAATAATTCATTAAATTAAATGTTAATAATTTAAAAAAGAAACAAACTAATTATTCATTTGATTTAACGCATTTCTCTCTTGGTTAGCCTAATACTCTTCTATTAATTTAAGTATAAAAATTTCACCATTGACATTTAAACCGAATAAAAATAGAATTGTATTAAATGATAACGAATAACGAATAAATAAATTATGCATTATCACTATACATAGCTCTTGATTAATTCTATATTATTTTTTTGTACATAAAACATTTTATTTTATACACAGATTATTAATTCTAGATGGTTTTGAGCAAAATTTCTTTTATACTTTTCATTCCGATCTCTATTAATATTTGATTATGTTAATTTAATTTCTTTTCTTTTTTTATCTGCGCGCATAAATATAACGTATTTCAATCGACATAATTTTATGTGACTGGAAAATAGATGATAGATTAGGTTCAATGCATTTTATTTTACAATTTACTGTTTGCACGTCTGGTATACCAAACAGCAAATGAGATATGGTGAATTGTGAAGAATAGAGACACAATCCATCATCATAAATTATACTAGATCAGTTAGGTAAGCTATCTTATTATTTAAATTTACTATTTTGAAATATCAACTAATATTCTTCTAAAGTATCTTGACGCTTTTCACATTGCACTTAGATTAATTTATAATTTTCTGTTTCTCTTATAACATGTAGATGTGTTCCACTGTTCTAATATCATTACGATACTTTAATGCCGTAGTTATTTAAAGTGTAATGACTTTAATGTTTCTCTTAGTGGTTATTCAAATATTTAATATCTTATGAATATTATAAATGATGATAACCGTCAATCGATTTTTATATAATATCTCATAATCTATTATTAATATCACCTGTCATATTGATCATTGGTTGTTGAATCACGAATTTTGATAATAATAAATTTACAATAATTACGATTATATAAAATATTATTGATTTAACTAAACTAAGTGTATTTGATGATAATTTATTTGATATTATAAATGAATTTAAAGACGTTAACAGCATCAATTGTAACGGTGTTATTGATGATGCTGATGACGATGATGCTGTTACGCTATTATAAATTCCAGGTAAATAACTAATCTCATTTGAATGCTGTGATAGTGCTGTATCACTCAATTCACCTGTAATTTTAAATAGAATTTCAATAGTTTTTTTCTATGGTTTTCTCTTTGTTCAACGATCTTATCAAACGATTGAGTGTGAATTTCCTATAATTCTATTTTGAAATTCAACACAGAATCAACCAAAAAAAAAAAGAAGCAGTTCTCATACCCAGCAACTGAAAATTTTCAATCATCGAGAAAAGAGATATTTCTCATTTCAATTGAACACTGAAAGGAAACAGATATTGGGGTTTTTAGGTTTTTGGATGATTGGTATGAACTTGATTTAATTACATGCACACATTTTATGTTCTGATTCAATTTGTAATCCCCTTGTGGGCTGGCAACAAAACCTCTTTCAGCAAAATCTTCTACATACAGTTGAGACTCAAATATAAACTGAATGTCTTTTGATTAAAAGAGTCACCCACAAACAGAGGGAATAAGAGAAAAAAATAACCAGAACTATCGATTGAATTGAATGGAACATGTTGAAAGTTCAATTTTCTTTATGATGAGGTGAGGATTATTTGAATTTTAGGTAAAATGATGATAGGATAGTTATTCTGGTGAATGCCCTAATTAAATTCACATCATGCACTAAATGCATAAACTTATTGCCATGGGAAAATATTCTTAAAATTTTGTAATACACTGAGTTAAGGACCATAAGGAATAAATTAAATGGAACCGTTGAGATTGAAACTTCTAAGAGGTGGGCTGGAACCTCAGATGGATAGTTTACCATCATCAAACATTATAATTAAAAGTCATATGAATATTACCATTTGATTTGTTACTATGGTGCTCATTTCCACCGTTTGCTGTTGTTGTCGTTGCTAATATTTCTGTGTTACAGCCATCCGCCCATAATTGATCCCAAATGATTTTAAGATTTTCGTTTTTTATTTTTGCATTTCACCAAATTGAAAGTTTCGTTTCAATAAGAAGAAAATTTCAATTGAAGTTTGTGTTTTCCATCGGATATTGCAATAAGTGATGATAAGATAAAAATAACATTAATTTCATTAATTCCTGTTCAATAGAAAAAAACTACATTTCTAGAGGAGAATCTAAAGGATTTAAATCCCATATCGATGTAACTACTTACCGTCTAATTTAATTATCCCATCAGTTTCACCTAATGAATTTTTTGCAATACACCGATAAGAGCCAAAGTCCTGTGGTCCAACATTTCGTATTGTTAATTTCATGTATTTTGTATAACCAACAGTTGTTGATGACGTCTCATATTTATCACCAGCTCTAGCTGTATCTAAAATAGTTGATAACCAAAAGAAGCAAACAAATACCAAATACACACAGAGATGAAACAGAATGGAACAAAAAAAAAATCACACAGTCAAATTAATCAGTCAAGCATTAATGAAATTCCCATAATGGTTTTTGGGGAAAAAAAAATTCTTTTGAAACTGTAACGGTTATCTACAGTCAACCACCTCTGGGGAAAATTCTCTGAATTTCTCTCATTTGGGTGCTTCATTACTGTCACTGCGTTAAACGTCAATGGCTTAACGAAAATCATTTTCAATTGGTATGGATAATCAACAGTGAACAATAACTATAGGAATATTTCAATTGAATGTAATAAGCCTTTTATAAATCGGGTTTTTTTTTTATTTTTGTTGGTTACAACTTCGATAATTCACCATTGACTGCAGATACGCGGTAAAATTCAATTCAGACGGTCCAACGATTCAGTTATGCTTTTCAATGATTAAATGCATAAAAATTATGAATAAAACATAATTTTTCTCTCCGTTTTTTATTTTTATTCTTTATTTTTTGATTTATTCCTGTTGGCTCATCCCAAAAGCATAATCGAGCAGATACTTTATTTAACTCATAGTTGGGAACATTTTGTGAGAAAATACTTGAATGCTTTTTTGCATATTGTGGAAAAAAAGCCTTGAATATGAATAATTTGTTTTTTTTTCTTCTTTATGCCAATTCGACTATTCAACTCATTCTCAAAATGAAGAAAAAAAAAAAACCATTTTACAAATTGAGAGATGATAACCATTTTTATTCAATTTTTCATTGCATGGTTTGATGGAAATACAACAAGATTGTATATAACGTAAAAGGAAATCTCTCAATCTGGATTGAATAAAATCTGTTTAATTCAATACAGATAGTCCCCATAGAAAATTGTCTGCATAGATGACGGGTTCTTTTATTCTACACATACCGAAATTCTCTTCTATTATTTCGTATTTTTATTCTAGACTTTTTGGGTAAATAGATCGTGATAGATGTGAGGATATTCATGCGCATATCAATAAAGGTAGTCTTTGTCCCCCCTCATTCAACTCAGGTAAATGATAATAGTCAAAAATTGTTCAACGGATGACAACGAAAATTGATATAACAAAACAAAAATAAAATAAATTTCCATCTTTGACATACACATTTGATATTACCATTCCAATGTATCATAAGCCACCCATCAGTATAAAAAGCCTCAAACTATAACATAGAAAGCACATTACCTGAGCCAAATTATTGATATAAAATAAAAATTATCATGTATAGTTTCTTAAGTTTTCCAAGTCTCTCATTTAATATTACCGAAAATGAAAAAAATATGAATACAATCATGATGAAAATCAATCAATAAATATTTATATATTCATAAGGTATGTCGTTGTAATGGAAAAGAAACTAAAATAACGGCAAAATAAAAAGGAATAAAAATCAAAGTACGAGAGAATTTTTGAAGTTCATAACTCATGAATGGAAAATATTTCTTATTCTATTATTATTACAATATAAAATGGAATTTGAATTGAATGAAGTTTCATTTTGTATTTAGTGATATTTCTTTTATTGGTTTCGGGTTCATATTTTATCTGTTAGTTTTCAGTATAAAAAAAAAAACCTCGATGAACAGTGAAGCATATTTAAGTATGCAATTTGAATAAGTTTCTGTGACATGGAACGAGAATGAAATAAGAGACAAAACGAGTCAGAAGGAATGTTAAATTCTTCGTGGTTTTAATAAAATCCAACCCCAAACCCTTCAATATATTTAGATTATTCCTTAGCATATAAACAATTCAATAAATTATTATTCAATTTTCTAGAGCTATTGAAACTATAAGAATAAGTATAAAGGATTGTTTGTATATATTCAGTCACAATGAATTGATCGGTAAATCCATCGAAGTTATTTTTTTTTGTTTTGTCTTTCGTAATGCAGCCACTGAGTCAAGCTAGAGAGATAATACTTCGTGAAATTGAATTAAATTTGAATATTTATTCAAATAACTGACTTTTAACCCTTGAGGATAGACTCATCCGTTGGTTTTAATATACCAACAGTTCATTGTAATCAGATGCGGAATTCATTTGTATCATAATCAAACATGAGATTTTTCAGGTGGGCACTGAAAGAGGGTTCAAAGTACTCAAATAAAAAAAATATACTGAAAATGATATCGTGATGGTTTGTTAAAATTAATTGGACTCCTAACAATGTTGACTGTCCGAAATTAAGTCATTCGTTAATGGAAGAATAATCAAAGATCATTGAATTGAAATTTTTAGAATTTCATATTTTTCAGTATTCCATTCCAGACTTCATTATCAGATTGTGTCCAGTCGTATGTGGAACCAACTGGACAATTGAAATTCATAATAAATGGAAAATTCAAAGCCACAGTACATCAAAAGAATTAAATTCCATGTAAATCACAATGGATTTGATTCGTTACATAAGCACTTCTATTCTTTTCAATAACTCCACAATACGCAAAGTGAATGTAACGTATATCAAATGATAAAGGTATAATTCCTTGTCTAATTTACAAACTCAAGCGGTTAAACCATTGAATTAATTATCGCGTTTGTTTTAACAATCCTAAAAATAAAAACAGTGTTTTACCCCATCACCCAATGCGGTGGGGGCGTCTGTATTATTTAAACAATTTGTGAATCTGACAAAGAAGTATATTCACATATTAATGAGTTGACATGAATTTTCTAACCAAAAAAAAAGTCTAAAATGTCGAAGTTTCATATTCGTTTTTTTTTTCTTTGTTTGAAAGGTTAAATGGACTGATAACAACACTGATAGAATACTGAGATTGTTAGAACTTTTATGAATGAGATTGTTTGATACACCCACTGGTCAATGATAATGGTAACTTTGTATTCAATACAATGTGTATCGATAAATCATTGAAGGAAATCGTTTACAGTAATTTGAAAATAAAATGAGAAAAACTAAACAAACAGTATCGAATAGAAGGAGACACAAGAAGTTTATCAAATAATTCGATTCATAACAATGTATAATCTGTACCATTCTAATGCATAATATATTGTTAAACTAAAGTATTATGTGTTTTATGTATGCACCATTTCACCAAATGGACCAAGTTTATGGGTACATCATCCCATCAACATCAGGTGTTACTATTCAATGGGATATATGCAAATAATTTCAACAATAACCAAATATTCAATATGACCTCTTAATAGTTATTTTGTAACACTAAATTATGGATGAAATGTGTGTATTTTCTTTCTATGAAATTGCATACAGAACATGTACATTGTAACACATATCGATCCTATGATAAGGACAACGTAATACACTTATTTCAACCAATTTGATTAGAATAAAAATTGTGAGAAAATGGAGTGGCATCATGTTTTCTTTTAAGATTCCATTTTTTGGCTTCATGTTTTCTTATTTCTTTCTACGCCAAAAGAAACAGAAGAATCGTAAAAACCGAATTTATTATCGTTTTAAAGACATAAATTGCAGTCACACAGCCAAAATATATTTTAAAAAAAGAAAATGAACGAAACAGACGAAGATGTGACCAAAAGATATTCAAGACTTTCATCTTCACATTTTTCTTATATGAATTGTGTGTTTTATGTAACGAGTAACTTTTTATTTTATTTTTTTTTTTCATCTTAATTTTCTTATGTTTTCCGTATGGTATTTTAGTGTGTTACCATCCGACCCTTAGCACATTCATTTAGATTGTTTGGTACCACGTAATGAAAAAGACATAAACCATTGGTACACGCCAGGTTCATTTTTACATTTGGTTAAAATACCAAAATGGTAGAAATCGTATTCAGCTGGACTATGCGATAACAATGAAGAAAAGTGAATAATATTTTTCTTCACATTTTATTGTCGAAACGAGAGAAAATATTTTGAGTGGATGTAAAACCGAAAACCACCCGCCCAACCAAATAGTCAGAATGTTCAAATGAAGATAGTTAAAGTTTATGATGCAATCAAACATAATTCATATTTGAATTCGTAAAAAATCATTATTAACAGAACTACTTAGCACAAGAAGTTTGAAGTTAATTTCAATTGAATATTTTTCTGTCGAAAGTAGCACCCCAAATGAAGTCATACCAAATTGTTCATAAATAAACTTAATGACATGGCAATGATAACAAGATTAAAACATAAAAATAATAATTTATGTGAAACATATTTAAATTATTAAATTTATTACCTGATATAATCATATCACCACGGTCTGTGGTCCAATAGTTAATTGATGCCGGATATGCTTCCGTATTGCATTCCAATGTGGCATCCTGTCCTTGATATGCACCCTCTAATTGATTTGATATCGAGAGCATTGGTGGAACTGTTCCATTTAATTCAAATGCAAGACATTTTAAATAATCAAAAAATACCGAAATGATGAACCATTAATTTATAAATTCATGAATGTTATTGACATTCAATGATATTCAAGAATCCACTTATGATTTAATTGTAAATTCTTATGTTTAATTGAAAAATTATTCTTCAATGAATGGATCTAATGATTTTACTAAATTGGATCAATTGCAATCAGAAATCGAATGCAAACACAAATAGTTTTGTCTTGTGATTTGTCATATTGTTAGATTGCAATATAGTGTAATGATCAAGTGATGTGGAAGAATAGAAATTCAATATTTGAGTGGAATTGATAAGGATTAAGTAGAACATTTTGATTCAGGTGGGCCAATCAATATTTGTCGTTTACAAAATATGGAAATGTCAAAATAAAATGTGTGATAATTAAAATTTGTGTACTCACATTGAACTCTTAGTTGAACACGTTTACTAATCGATGGCGGTACTCCATTACTGGCAACACACAGGTAAGCAGCCATATGTAATCGGCTAACTTTTGTAATCAACAAATATTCACCATCAACCACATTTACTGAAAATAGACAATTCAACATTGTTAACATCATCAAATTAAATCTGTTGGATGGACAGTGGTGTTTTCTTCAAAATTCCTATCACCACTTAAATTCTAAAAATTATTTTGTAATCAAATGAAAATTAAAATTGCTAACTGAGTGTATTTTGTAATAAGATTTTCCTGTATCGAAATACAATCTCTTACAATATTTAGGTTCAATATTATTGGATTAATTATGAAAATTTAATATTCATATGAAACAATCTGTTGGCATAAGAAATAAATGTTGATTTTCAAAACTGAACTGATTCTGAGAAATATCCATTGTCTGACTCTCAACTATTCTATGAATGAGAAAATGGACAGATATACATAACTAAGGGTTGTTACACACCAGATTGTACATCAATTTTACGAAATTACAATTTAGTGAATGAAATTATGTTCATTTACGAACATAATTAAACTGTATTATATGGTAGAATGCACATTACATCGAAAATCTTTTGTATAGCCGGTCAGTTTCAGTTTACTTTTTATTTGGAAAATTCCAAAACATAAATCTGGTTGACCAAAAATTTCTCTCTCTCTTTATCACAATTCAATTCAGTTGTTAAAAGATTTAATCTAAACATCCATTCTGTGAATGATGATAAAATTTTCATGTTCCATAATATTATTCACAGCTAAAATTCATTGGACCCATTTACTGATATCCGTAATAGCAGCAAACCAGAGAAAGAGAACGAACAAAAAAAAAAACAAAATATTTTCCACATCGTCTCTCAATTCAATTATTCTCATCATATGATTATGTTCAAAAGTGATTTCATTATGCAATAAAGTAAGATTATTATAATATAAAATTTGCACATCATTCCATATTCAATTTCAATGTATAAATGACTCAAATATACATAAAATACAAGTGGTTAGTACCACCAATATTCCTGTTAAATCATTGTATGCCCTTCAACCTCAAACCATTCCACTTAAATTCAAGTGGAGGACGATGTGATAAAATCAAATTAAGTTTTTCGAACAATTTCAAATGAATATTATTTTGGCATCACTAAAAAGGAATAATAATAAAGAAAAAAAAACAACAAGAAAATAATCAAATCATCATCATCATTTGATGTTATGAAGTATAATGATCATCATCATTATTCACTTGGTCTATTCTGTTGACATTGGTATACTCGAAAACCATTCAATATAAATTTACCTCATACCAACAAATCACAAAATATGTTTTCCACCCAACTAAAAATGGCAAAAATCGGTTTGCATGAACAGTTTTCCAGGTTCATAAGGTTGAAGATTTTTATCAAAAGACATCATCTCTAGATTCGTCCAACAAAAATTCATTTTGGATAATATTGTACAAGTACCAAAGCAGCTGCTGTAAGACTGCCAGCAACCAGATTGAATATAACAGGCCAGTGAACAGTAAAACAACACCAGCAATTGGTATTGAACCTAAAAAGCCGTAGGAGATGCCATAGAGTACAACGACTAACAATACAATAGTAACCGGGATAGGTAGAGAAGGTTTTACAATGGAAATAATAAATGAAACAATACGTACCATTTTCACCACCCACAAACATTTTGCCACCATCTTCACGACGCCACATCACATATGGTTCAGGATATCCCGATGCTCGACACACCAATGTCACATTTGTTCCTTCACGGACTACCATATCGTTGCTGGTCATTGATTCTGTTATTGATGGCGGCACTAAAATTACATAAAGTATTCGTTATTGCATCATATTAAAATGGTATAAAAAGTACAGAAACATAATACACAAAAAAATTCTACAACAACAGGCCAACAACCAAATGGTTGAAATCAACAAAGTAACAATGAAAAATAAAACAACATTGAAAAGTTTTGGCTGCAAAAAGAGAGGGAATGGATAGAATAGTACCAGAAAAGTAGTTGCATTTTGTTCACATTTTTTTATTATAACACAACATAACTATGGTACATTATGATTCGCTATATTTTCTGTTAAGGATTCTGAGTTTATAGATGGGTGGCAGAAGGCAACAACAACAAAATGGAAATAAAATTCGTTGTTTTTTTTTTAACGTTTCGCGGCACTATAAATGACATCCATTCTCACAGAGTTAAACGATGAATGCAACAAACGGGTGAATGCATTCACGTTGAACACAGTGAACCGTATAAACTGGTTATTCCACCTACTCAAACAGTTTTTCTTTGTTTTTTTTTTCTCCATTCAATGTTTGGTCGTTTGGAAAAATACGTTAGGACTTTCACTCGATTTGCAATATTCATTGAAAACTTGTTTAGCTCTACTCAATTTTATTAACTGATATTCTTCAGCAATAAAAGTTTATTAAAAATATTTATGAAATCCTCCACCCACCAACGTTTATCCCCGTGTCAATTGTATGGGTGGATGGAGGAAGATTTTGATTGCAGTTGGAGAAAGAGACAGGATGATACTGTTGGTCACATCTGTTCAATTCTATTTAAATGTTGAATAATAGTTTTACTGTATTATGGATTTCACACATCATAAAAAATCAGCATCAAACAGATGGTGTATATCACAATCCATGAATGTAGATTACATTTGATAATAAAAAATTTCTTTTGTTATCTTTTGTCTCAGTAAAAGATTTTGGCGTAGACAGATGATTCGAATTGTTGTAACAAACCGTTAGTCATTAAAACGATATCATTCATTTGTAACTTTAATCCGTTAAAATGGATCAAAAAGTACCGGTAAGAATGTAAATTATTATGACTTGCTGATCTTTCTATTTTTTTTCCCACCACCTGAGATTCATATGATTACGATGTGAAACAAAAGAAAAACGATGAGAAGTATCCAACAATATGAAGTAATTCCATTTTATTCCATTCTTTTTCACTCCAACAGTCAACCGAATGTGGGGGTGACAAAAGATTTGTGAAATCCAAAGAAAAATATCTCTAAATTAAAAGTTTATCGTTTACCGACTAAGAGAATATAATACACCAAATGAAAATGTTTTTTTTTTCATTTTATCGAAAGTGTGGTCGAACTCTAATGGGTTTCCTATACTTTTATTTGCTTTCTTCATTCTTATTTAAGTTAAAAAAAATACCATCATTATGCGGCCCCATATAAATTTGTGAACAAGTTTCAACTTCTACAACGGTTAGGCATAACAAACGATGCTGAATTACATTACCGTTAAACTAAATTACGGCTATTAAGGTGAAAAAGTTTGTGCAATGTTTTCTTTTTGCTCTCACACTCATTCAGTACTGATCCAAAGAGGACCAGACGAAACAGATCGACATAGAAAAAACAACTTTACAATGTTGAATCACTGGAATTCTGTTATGAAAATAACGACAATGTGAAGGATTCTGATATTTTATTTTGTATGGAGGGATGATGGCTATACCAACAAATACCTGGCTCACCTTTCCAAGTGTGTTAAGATCTATTTGTCAACCCAAACTACCATCTAAATTATGGCAATGCACTAAAACCAAACGAACCAGAATTAAATATCTCTTTTGCGGCAGAGTTTAATACTTTGTATATTTCACTTAACTAGTCAATTCTCAAATTCTACGATATTTCATTCATACACAACCAAAAAATTTCCTTGATTTTTCTTAGGGATTCAAGTAAACACGGCTCCCACCTCTTCTTATTTGGGGTCCTTTGCTATTATTTTGAAAAATTGGTACTCTATTAAATTACTTAAAGTTTACATGGCAATATATCAGTGTACACATTTACTCAATTACCTTCATCTTATCACACTAAATTGAACAAATTGAATATAAAAACTTTTCATTTTACACATCAAATGATGAATAAGAATTATATAAAAATCATTCCAAAAAGTCTATACACATTTAATTAATTGGATTATGTGTTTTAGTTTTTGTGTACCGTTAATGAAGATCATAAGATTTTTGTATTAAAAACTTATTGGTTCTTCCACCCCCGCCGCACAATTCAACTAGACTATATTATAGGACGAGTGGAATTTCTATTCAATTGGACAATGGGCAACAAAATGAAGATAAATATTTGAATAAAACTGATATTGGAAAAACTATTACATGACTACTTCCTCGATTGTAGCATTTTATGCTCAGATAGTTAACCTAAAAATACGTTATTGATTTGGTCAATATTTGGACAAATTAAAAACAGAAAAAAATTCCCATTGAACAGACAAAAAAACGTTATCGTTGCATAAACTCTGATTGTTTTATATTATCAAAATTAACAAATATTATGAGAAACATTCCAGTTTAATTCTGAGGAAAAACTACTTAGAGAAATTTTCTAATTTTCTAATAGATAAATATTTACACTAACCAACCAGGGGGATCGATTTCAAATAAAAAAAAAATAAGAACACAAAACTATTCAACTAAAAGTATATAAATATAGGAAAACTGCAGTTATTCATGGGTGAAAATTACAACTTTCTATTAGGAGAGATATTAAAACATGTAAAAGGAAGATGAGCCTTTGCACACAGAATTTCAAATAAAAAACAAAAAACCAAACTAGAACATGACAACTATTTTCATAAACATAAGGAAAAAGTTTCCACTGTTTATGCCCAACAACTTTCAATGTAATCCCCATGTAAAGTCGATGTTAGAATTCCATTATGTTTACAAGAATTTAATTTCCTTCAAGCCGAGTCCATGGAGAAATGGACTTAACAATCACGAGAAAATTGAATTGGATTTAGCTATGATTTACAACTAACAAATCGATTATCTTCTAACACCCACGACCAATCCCCCCCCCCCAAATAAAAAACAATACGGATAAACACTGGGAATCATAAAAAGGTAGGATTTTTCAATTTTAAAACATGAGAAACATGAAATTTTCTACTCACCAACAACTTGTAAATATCCTTTACGTGAACGCATCGGATCTGTATTCACTTGACACATGTACCAGCCACGGTCACTTTCCTCCACCTCACGAATATGAAGATACCATGACTTTTGATCATTGTGCGTCAAACTGATACGATTATTCTCTGTTATCACATTATGATGGATTGATAGAATTGTTTGGGTGTCAACACGTACCCATGCCACCTATTGAAATATAAAACAAGAGAAAAATGAAGAAAACACAAACGTAATATTAGCATACTATTGGCTAAACAACATCATTATTTATGCATCAAATCTAATGGATACCCAAAAAGAAAATCTAATTTTTCCAGCTGAAAAAATAAACAACAAAAACATAAAAATAAAAAAAAAATGTCCAAACAACCAGAAAATATGTCATAATCATTATGTAAACTTTTATGATCTGTGATTCATATGCAAATGAAACAGTCCAATAGATAGGTAAACGGTCGAATACTTTAAATTTTGTTTTTTATTTATTTGCCATTTCGTATGGCCGATTAAAGTTCAAACCATTTTGATTTATTTGATTGCTCTGCAGAAGCTGTTCACTCACATAGCCATGGCAATCAGGATGAAATTTGTCGAACAAAAAAAATAAAAATTGTGACTAAATTTCCAATCAGGAATCTAATCGATTAATTATGATGCTGTACCGGGTGAACATGACCACCGTGAAAGAGATTCATAACACACAAAAAAGTGGAGAAGAAAATCACAGTTTTGAAATACGAAACGACCATATTACACAAACGGATTTTTAGTTTATCCGGATCGTTTCTCTATTGATCCAATTTTGATTGCACCTGGTGTAAGTGAACGGTTATACCGTGTTGTATTATTTTCTTTATCTATCGATTTTGGTATGAATACCCACACCTCATGAATGAGAGATAGATGGTTTTCATTCAGGTGATGGTGCTCCCTTTTTTTTTTCGATTCTGGCATTGTTACCAACCAGTACCCAATTCACCTTTCAATATGTGCACTCATACTCTGATAAAGGTACACATATACGAATCGATTGTAATGAAAATATGTCATTTTAAATTCTCTGCATGTGCCAAATGGGGATGGAATGTACAGAAGAAAAAAATAGAAAAATTTACATAAATTTTATACACGATTCTGTGTGTATTATATTTTTTCTGTTCATCTAACACACCTCTAACCACCTTCGGTTTAATAAAACTAAATTTTATCTGGTTTGTTGTTTTCAGTCTCGAAAAAACAAAAATTGGACGCGATTCTTTTGACTCGTGTATTTTCATCGGATATTTTCAATCAGTGAAGCTAATAAAGTGAAAGCTTTTGTTAGATGGAAACAAAAAAAAATGTTGGTTCGGTGGTGCTTTTGATTTTTTATTTTGTTCAAAGCAATGAATATCTCGTATTCTATTGAATTTTGTTTTTAGTATTTTAGCAAGGAATATCCATGTGTCCTAGTCTATAAATTGGTTTGAGACCGGGTGGTTCTTATGTTTACTTTCACGGTACATTGAAATTCTAAAACCGATTTAGTTACCGTCGCTTGATGATGAAAATCATCAATGAAGTGGGCGAACTGTACCAAAAAAAAAACGAAGTTTAACAAGAACAACTGCGTCAGACTAATGTGAATTGCCAGCCAATTTATATAATGATGAGAATACACGGTTTATGGAGATCGACGATAATTTAAGCAATACAAATTATTTTCAGGTAATGAAGACCCTCTCCTATATCTTTTGTCTATTTCGTTACGGATGGAGGATGAGATAAAACCCAGAGTTTTTGAAAATGTCGTGTGCTGATGATGTGAATTTAAATATCTCGAAAAAACTTACACGATTACAGTTTACAAGAGGCGAACGTGAACAAAATTATCAAAGCCCAATGGTTTATAAAGGCAATAGAGAGTATCAGGTAGCATAGAGCCAACGTGTGAATTTTGTATTAAACTCAAAGAAATAGAGAAAAAAAAATACAGAAAGTTCAATGAGGTGTCTTCATATTTCGATGTTTTCACCAAATCTTCACTCAATCCGTTATGACACCTTTAATGGTCTCTCTTTCGGACACATAGTAATACACCTCATTCCACTCTAAGATTTAAATTGTTAACATGAAAAATACTGAGATGTTTCCATACCAAAAAAAGGAGTTGAAAAGGTAATACACATTTGAATGTTATGAATGACAAGGGTATTCACCAAGAGGCAGAGCAGTGGTTTTGTATAATATCCGTTAAAAATTTCATATGATAAACTCAATAGAATTCATCGTTCCCAATTGACATTTAGTTCGTTTCTATTCTTCCATACTCGGATCCATTACCATACGAAACAAAAAAAAAAAAAGAAAAACGATTTGTTACCCTCAAAAATAGAAAACAATGTCTCACACTAAAAACCCAAAAAACAAAAAAATAAAGAAAAGGAAATGTGAATAGGAAACAAATATACATGGTAAATGCCAATAAGAAAATCCATAAGAAAATACTCTGGTGAATATTTGTATTACCTAAACATCTCAATTCCTGTTCAATAAATATGAATAAAGAGGTCCTTTCGCACTTACACTTTACAGTGTTTTATTTTTTTTTCTTTCCCAATTTAGAAGGCATTGGGGAAGAAAACAACAGACAAAGAAATAAAAAAAAAAATAGGAAAATTTATTCAACTCAAATCACCTAAAATGGTAACATAAAGTACAAACAAATTATTTATAACAAAAAAATAAAAAAAGGTAGAAAGTGAAGAAAAGTAGACTGGATTCAATAATGCTTAAAGTTTAAACTGAATCATCAAGGAAAAAAAAAACTGAAAATTTTCTCAGAAAATATTGATACGGAAAATACACGAACCGTTCACGCGTCTTTATTTCTTTTGGATGAAAATTTAAGAACGTAAAAAATTATGTATTGAAACACACATCGAAGATGGTTGCAAAACAAATAAAATAATGCGTTGAATTACCTTTAAAATATGTAAAGAAGAACATGAGAGGAAAAAAAAAATGATTTTCCATATTATTGAAATCGTTGTGAAAATGCGGCCAACAAGAATAAGAAATAGAATCTGTATAATGAAAGAAGAATACGAAGGCTTATCGTCAATTTTGGAAACCGTGATCCTGAGAAGAGTCTCGTAGGTTGAAATTGAGAAGCCCCACAACATAATACGGAAGAAATATTTTCCACATCTTTGTCTCACCCCATTGTGGCCCATATCAAATTCAAATATTTCAACCAAAGTGAAAATTCTTTTAACCGGCACGTAAGAAATAATTTTCTTTTTTTTTCATTTTTTGCCAAGAAAATTTTTCTTATGCACTATATTGTATGGGACTTTTAAGAAGGCAAGTAAGAACGTGGCCATTGTACCATTGAATAGGAAACAAAAATCTATGAGAAAATATAAACGTGATGAATATTTTCAAATAAAAAGAAAATTTAAATTCCACTTTTTTGAATGAAAGTTGAATAGAGGAAAAGCGTAAGGATTTCATTTTTTTCATCAGCTCAATTGCCACTAAAATACATATTATGCATTAAATTATGATTTTCAATGGATTTTGATCGCATTTCTTTCATAATTTCCATGGGCCTCTTCATAGATTTAACCCATACCCCATTATACTGTCTCACACTATGGAATTTTATACAAACAGCGATGGGATAAGCCATAGGATATGTGAAATATTTTAACGCCACATGCCATTTAAATGCCTTTCTGCTCCTTTAAAACATTTAATAGAAAAGCCAACTCTATGCCAATGTGTATATTATATGTGATGTAAAGAAGAAGAAAATAAAATAAAGGAAAACAAATCCCAAAAACATACCGAAGAAAAAGAAAATTTATATGCGATTAAAGGATCTCGTTAAATAAATCTTTTAAAAAACGAGAAAAAGATTTCCTTTTTCATCATATGGATTCAGTGGCGGATCTGGTAAACAGATGTCAGTGACTGTAAAAGACGACATTCTGTTTTATTTTTATTTTATTTTTTTTTTAACAGAATATCTTAGGCGGCAGTCAAAGTAGATGAAGACTGGCAACAAATAAAAGTAAAGACATTGAAACGAAAAGAATTAGGAAACGTGAAATAGAATTCATTTGCAGAAAGAGAGAGGTGGATTGACTAAAATTGCATCTATTCTACATAATGAGTATTTTGTTGTCGTTTAGATTAGCAGAGAGCCCTAAAATGTGATTGTCGCTATATCAAATAGACATAATTTTATGTGTTTAGTCTCCATTGTTTGGAATGGTAAAGTGAAGAGAAAAAGAAAAGTTTTCCATCAATTGGGGGTGTACTGCCCTTTTAATGCTTCTACCAATCGAAAAACCACTCTCAGCACCAACGCAAAATCAACTGTAGCTTAATTTAGTGAGTTTCCTTTATCTGTGATTGTAACCATATAACCGGAGAGGTAATGCATCTTATTCCATCTTATCACAGATATACTCATCCTTATAGTCATACAAAAAAAAAAAAGAAAATTACTAACAAGAAAACAGAAAACGGACACATTCATGACAACGACCAACAAATACGATGAAAATGATGATGATGACGGTAATAAAAGAAAACAGAAAACAATTCCAAAAACTCTGAGATGAATAAAATAAAAACAAAAGTACAGACACAGACACCAAAGATAATTAGATGTGAGTTATCTTATGGTACTTCTATTCACTGGGATTTTAAGCAAAACGACAATTTCCTTTCACATTCCTCACACTGATTTTCTTCAAGACAATAATTCCAAGCCAACAAAAAAAAAAACAGTTTTCCTTGTTTTATCCTCTAACAAGTTTAAGTAAATAATGAAATAAATTAAACAATAAATTTTTACCATCAACCCATCCATTTGTGCCACAATAATAAATTGCATTTTAAAGAATGCAGGTAGGACAATTTTCACTCCGGCACACATAAATTACAGACGAAAAAAAGTTTTCATTTTCTTTGGCATTATGTAACCGAAAGTATTCAGTGAATTCTTTTAACGAAACTGTGTTAATCAGTTCATTAGGATCATTTAAAAAAATTAAGTTTCTCTATTTTTCTCCTTATGTTAAATATGACTTACCTTGTATCCTTTTAAATTTTCAACGACACAACTAAGCAGTGCATCTTTACCAATGGTGACCGTTATATTTGGTATCGGTTCAGCAAATCGTGGAAAACTAGTTTCTGTTGAGAGATAAAGAAAAGAAAAGAAAAGAAAAGAAAAGTTCTATCATTAGAGAGATAATAAAGAATGCATGCAGTTAAAGTTTATATTTCTTTCACTTCTATGCTGGATGGTAACAAAATGAAAATATTTGTATTATCTATCATATGCGGGTACAGAAAATCATAACTTTTAAGTTTACTATAAACGAGTTTAGCTGAAACGATAGAGTCTCACTTTGTGTACTACATTCTTAGTCATTTTGGTTTATTATCATTTATCCCGTCTAAGCCCATCACCCAATGACGAACTCTATTTTCTATTGGATTTATCTATGCCATCACCTTTTGTTTGATGGTATGAAGGAATGATAAAAAAGAAATGGGAAATCAAGTTAACTTTGATAAAAATCTTCTTTTTATTTTCTTCTGTTTTGTTCCCTTTGCTTAATATCACACCGTAGGATATTCTTGGATTTTTATTTTTACGTTACTTTTTCCCATTTTACTTTTTGCTTATTTGGTTTACCGTCTTCGCGAAAGGAAAAGTTTTTTTTTTTTGCCAAGAAATGTTTTATATGCGATTTCTTCTGTTGGCTTCAAAACGGGCTGTCAATTTTCATTTACACTTCCTAAGAATCGGTTGCTCTATATATTCTTTTGTTTCTCGTGTGAGTCATTCGACGTGTTTGTATTTTTCCTTCTATTATGTACGTAATTCGAACACCCTCAAAATCATCTGGTGTGATTTTTATCAGGTGCAACCGCATGGATCAGATAATAACACGGTGTGATACCACTTCAATACTTTGAGTTATGATCCATCTTATGCTTCATCTTTTTTTATTCGCCACAACAGAACATATAAATATGAAAAATGCTAAAGTTACATTACGATTAAACAACATATAGACACATAAGACAAAGACACCAGTGAAACAAAAAAAAAAAACTCAGAAAATCTAAAGAAAAATAAAATAAAAAGATGTAAGACAGAAAACGAGAACAGAATAATCCATATCGTGTGGCTTCCAGGTGAATAAAATTTATGGGGATATAACAATGTTTTTCTTCTTATTCTATTCTATTTCAGCTTCTTCATTTTGATACATCTTGATTCATGGCACATGGATAGAAAATGTATATGTTTATATCCAAAATAATAAAAGTTCTATATACGTTTTTGGGCTACAAAAATTTTTTATATTATATGGATATAAGTATAACAATTTTTATCATCACTCGTGAATGAATGAATATCCATTGAATGAATTCCCACAAGGGCGAAAACACGGGCGAATACCTTCAAAATTTTATTGATGTGCTATAGCCCAGGTGAATACAGTTACCAAGTCAAAATGTTAAACGAAAATATTCATTGGGTACCACCAGAAGAGGTAAGAAATCTTCAGACTAAAATTCATTTCTGCATACGAGGGTCATATAAAATGGGGGTAAGAAAAATGATAAATAATAATGAAAATGAATAATTTTCCACTAAAGAATAATAAAACCAAGAAAAAAAAAATAAACTTTTCCTATACTTTCCCAACATATGAGGAAAAGCCAGTTGCCACTCATATTCACTAAACATATGGTCGCTAAAAGCCACTTAAGATCCAATGTGAATTGTGCATTTAATGTCTATGGTATACCATTGAAATTCTATATGTTTTATGTGTGTTATTCAAAACATAGTTTTTTTTAGTTAATGGCACATTTTACGAAACCATGAATATTGTCCCACTAACTAAATAATTTTACTTTTTATTAAGGATATCAATTTTTCAGTCCAATCATGAAGATTGGATTAGATATCTTGACTAAGCTTCGGTATAGAGAAAGAGAATGAGATGGTGATGAATGCCTCAGTTGCCAAGAGAGGTATTAGTATTATGAGGAGTTATCTAATAAAGATTTAATAATGCCTTTATCCCAGTTGCATCATTATACAACTCATATAATAATAATTAGAAAGTGTTCCACGTCAGTTCTTACATTTTCCACCGTGTCTATTATTAGTTCACATTTCATAGTTTCACATACAGTTTAACTGAATATTGTTTGAGGAAAAACTCATAGAAACTTTTCTACCCGAAAACAAAAAAAAATTTATGTTCATCGTTTTCCTATGTTTTTCTTAGAATTTTACTGTTCAAGAGAAAACTTAATTCAATTTAATGATTTGACCGTTTTATGATCTTTATCATGTGCACAACTTTAGACCCGGAAAATTACTGAAGTGCATTCATGCCATCCATATAAACTGTTTTGTTCAAGACACATGCGAGTTAAATTTCATTTAGAAATTCATCTCATATAGAAAGCACTGAATTACTCTGCAGACGATGATAAGCAATAGAAACTGTTTATTATATTGTATCTTGTATTCTAAAAGAATTATATAAAGTTCTGAGTATGGCCATTTCTTTATCCATATTTTCACATTAAATTATGTTATAAAATAGGAAAACAATTTTACTCAAACTATTGTCTTTATCGCACCACAGGGGAGTAAAAATCCAAACATCATAAAAAGAAGTAAATGGACTAAATGTTGAATCACCTTGATGATTTAATATCTTTTCTTTTCGTTTTTTTTTCATCTCATTTAGTGTGTTTATGTCCGACAACCATTGGGAATCACCCAAAAACTCATAATGAATTTGATTATCCATATGAAACTGTATAGAGTAATGTGTATTATAGCTTCCTGCCTTAATAATTTTGGCCACCCTCTTACCACCCATTAACATACACTCATAAACTAATAAACAATGAATTTATATGCAGCCAAGTGTTTCGTTTTCCCCCATTATGGAATCACCAGTACTCGTTATAGTGAAATATAAATCAGTTATTGTATGTTTAAATGAGCTTTTAATAATGCTTATTAAGTCGTTAAAACATAATATGATTAACTTTTCTTCCATAAATTCTCGTCACTTATTTCTATTACGCGATTTTAATGAAATTTTGTTCATCATTGTATGGTTAAAGAATATACCGTTATAGCGATTATTATTAAATAAAATTGAAATTGAATATAAAGTACTAACAGAGAAGGGTTCATTTTATGCCTATTTTCATTCACCATCATCCCCCATTAAATACACATGAAAATCACAGTCTGAATAATGTAAACATTATTACGATTCTTTTTTGTTTCATAAAATAATTCCAATATGTTGCATCAATTGTAAACGACATTGAATTACGAAAAAAACAAATAACAAATTCATTACAATTTTTTCTCCGGAATGAGCGACATAAAAAGACACCAGATCCAATTGACATGATGAAACCCAACTACCTCCAGTCTCAAAACCCTATCCCATAAATGGAATGCGTAAAGAGGAAATCAAATAAACGGTTTATTTAAATTAATTGCATAAAATATGGTTAGTACTTGTATGTTTCACTGTCTCCATATTACACCAATTCGAGTTTAATGAAACAAATAAATCAGTGTATGTGACTCGATATCTATCTACTACCCCATATCTACTAACTCACACACGCCAGAATTCAAGTACTTCACCCATATGCTGGGTATGTAAAATAACAAAAAATCATTTTGAAAACATTAATTCCCAATTCAGAATCATCTTTTTTCCTATAAACCGTTGCTACTCCAATGTTTCTATTTTTTTCCCCCAATACTCTCCCGCTCTATGTTCCGAGTAACATCAGAGATTTAACATAAAACGTGCTAATGGAAAAATAAATTTATATTTTATGTTGATATTATTATTCATTTATGCATTAAATATGTGAAACACTAGTCCATTGGGTATGATAATATGTTCTCAACATGCTATGTATCTCTCTCACCGATTGACGAAGGCAATCAACTGAAACAATATGCGGAAAATCTAACACTATAATAAATGGGCTTGCTACCATCCAACCAACACCATGTCAAGTTCCACCCAACAAAACCACTTCTAATGTTTCACTAATGAAGGTAGAATTACTTGCCACACCGCTTATGGTATGAGTTTTAAGGTGGGAAAACAAATTCGCACGTACTAATTGCACTAATTTGGTAGGTGGCTCTGTTTTTTTCTAAGGAGTCTGTTAGCCTTCACCAAAAATACATGAAAAGTAAACGAAAATCAGAGGCTTTTTATATAACCCCATCAAGAACGACATTAAGACTCATTGAGCCTCACTGTTTGTCGTTATCAAAACCGACAAAATAAAAATAAACGAATAAAAGTAATTCACCTTTTTATATTTCTTTCATTTGTTCTTATACCTCAACCCCCAACAATAAACCATTCGTTCCAAGTTCACCCATACCCAATAGATATTGTGTGAAATATTTTTGAAGGTAAATACTTCAAATGACGATGAAGTCAAAAACATTGAAGTAAAATTCCAATGGTATCTCATATCTTTATTAAGCTGAACAATATTAAAATTGGATGGGTGGTAGGTTAACACAAAAATTACCGAAAAACGGTGTGTTCATTTCTTTTACTTGTAGAGAAAAGAAAGTCAAAGGCATTCCTATTGTTCCGTTTTTGAACCGACACCACAATAGGAAAGAAAACATTATGAATATTTTTACACCAGATGTGTTATGTTACCGTGCATCATCAAGAAAATTGGTATAGCAAATATTCACAGTGATTTTCACTCTCAGTACTATGCGGAGAGAGTATGAGAAAAGTTTAGTCAAAATGAAGAATTTGATCGCCCAACCGAAAAAGAGTAAGGATAGGAACCGGAATAAAAAGTAACTGAAGAAAAATACTGAATGAATTACCATAAAGAATGAATATAGAAGAGACTTCATCTTCTCTTAGTTCTGGTTTAACCATTGAATTTAAGTAACATAGAAAAAGTTATGAATGATATTTAGAGTGCATTCAATCCATTTTGGTTTATTTCTTCTATCCATTTTATTTGTTGTTGATATTGTTAAAAGTATAATATTCTCCATCAAATTCCAGAAGACAACCACTTGAGCTCTACTATATGGCATATCGTCAGTGTGAAACCTTATTGAAATGCAAGAACTTTCTTCATAATATCTTCTTCAATTTATTTTTTATTTTTTGGTATGAAAACGTAAAAGTTTAAAATTAAGATGAATTTATCCTTCAATAAGACAATATTGGTTGAGAAATAAAATTTATTCTACCATGAAAAATTTATTATCTTCTATTATAGAATCATTGGTTTTTTTCTTTATGGTATTTTATGATTCTAATTATTTCCTCATGATTTGGTTTTCATATGTTTCACACAATTGCCATTTTTCGTTAAGTTCACAATGGAATATAAAACTAGATGGTTCATTAAACGGTTTTTCTGTCTATTTATAACTCTTCATCTGAATCATAATAAAAGGGATAAGTAAGATGAAGATAAAATTGAGTGAAATTGGAAGAAAATGATTATGAAAGTTATAAAAGAAAAGTCATCCGTTATGAAACATCGAAATGAATCAAAAATTTTAATTTTAACTTTCTTACCCCATTTCTTTAATAATTCTTAAGTGTCTGCGAATGACAACCATAAAACTATTTGCCATAATTCTCTAGTGCATAATAATTTTTGTAATTTTTTATAATATCAAATTCATTAAAATTAACAGTCGAATCTTTTAGCTTGTCACAATAGAAAATTTATTTATGGACAAACTGACGAATATCAAATTGACTAGTACCATCGTTTCCATTTTTCCATCAATATAAATCGATTATTTATGCCATTTAATTCCATAATGCGCCAAACAATGTCCACCGTATGGTATGAGTTCGACAACAACCAACCACCTTGTTGGCAAAGTAACAATAAATGAATAATTGGTAATTTAACTAACATAAATTTTCGTTAAATTAAACCAATATCGATTACATTAGAAATAAAAAGAATAAATTTATGTTTTTGTAATTAGTAGTTAATTGATCATCGTGTGTCGATTGTAATATAAAATAAATAAAATATTTATTGCTACAATTCGTTTTCCAGTTAAAAGGAATATAGAACAATACAATGTCGCAGCATAATATTGATTACAAACTATTATTTTTACTCTCTAATCCTATTAATGTTCATAAAAAAAGGTATAATGGTCAACGCACTATTTCATAATTAAACTATTATTTTTTAAACAACAAAATTGTAGATAAAAATCAGTTATTTAGAAATTAAATACGAAATTTACTAAATATTCATCTGTTCATCAGTATCCCGTGACCTATAAAAATGTTAACCAAAAACTTCTGATGTAAAATTCCATTTTATGAATTCCTTTTAGTTAATTCTAATTAAACATAATTCCACTATTTTAGTAATTTTTGATGTACACCAAATATCGAACATCCAATAACATAAATTACATGAAATTGAATTTTTTGTACACCCAAAATCAACTATAAAGGTAACAATCATTGAACACGAAAATTTATATTGGGCAAAAACAAAAATTTTTGATAGGAAACCCACGGTAAAAAAAAAGAGAAAAAAAAAATAATCATTTATTAGCTCAGGTAATTGCTAGGTCGTCACTTGCATTGAAACCACAACCGATAGAATTATATAATTATTTCTTTTTTCTTTCGTTTACTATTCGATTACCGCACATATTTAGTTTTCCCGTGGCCATCATTTTCATTTCAAACGCACATTTTCGAGAAAATTAACAAAAATCCACATATGACTGACTATTGGTCGATCCCGTCCTCCCCAAACACACACACCATCTGTATATGTATGAACAACACTTTCGTTTAATGAAAATTGCCATCCAATTAGATTGTAATCAATATCAAAATTGGGGAATAAATGGACACCAGCTGCCTCAATCAACGTCGATGAATTCAAACTACACTAACCGAGATACAGTCCAATGTGTGAGATTCGTCCTTGTTTGGATCACTTAATGAAAAAGTTTACCTCATTTTCACAAAAGACTTCGTATTTCACATATCACTTGAAGAAAATTATTTTTTTTTCCCTTTTGCTTCTTATTTCATGTTTACCATCTTCCATTCAATGTTTGATAACCGTCAAATGTTGATGTTATCGTTACTTCTCTCTTTCTCAATGAAATAAATTAGTTATATTCATTATTTTTATTCCTTTTTATATTTTCACAGAATGTTCGGTTTACATTCTGTACACCATTGTCCATTATATATCACATGGGATCCCTGGTTGTGATATTGACCCTAAAAGATCGTAATGTCGTTCTTGATTTGTCCAATCATTTACCATAATATAAAATACTTTGGTCAATTTTTGCCTGCTGTGAAACAATATCTAACAAAAACAGAAGGAAAATATAAAAACGATCCCAATTAAGATATAAAAATCATGTAGGACAATGTCAATATTTCTTTTGATAAATGCGCGTGAATAACAGTCAAACTGAAATTTGGTTCAGTTACTCAAAAAGCTTTGCCAGTCAAACACAACAGCAACAACAACAAAAAAAGGATTACTCTTAAGATACCTTATCCCTCTCATTGTATCAAATGTATTAGAAGGACCGTTCAATTTTCATTATTCGTTGTTTGTGTCACACTCAACCCACCGAATCCTAAATGAATTTATAAGAAAAACAAGAAAACAAACGCCATGGGAATAAAGTGTGCGATATTTTTTTGCTTTCTTAAATGGATGACTTGAGAATATGACACTTAAGTAAACCACAAGAAAACAGAAAAAAAATGAAGAAAATTCACTCTCACCCCCGAAATAAATAGAATTTTATTCATAAACGGTTACTTGGAGTTTTAGATTGCTGCTAATGAAATTCTACTAAATCAGCTTCAATAATTTTGAAATACTGAAAAACCAACAGAAGTTCATGGTACCAAATGATGATGAAAATGGGAGAAAAATTAAAGTAAAAAAATAAGGGAATACCGGGAAGAATTTAATCATAATTTTCTTCGGAAACTCATCTTTGTTACCGATTCAATTTGGACTTGAAAATGAAAATTTCTTCTTATCAAATTCAAAACCTAATTTTCCTTCTAGCACATATCCAATACAAGATCAAGTTAAGTTATTTAAGCTCGTTGATAGGAAATTTATTGTATTTCTTTTTTCGTTTAGTCGGTTGTTTTCGAAGTTATATCTAAACCGTCCGTCATACATACCAAAAACGAAGTATAGAAAAAAATAAGCACTTAGATAAATTGGGTGTTCCATAGTGGAGTCAAAACTTAAGACTATCACCAATATGCATAAGACATCATCATCGTCACCCAAGTTAAATGTTTAAGAATGAGACGATACGCTGACACTTTACACCGAAATGATGAATAATAAGTTGTCGTCACTTGAAGTAAAAAGAGAGTTTTACAACTCATAGAGTCATACTAGGAATACAGAATTTACATATTTTTCTAGACTAACAGATGACGATAATAGTAATCCATGTCTATAATCTCATGAAATTAGCTGAAATAGCACCCCCGCGAATTGATGTTTATGATCGTCGACTGTGTAACGTGTCTCATATTTCTAACATTATAATGATTAAGGATATTTAACCCAGCAATCATTCCATTTTCATCGGTTCTGTGTCTCTTCTTTTTTATTATTTTATTTTCCCATCCAATCGTTGTTGTCTATAGGATTAATACTTTTTTTCTTCTTCGTCATTTGCTCCCCATCTCTATTAGATGTACCATGTTATGTGTATTAAGTAACGAGGCCAATGAATAAGGAATATAAAAACGACAACGACGGCCAAAATGGTAATACAAATTAATTGGATCTGTACATTTTTGACATTCTTATGGGGGATGGGTAAAATCCTTCTAACGATCTCTAATTCCAAACGCGGTAGAAAATACATGAAGCTCAGGATGTATAGCGTTTTTATCAGTATGTTGGCCAAACCAAAACAGTAAAGTGTACATAGCTTGGGTAATTAGTGTCGGTGTTTATCATAGTTAAATCAAATGGTATTGCATTACATGTTTACAACGAGCTTGTAATCCTTTTTATTTTTAAGTGTGATCATTTAAAACTGAATTTAAATACCATTGCTCAACGTATTTAACTCATCGTGGGTGATACTATACTGAACTGATGAACCAATCAAAGACATTGTTAGTCTTAATCACTTCCTGATTCATAGCATTTATTTTTCGCACAAGAAATAAAGAAAAACCAAAATGAAAACATCTTAAAATCAGCACATTCCAGAACTAAATTTGGAACAGTAAAGAAGCCAAAGTAGAAAATCGATGAAATCCCTTATTTCAACAACTGAAAATTTTCTTGGCAGACACAGATGCGACATTATTCTTATGTTTCTTAGCATTGGGTTGACTATAACTAATCACATACTCATGAGACACAGTTTTTTAAAAAAATATTTTTTGATATGAAAACAGAAGATGAAACATATAACTGTTACAAGATAAGAAAAAGATGAGATCATTTTCGTGAAACAACAACCATATCTTTCCTTAAGGTTCTCAGTATTACACTGATTTAGTATAAGAAAATTTAACTCATTTTTCTCTCTATCATCTTTTGCGACACTATAACGTCTTATTTTGCATTTTCCAAAATAGCAAATCCAACATACAAACGATCACAACAACCAGCTATAAATAAAACAAAAGAAAAATTATTTTTCACTGATTTTCACTGCTTAAAAATAAAGACAAACAAACTATGTGAAAATAAGAATAATGTGATTCAAACACCCTTGCATATAAAACTCAATATCTTTGTATATCAGATACTGTTACATAGCTGCCATTTTTCCTTCATACCATATACGAATTTTTATGCGAATAAATAAAAAACCAACAGTAAATCGTTTGTATTTAAATGCTTCCATATCACGAATTAAACGTGATATCATGATCCAACATCCACTTGATTGTAACATAAACTAAACAGCCACCAAAGAAACAGAACAAAAAAACGATAGAACATTATGTGGGGAGCATATAAAGGAACGGTATAAAAAAAAACAATGAACTGGACGCTCCTGTTTCCCTTAAAACATTTTTTTTTTGTTTTCACTAAATTTACTTGATTATAAATTGATATCATTTAGAGTCATCTATTATTCCATTCATCTCTCTTAACCAATTCCTTCTCTTCACGTCTCTTTGCCTCCCAGATATACAAGAATAAAAAAAACTGAAACGACCATCCAATATACAACAGTGTACTCGATGACGATAACGATATAATAGAAACGTTTTAACAAACTTAACATTCTATTTTTTCCCATCGCCATGTTTAGCAGCATTAGTTTTACAAGACACGAGCATAAAGCATAACCGTAAGGAAAAATATAGAAAATAATTTGCCCTTTTTACTTGATCCCAATTTTTATTTTTACTCGTTTTATTTCAAACCCCCCCATATACTCATAGCCACCCAATCAATTCATACCAAATGAGCAAAAATGAGAAAAAAAAAAGAACAAAATGATAGCAACAACATTACTCGATCTGTATAAGTTATCCACATATCACATGTTGTAGTTGTAACCAAAGAATCAGTTGGGATTCTTTCTTCTATTTCATTCAATGGTATTTATAGTGAATGGGAGTTGATTTTGCTGCCGGCTGTAAATCCGTAAAATACTTTAATTTTTCTTTTTTCCACTTGCAACTGTTTTTCTATTCGATTCTTTTTCTATATTTTCCATTCCATCAAAAACCACTGAAACCAGAACGTCCTCAATTTTCCTATTTCCACCCACTCCAAAAAGAAACCGTTAATAAACACACATTGAAAATACAAATAGAAAAATCTCTAACTTGTATCTATTTAATCCGCTGAATTACAAATTGAGATTCACTGAATCTGATCATGAATATAGAAGAACTGTAAACTGAAACATCATCTCATTGTATAGCAGCAAAAAAAAAAAGAATAACATAACCAACGAACAGATTCAGTAACTAGGAATAGAAATTTGATAACAACACATTACAAATTAGACATTGAACCGTACGTACCCTTCGTATGTAATCCATAGGATGTAACAGCAACTGCCAAGAGTCCAATTATTATAATCCAAATATTCCTTTTCATTATATCCAATCTCATTATGCAATGCAATTTCAGTTGTTATATTCAAGTGTCAGTTTTACCAACACCAAAACAAAAATTTATATAAATAAATTGATGGGCCAACGTCTAAACACAGCAAATGAGACAAGCTAGTTGATTACTAAACGAATAACCGACTGACTGTTACACATCAACAGCATCCACTGAATCTCAAAACATTTAGATCACTTTACTGAAATGAAATCACGTTCAATATTCAATCTTCTTTTTTTTTAAGCGAAAGAAAATAAAAACAACACGAATAACTAAATTTTAACTGATAAGGTAATTCGTTAGTCTTCACAATCAACCATTAACTGCATATATCATAGAGTCCTGTAATTGAAGATTCTATGATTTCATTTGTTCGTTGTTCACTTAAAAAGTTTTTTATTCAAATCCCAATTGATAAGAAGGAAATTTACATTTTTCAAAATGAAATCTCATTTAGCTTTCAAATTCTTTTAGAAAAATTCACTTTTCATTTATACAATAAATGTTTAATTCATCATAAGAAAATGTTCCCTCGATTCTCTAAACGATTAGAGTCAATTGTAAATAGCACTGGACTAAAGGATAACGAATAAACTATTGAATTTAACTTGATCATTCAATCAATTTGGAGAGTATTTCGTATAGAATCACCCAGACAGGTAATGTTTGTTGACTGGTAAAATAGCTAATTTAATTTAACAATCCAATTTAGTTTGCAGATTGATTGATTGAACTGCCATGTTGATCAAACAAAAACATCACACACTCTCACACACAAATGATTTAAATGGTATGGTCCGTTATAAAGGTATAATTTCAATAGGCTAATTTTTAATTATCTGTAACACCCAACGAATTGGAAATCATATCAAGCATAATGTTTTTACTTTTCTTCCACTGGTTGATAATGGATATGTCGTTTTACTCTACACTGCACTACTCTTTAACAAAATAAATTATTGTGAGCTTTTTTATTCTTTATAATCTAACGGAGTCAAATTGTTTCTGATACAGTAAAAAGTTTCTTTCTTTTTTTTTTGTTGAATGACTAGCTGTATGTTCATCTATCATTCATCCATTTAGTGGTTGCTTACATTATATTCTATTGTTTGTATATTTTTTGTTTCCCATATCAAACACTTGAAACGGTACATAATACATGGAAACGATGTAAAAAGCATCTTTTGTTCTCCTTTTTTGCCACATTTATCAGATTTTATAACAATAGACGATAAAGTGCGTACACCCCCATCGTAATATCAACTGGAATATATAAACAGAGAAAGAAAATGTGATATTATAGTGATATTGTATTACAATAGACCGAATTCTATTGGCCAATCACTATTAAATTTAATGTTAACACATATAACAAACATATATCAATATAAATACATCATCATTAGCATGTAACATACATTAAATGTTAAATCACATTAAAATCAATTGAATCAAAATGATAATAAAAATAAGAAAGAGAAAACGATAATGTTCCGTTTGTCTAATGGGCTTTCCCATTCAATCCTTTTCGCCTATTTATATGTAAAAACTAAAAAAAAATTAAAGAGAAGATATCTCCCATATCTTCTAATGATTTGCGTGGCTTCATATTAATTAAAATGAAATGAGTAAGAGAGATGAAATTCAAGTGTTTAAGTGCATCCATAATGAATACGGATTTTTTATCAACGAATTACGTGACGTCTGATTTATGTATGAAATTCAGTCTGATTAATAATAAGAATTTTACAGAATCTTCTTATTGTGTAACGGTGAAACACAAAAGAAACTAAAGAAAACTACTGTGATGTGAAACCTGGTTTTTACCTTTATACGTAATTTACCTTTCGTTTTATTGCACTGATATTCTACATATTTAATTTCAAACTCTCATTACCGTGATTTTTCTCCCTTTGTCTTCCCTTTAATTAATTTGAATTCAAAAATACTTTCTGTGGCTACGGATGAAATGCATAACTGGTTAAATTCCACTAATCTAACACTAGTGTTATAAGGATGTGTATGAGTGTTTATTAAAGTCTATAGATGGTTAGAAACTCTCTTATGATAAAATTTAATTGAAAACAATTCACTTTGTACACCAAATTTGTAACACATATTGCATTCATAATGAATAGTAAATGGTTTGTTATTCACCATCTTCATAGTGTAAAAGGGAACATTTTCCCATTTTCCAACCATTAAAAATTTATAGAAGTTTCATCCACACTTCATTTCTTATGCTCTCAATTTTTTTCTTTTATTTTCTTTCAGTTATAAAGGAGTGAAAATACAAAATATTTTTTACTTTAATTTCCCAACCGTTAAGAGAATTCATTTCTCATTTCAGATTTCGAAAACTAAAAAAGTTCTCTGTTATTGGTACAACATTAAGTTTATAACAAGCGAATTGAATTCAAAAAGCCACAATAAAAAATAAGAAAATAAAACTACGAAAAAAATTAACTTTCTTCTCAAAACTATTCTTAGTTCACCTAATGAAATTAATTCTTAAATTATTCACTATCAAATATCATAACTACCTATGCGTTCTGGTATATCATCCTTTTGAATGTGTTCTATAGATTTCAACTACATTCTCGTTATACCCAAAAAGAAAATTGAATTTTCTCTTGTCACACAATTCAATTGCCACCGAAAAACTTAGAATAAAAAAATAAAACTTTTTATTTTTCTATTTTTGGTATCCATTCGATTACAAAATGCACTTAGTAATTCAACACATCGATGTTCAACGATAAATTGAAAAAATTTATTGATAACTTTTCGATTTATTCCCATTAATATTCGGAATATTATTCGATTTTCTCTATATTTTACTCTATGCCAATTAACTATTCTATAACTCATAAAATATTCAACGGTTTCTACTTTGATTCAATCGAACACAAAATTTATTAATGACGATACAGGTAAAAGGAAAAATTTGTTATAATTATTTAACGATGAATTAATTTTCTAAAGACGGATAGAAACTGTGTCGCGTATTCAAAGTACAATACCATTCTGAGATTATTTTATCAAATCAGGTGAATTTATTAGTTAGACTGGCAATTGTGTGCCACATGAACTATACCGGTACTGAACGAATGCATCTCCACTGATCCAAAAGCTCTAAAAAGTTCAAAACTTGGCGCAGACGCTTAAAAATTTCTTAAAATCAGTAGCTTCTCCTTCAGCCACAACGGATTGCGAAATTGAAACTTTTCTCTGTGTGTGTTTTTATCTTATAATGCAGGTTATTCTCATACGATATCGTCTTGCTATTCGGGACAATGGCCCACGTAAACAATACGAATATTTCACATAATATTTTTGGCCAATTTCTAGATGATTTTTTTTTTCAGTTCCACCAAACCATAGCGTTGATCGTCCACCATACCACCCTCATCATTAGACAAATAAATGGAAAGATTGGTAAATGATACAATAAAATTCCATATCATCTCATCCCTTAGCTGGAACAAGACCAATTCACATCATTATTATAAATCGCATTGTACAATATAACCGTATTGAACACCATGACTAACTGTATAGTGCCTCCAGTATTACACAGAAATAAGAAAAAAAGAAGCCAAAGTAACCAAACTAAACTGATTTCACTAGAGAAGAATAGACGAATTGTTTATGTTTTGGGAATCCCTGTCTATCTGTTATCATCAACACTAACAACATCATCAACCGTTAGGTAAAACTCCCGTACCATATAACACTGTGTGACTGGCATTATAGAATATCAACATAACATACCAAGCGTCAACCGTTACATTCGTATTACATTCCCAAGTACGGATAACATAAACGCCATAAAGACTCGTATTTTTTTTTCTCTGTATATTTTTGGGGTAGACAACACAATAAAAAGATAAAAGGATATATGTAAGCAAACAATTTGTTTAATATAGAAATCGAAACATCTTTCACTCAACGAAGGATGACTAAATAAAAAATAAAATACATCCCAATACCATTCTTCTTTTATTTTTGTTCGCATTCACGTCTTTTTTTACTTCATGTCGTTTGTCGTCGTTTACCACTTACCGTTGTATCTTGGAAATGAAAAGGTGAAATTTTATTTTTTTTTTTCGTTAGAAAATTTTATAAAGACACGACACCAATTCAAAAGAAAGTAAGAAAATTCTATCATCAGCTGGAGGGTATATAACAAGGACCCAAAGAAATCAACGAATAAGCAAAGAAAAAACAACAGAGAATAAAGAAATATTTGCATTGAACGTTGATGTGTATGTTTATATGATTCCTATTACAAACGGAATAAGGAAAATTATGTTATCAGTTTGGAAAATGATACTATGGCGCGTTTATCGAAATAAATAAAATGATGAATAATACAGAGTTACAGAATCATGAAACGATCACAATGAAGAAAGTATAGAGCATAATATAAAATGCATTACAATTGTATCGTTTACTGTTTTATTAAGGATATGTACAATCATAATCCGAAAGTATGACACACAGAGTTTTAGTGTATTCTAAGTATTATGCTCTATCATACATCGTCTAGCCTCCGGTAGGATCAAAGTAATACGATGAAGAATAGAATGTTCATACATGATGAATTACATTGAGTTTTCTATTTGGTTTGTCCCAAGTATCAAAAATACAAATATTTTATTATTCCTTCTGAATAACGCCAAGGATCCAACCCAATAGAGACAATATCTATGTTGAGTTGTCCCCTCATCTTTTATAATTTTATTATCAAGTAACTTGAGTATTGCAATATTTCCCATTAAAAATCGGTGCACCATTAAAGTGGAAGTAATTAAGTGAATGGTTAAAAGATTGACAAATTAAATGGCAGTTTTCCATATTCCCATTAAAACATTATCATAGGAATGTTTACGATTTCTAGGCAATACTCTGTCTATGTCTAATAGTTTATCAAATAGCATAAGATCCCCATAATAAATTCATTTTAACAGAACAATTCTTTTTTTTTCATTGTTTTCACATTGAGTATGATGATAAGAATAATCGTACTAAAATAAACAGAAAATTACTGACAAAAGTGATTTTACATAATCCAAAAGAGAAAATGGCTCGATTCAGTGAATTTTGTGGACTTATAGGCGATATAAAATCGTTTTCAGGTGTATTAGCTTAGTGACACAATAGAATAAATCAAATTTAATGGATTTATACAGGTAAGCAGCTACACACAATTGTATAACTTTTTCATTTTTTCTGCTTTTCATATTTTATTATTGGTGTATTGTATTAAATTCTCTGGTTTTCTGTTTGTCAGTTTGAGTAGATTTCCAGTATATAACCGCAAAAAAATAAAAAGTATAAATATGAAATGTTAAAAAAGCAAACAATATTATTGGATTTAGAACATGTAAATATACGCAAGATTGAATTTATAAATTCTCTTTGTTTCGTTAAAAGAACAGAGGTATTTTCCTCATATTTTTTTTTTATACACTTTAAATCAGCATCATCTCATGCGAATTATGGCAAACAATAAAATTGTGGTTTTACAACATCAAGAATGATTACATTGGATTACCAATGAAATACCATCCCCAACAATTTGAAAAATATATTCTGAATGCAATCAGAATTTAAATTTCACTTCAACATGAATAAGTATACCGATAAACTGATATGGTAAACATACTTAAACAGAAGTAGAATCACACAGGTAATTGTTAATTGATTGTGGTTGTGTTCAATCATCAATTTAACTTGAGTGATCTTAGATGAAATTGATAAGTCATTTTGTATACCAGTTATCACAGTCAACTTTTCACATTCATTTCAATTTTATTTATTGCATAAAACTCTTTGTGGTTTCATTACATTTCTTATGATTTCTTTTTTTTTTTTGTTCTTTAACAATAATTTCATCTGTACAAAGATTACTGACAGTGGTACCTTGTAAATCTTCTGTCTTTATGTTCACTTAACTGAAAATTTATCATTTTTCCTGTTGCAATAAACATTAGTTTAAATTTTCATTTTACCATTTGTTTCCACTTGATGGCATCTTGGAGAGACACACACATTCAGACAAACCGTTAAACGTAAAAGCTCATCTTAGAAGTATAATATTATTTATATTTGAATAAAAACAAAAAAAAAAAGAAACAGCGAAAAACTTTCTTCTTTTCAGTTTAATTTTATGCAGCCTTTATAAATGATTATTTATTCAACGAAGTAACAAAATGAAATACCAAAAAAAAAGAAACTTTCAAGATGCAACCGAAATTGTAATACAAAAAATTTTTTTACATGGTAAAGACAAGTAGAAACAGAAACACGGAAAAATATTAATGTTTTACTTGACTAATATTAAAACATAGAAGAATAATACTATTCAGTGGATTTAAATATTTAGTTTGACAGAATGGTGAATACTTCAATTCACCTTAATACAACATTTTTTCGTTGTTTCGTTACACGTTTTACCATTACCATTGATATGAAAACAACATAATAATAATTATGAATAATATAGAAACGAGATTGTAATAGAATCACTTCTTAATTGAGTATTAAAGTCCTGTGTATATGTACGGGGGTAGCAAACGATGAAATGAAACATATTGAAATTATCTGATGAATGTCCATCAAATATAAATACCACCGCTTCATTGAAGGGCTTTACTCAACCAATTCACGAATAATCACAAGTGGAAGCCAATTGCTGTCAACCAAAAAGTCTCGCCAAATAATATTAAAATCATTTGGTGAGTGTAGGGTGGCCCACACGAGCAAAATACCCCACCACATTTCTCTGACAATCTATGAATTTCGTATTTTATTTTTGTTTCCTTTTTATTTTTGGGCCAAACAACAGCCAAAGTAAATCCTTTTTTATGACACTTAACGAGTGTAACTTAGTTGGATTTCATTTTTTTTTCTTTGGTTTATATGTTTAAATGGAATTTTCTTTTGCTTCACCCAATAACAGTTTTTTGCCTTCTATTTTACTCTCACACAGATTTTTTTTTCGGTTTTCTACGTGATTGAAATACTAATAATCAAAACCAGAAAAAAAAAATAACAAAAATTGTATATTCTGCTATTGAAAGCGAACCATTCGTCACCGGTAACAGGAAAGAGGGATCCGTAAAGGAAATATAAATTGACATTGGACCATCCGCAATTGTAGGGTGGCAATGATACAAATGGGGTGGTCATATACACCAATTGTCTACTATTCATTTGGAATCCATGGAAAAATTCCATCACTTCTTGCCTTACTAAGCATGGGGTTTTCTTCTCTTGTCTAGGTCTTTGTTGTTGATTTCATTTTTTTTGCCGTATTTTATCACTAGCACCGTTCAAATTGGTTTTAAATGGATACCAATCAGCTCTGGGAAAACGCTTGATAGAAGGGACAAGAACAATAAAATTCCATAAACCATTAACTTGAATGAGATCACTTATCGTTCAAGTATGTTGGATGGTAAATTTTCACATATGGTGTTTATGAGTGCTTATATTTACTTTTTTATTCTTATGTTTTGTTGTTTATTAAAATTCACCGCTTCTCGCACAATTTACCAAAAAAATAGAAAATTTTGAAAATAAAAAGAAAAAAAATGTATTTCACCTTATGGTATCACCATTCGATTTAGAGTTACCCAACAAGGGTTCAAGTGAATACTTAAAAAATTATAATGATTTTCATTTGACGTATTCTCCCTTTCCCTCTGAGTATATCATTTTTGGTTCAGCAACAATAGAAAAATTATAATTTGAAAATAACCAAATAATACAGAAAAAGAAAAATTAGAAACATATAATGTCATCCGGTACTTTTCCAGTAAAATTCTTTCACATGACAAAGAGTTGACGAGGCAACAATTCATATCACCTTCAGACCATACTTCACCATTACCACAACAAAACAAAATGTGGAAAAGAAAATGAAAAAAAAAAAAAATGATTCAATACAGTTTTTCACCAAATAAATGAAATGTGAATAGAAAGTCATGTGTTATTTAGATTGGATTCTTCATATGAATTGTTACACTAGACAAGATGGTTTTCAACTGTTTTCATTCCAGTTGGTAACCAGGAGATAAACAACCGAATAACAGCAGATGCCAATTTTTGGTAAATTTTTCCTTTTTTTCGTTTTTCTTTTTTATGTTTCTCCACGTAATAAATGTGAATACTTTCTCCATACAATCAGATATCATCTCATGAGAATTTCATTGTATACAATCAAACTAAAGAATTGTGAATAAATGAAAATGGAAAGGAATTCAAACCGCATCCATTTAAAATTTCACAGTTTTATATAACAATTTTCCATGTGTGCCAGTATTTTTTGTTTTGTTTATATCCAGCCAAGTAAAGAATATGTCAGATGAAAGTGTTACCAAACAAATGAATTATTTCTACTATAGAGACTCATAATTCCATCAGGAGGATAATTGAAGAAAAAAAGTCCACCAATGAAAATTAGACAACAGATGAATTATCAAAATTCATCACTTAATGATGTTGTTGTTGTACCATTGGTCCTCTATTGAATACAGCAGCTCCTAATCGTTTTCGAAGCATCGACAATCGGTCCATAATTACCCCACCAACTTTCTATAATTTTAATTGATTTTATTCGCAACAAAATTCATATAATCAAAATCACAGATCATTTCACCGTACATGTGAATTTGGCTGACTTCGGAATAGTGATGCCTTTGGTTTTAATGAAAATCTTCTTCGTAATATACCGTTACCGTTATCATCTTCATTATCATCATCATCTTCTTGATTTTGATAAACTCTGAATTCTGGCGGCGTTACACCTTCACCTCCAAAAAAATCTTTAATATGAGAATATTTTATAAATTAAGTCAATTATTCATCGTTGGCTTACTGTAAATATATTGATTCCCATTATCACTCCAGTACGCATTTCTAACAGTAATACCACTAGAACCTATCGGATAATCAATCGATGGTAATTCTGATACAGTTGATTCTTTCATTGTTGTTGTTGTTTCTATACTCAATACATTTGATATTATCATGAATAGAACAACTGCACAATAACTACAACGATACAAGAGCTTATTAGAACAAATTGGTAAGTATAATCCAATAGTATCTTACAACCAAAGACGCAGTTGATCAGCCATTTATACTGAAAAGGATTTAACAAAATCTTCACTTGACCGTTTAACTTAAAATGCAACAATCGTTCATGACTACCAACTTTTATAAAGAATTTCTTCTAACTCTGTGCAATTAATTAGAATAATTAATTCGTTATACTAGCAATTGTACTACACTAAACGAACTTTTAAATCGACAACAGTTCACGTTTAAACTATTTAATTAAAATAATTGACCGTTCAATAGAATTCTTTATATTGTGTACTTATAACCAACAATAACAATTTAATAGTTTCTGTTTGTAAAAAATAAAAATCCATTCTTAAGAAATTCATTTAAAATAAGACAACCAATGTAACCTCATGATAAAAATTAAACTGAAATAATAAAAAAATATTATTCTTATGATTTATATCCCAGCTTAGTCTGAAGCCTCTTATGTTTCACGTTTACCATTGAACGTTTATCATTCGTTTAGCTGTAAATTGTTCGCTTCATTTATTAAAGTGCTTTTTGATTATATGAAAATTTATAGGTGAAATAACAATATGAAGAATCTATTTTGATTTTAATACAAGATCATCTTTCTCAATTTATATCGGTTTGAATGGCGCAAATCCTTATGAACATTTTTATTTTTATTTAAATTACATAAATGGCACAAATGCAGCAAGAAACTGAGACTATGATAAGAATCAAGTGGAAGAAAACGAAGCCCAGTAAATCATATACAGTGACTTTTCACAACCTGGATTATTACCTCGTTACATTATCACATCGGATAACACATCTGGTGATCGTTATCCATTGAATAGTTATATGTTTTGCAATTCTTACATCAACCCAACACTATAATAACCATGAATGGTAACATATGGATAAGCAATTTCTCATTTATTTCTCTTATTTGGTCGATGAAATTCCATACTCTTCCCCTCCAATTCTCTAAAGCTTTTGTATCATCATCGTATCAACATACTGAACGTATAAAACAACTCCGAAAATATGTCTTTCATAGTTTTTCTTTTTTCCCAAAACCACCCTCATACCGCCCATCACACATTCCACATTTATTCCCTTTAAAATCATTTCATTTTCCTTCACATGTTATTGCCAAAACAAAATATCCAAATAAATAGAGAAAAAGAATACACATCGACCGGATGAAAATAAAAATCAACTGACTTCCCATCCATTCTTTATTCTTACATACCCTCCTGCAATATACCATTTGTCTATAATAACAACCATCAGATCAGATCAATGTGTGAAATAAGATCCTTCCTGTCACAAACACAAATAACCCCATCAGCTCGATGAAATACTGTATGCTTAATAACTGACTGAGTACCTTCATTTATACAGTTGTTGTCTGCACTTCAATATTTGAAAAGTTCAAGGGAAACCATAACATAAAAAAAAAATCATCTTTCGATACGGAAATACCTTAACAATGATGATGATGTGACAGAATTTAACATTTATTCCATCGCCCTATAGCAAAAACATAAAAAAATAAAAACGGTAAAAGTTGTAGAAAAAGAAAATGTCTTTTTCCGTTGGTTTTTCTTACTTCAATACAAGAGTTTATCATAAGCCCCGGTTTCTCATACTACACAATTTGTAATACTTTAGCCGGTATTCAAGCATAACATATTGAATTGATGTACAGTCAAATTGTATTTTATAACTTGGTGAATTCTGAGGGGGTGGCGAGAATGAAAAAAAAAAAATAGAAACAGAAAAATACTGATATATTGAAGGAAACTCTTCAGATCCAAAATAATAAAGTGTATGAAATACACTTCTTATTGATAAGACGTCTCGTATGGTGTTACTTGTTCCATAAATTCATACATCGCTCGTCTTATGATAAGGCAAAACACGAAAGGTGTGAAAAATAAATTGTATTATGAAGAGATCAGAAATTGTTGAAAGACATCAATACCATTGGATGATGTCTATCAATAAATTTAAATAATTTTTTTTTCCTTTATGATTGATAAGTAATATGGAATTGAATTTATATAAAACATATTTCATACATTTGCTTCTGATTCGTTTCATTAAATAATAAAAAATCAATAATAAATATTTAATTGATTTCAATTCACTTATTTATTTCCTTTTCATATTCAATTTAGAACTAATTGAGTGTACTATTTATAAAACGTTGAATATTCTAAGAAATTCACCTGAATTTGATTGATAAGATATAATTGAATTATATCAGAAAATTTATAACGATTCATTAAGTGGAAAACAAATAAAATGCTTTGTTGAGCCATTATAATTAGATAAAATATCTCATCTTCCGTTAATATTAAACGGAATTGAAAGACACAATTGATTGTCAGCCGTATTAAAAAAAAAACCGAAATTCAATGTTTTATGTAAAACCCAGATGGTTTTCTATGGTGATTGAATTAAGATTGCATTTTATATTTTCTTAAAACTTACAATCACTGAGTCGGAAGTCATCATAACCAATGATGGCCATCATAACCAGATAAAATAACTTTACAAGGAGAAATATAGATCATCGTCTCATCAACCATTTTACTATATGATTCTACTTCACCAGATAGAAATGATAAATCAAAAATGAAATATCCTTTCATCACTAGGGTCTCGTCTTCATACATTCAAACTGTAAATAAGAACCAGAACTTCTTTTTTATTTCTCATATTTCCATATTGCACTATAACTGAATTGAGTGAAGTGATATAAAAACAGGAATATTACATAAAAATAATGGTCTGTGAACTAATGAAATTATGAATTCAAGCGCATCCATGAATTATTAAAACCACTCACTTATTTAATGGTAAAATTATTTAAAACGTCTTTTGTACTAATTTTCTATATTTATTCCTCGTTTTTTAAAATGCCACAGTAATAAGTAAAACCGAATGAATACAGACATTACAAAGAACAAAAAATTGAAGAATGAATCAAAAACGAATGAAAACATAAAGATTGTATTCCTTCTGGTATCTATCTGGCAGACACGAATTACCCGCCTTGGTGGCAAAATTTTCCCCATTTCAATCTAGAGGATTGGGAAACGATGGCAAAAGAAATGAAACCGTTTTATTTTTCCGCTTTTTAACTGTTATTTGTGTGACAGAAAAACGATTGCTCTGCCACTGTTCCTCAATTTATGCCATACAGTTAAATATCACCAAAACACAGTCAACCAGAAGAGGACCAGACCACAAGACAAATTGAATTATTTCCATTTACTGTTTGAGTTGTTTTCCACAATTATACTCAATTCCTTCTTGTTTCTCTCAATTCATAATAAAGAAAAAAGAAAAAAATCGCGAGCGATGAATAGCAATAGAATTAAATGTTTCCTTGATTTCGTGCCAAATGGATTAAATTTAGTCACTTGTGTGAGGCATAATTCTTCATATTTTTTATCTATTTTTTTCTCCCCCCGTTAAATATTCGCTTTTTATTCATTTGCCCACAATTCATTCACATTCATCAATGAATATTTAATTGTCTTCTATTGATAAAATGCGCGTGGCGGACACCAGAACATTACAATGTAATTTTTTTTTTCTTGTTCCACTCACGATTTACCATCCATTGCATTACAATGGCATACAAAAAAAAAACAAATCTGTTCCATAAAAATTAAAACCAGACGATGAAGCCAACGTACCATTTAATGTGACTTCACAATTGAGCTACTTTTCATCAGTCATTAATTTACAATTCCGCAAGGAAGTTTTCATTATGCCCTCCCATACCATTTGAAATACTTAAAAAAAAATTCTTCTCATCAAACACGAATACTTATAACTCAGTATCACCACCTCCAACCCACCCACTAATTCACTGAAATCCATTGATTTCTGATTTTCATCACATTGTTAAGATGTCCTCACCTAAACGTCAACTATGAAGTATGCAATTAAACATTCATAGTTCACCATAAGCATAATTCATAACGGTTTCAAATGGTAATCATAAAAATAAACTCATCACCTCTAATACGATTAAAATCATCCAATTCATGGACAATATACTCATCATTAAATCCAATCAAAAATTGTTATTCCTTTTTAGAGCTCATGAATTCATAATCAAGTAGTCCAAATGATTGATGAGTTTTGCAATTGATTTTAATAGGGACACAACGATTGCTAGTTAAAGAACACACCTTCACTATATATCAGTACAAGGGTGGTCAATTGTGATTTCAGTTTGAAAAATCTCACCTACTTGCCAACAATAACGACGACAAGAAAAAAATTGAAAACACAATCAAGTAACGAATAATAAAATCATTCAGTGTATTCCATATTGTGTGTGTACTGATTTTCTCTCCACCTTGTTGTTTAAAGTTAAAAGTCATCACGAAATGCAGAACGTTAAAGAATTGAATACATTTTTGTGGTTCGCTCAATTATTCGCATTGAGTCCACCACCGTCTGTTCTACCTATTGAACAATCACCATCAGCCAGGTTAACATCAACATCAACATCACCATTGGAACAACAACAGCATCGGAAACCAATACCAAATGACCAGAATGTTGAATTTCTTCAATATCTATTCCTTCGTTATGTATGGCCATTGAATCATTTGATTTGTATTATTGGTCTAATGGCCATCATTTATATGGAACGTAACGAAATGTTTCATAGTACATCGACAATTGGTAAATTTTTGGATGTAATCCAAGTATTGGTACCGATAATAGCACACCTGATCATGATAATTGAAGGTGCATTCAATAAACACCAAAACGATAAATTACTTATAAAATTACACCAGCTAAATGGTCAAATTGAAATCCATTGTGATCATTCAATAGTATCAAATTGCTGTAATGATTACATGCATCATACCATTGTTAAACTAATGTTAACTATTTTTGTGGCAATTGGATCAGAGATTTGTATAATTGCAGCCATTTATAAGGTTGATTATCCATGGACAAGATCATGGGTAATACGGATCTGGTCATTATCATCAATTCATTATTCAAATTTTATACTAATTATGTTCATTGACTTTATAACGTGCCGTTTACTAATTTTAAATGTCGATCTGGAACAGTACCGTAGTACCGTTTATTCAACAACTGTTGGCAATACCATCGATTCAATATTGAGGGCGGAAACTCATTTAAGGGAAATTAAAAGAATCCACAATGAATTGAGAAAATTCCGGTTCATCCTAAACGAACGTTTTAATTTCTCCATTTTAATTACGATTATTAATTATTTTATTAGTTTAACGATTGCCTTCTATTTTATCGTATCGCGTTTTTACTTTTTTCGTTTAGATTCGATTATGGGTAAGTTCAATTATAATTCATTATATCATGTTTGACTAGCAATGATTTTTTTAAACAAATATCCATTGTATTCGCTACCGTAGATTCAATTTCGGTTGTTATTGCACCAATAGTGATGCTGTCGATGATTGTACAGTCTGGACAGAATTGTAAATCGGAGGTGAGAGACTGAAAGTGATAATACCGACTGTTACCATCTCCGGTGGCAGAAATTCAATTATAATCCTTTCAAATTGGCCCACAAATACTAAGAGCATATTAAATTTCATTTGGATTATTTCCCATGTTTCATGGTCTTCTTTTTCTATTTTCAGTTTGATTCGCTGGCACGCAAATTTCACGAGCTGAATTTCTATGTGAATGATGGTGGGAAACCATCACGATTGGTAATGTACATTAAGCAATGAGAAAGTTTACCGCTTTAGATGAATTCAAATTAAAATAGGAATATCTTTAGAATGTATTCCTTGTGATTCACTTTTTTCTTGCTTTACAGAATGAATCAGTTAGAATATGAGAATTTTCTATTTTCGCTCTTTTATTTATCGTTATCAATTTCTTTAGGTGCAAGAAATCCTTCAGCAAACTATTCAAATTTCTGATCACGTCTCAGGATATGGATTTTTTCAACTGGATCACAAATTTCTGGTTGCAGTAAGTGTTACAATTCCATTTTCAATGATTTCACACGCACCAACGAATGCAAATACGTAATAATTTTCTACTTTTTTCGTTTCATTTTTTCAATTTATTTAACACAAACAGATGGTTGCATCTATAACATCGTACCTTGTGTTAGCTATTTCCATGAATGGTGCTAATTATTGAGTATTTATATCAACATTCGCATAAAATAAAAGAATTTAATGTATTTGAAAAAATTCGTTATAAAACAATGTCGATAAGTAAGATCGAATTTGAATTTCTATTGAGCATATGTCGATACTACAAATTGGAGCTATGCTAAGTTCTGAGTAAATTTACTCACAGTGGCAAAAATGGTGTCCCGAATGAGGCAAGTGATCGAAATTTTAAAAATGGCGCCTAAGTCGTCTTATGGTTAGAAATATAAAATCGTATTTCATGACTCGATGGATGAAAAGATACAATAGTTCAATTTTCAATTAATTTTCACGCAAACATGGTGTCTCGAATGAGGCAAATGGTCGAAATTTTTTTTAAGAATTTTTCTAAAATATTTTAATTTTCAGCACATTTATTATGATAAAAGTATTTATTTAGTGTTAAATAATGGAATTATCACTTACCGATAATAACCAGCAGAGTTTTAAAGGCATTTATTGATCACAAAATTTGACGAAATATTTTTTGGGAGAAACACAAACACTAAAAATTTTACACTAATTCAACACTATTTCACTTACAAAACACAAAAAAGGTAACAATTACGACTAATAAATAGAAATGAGGTAAAATAAAGCTAAATAAATTGATAAAAACGAATATTTTCACTAAAATTCACTCGCGCCCGAAAAAAATTACGTCCTCTCGCTACAAAAACAATACGGCGACTGAATGTGTTTGGACTATTTCGGTAACTCCGAAATAATTTCGGACTGAAGAACTTATCAACAGTAGCGCCACCTGGAAGCTAACTAATAAATCGATGGCGCCTAAGCTATCTTATGGTTAGAATAATAAAATCGTATTCCATGACTCGTTGGTTGGAAAGATACACTTCTTTATTATTCAATCGGGATAATTTTCATTCCTTACGATTGTTTACATTATTTTGGTTAAAAATTTTTTACGGTCCCGAAAAATTTGTGATAAAAATTTAATTTAAATCCATAAAATGTGTTTATTATTTAAAAAAAGTGACAAAATTGTGATAATGAACCACCGAAGCACCGATGTATCATCATCAAATAAGGTAATCACTCAAATTTATAACATTTCCATTAAACCATTGAAATGTCCCATTTCCTTGAATACCAAATTTGTATAATCACTAATTGACGGTATTGAATATTATAAATGGCTAATAATAAGTGTAAATGAACAATAAATGCAAGTTGTACGAATACCAGATTACCACCTTCAAATAAAATATGTAATTTCATACAACTCACCGTCATTTCATCTTCAAATAAATCGTTTTCATACCTTATGTGTTGAACGGAATTTAAAGGCATGGATTATCACGATTTTATTTCTCTGGATTTTTTTATTTCTATTCATCTCATAGATGAAATTAATTGTTTATAATATCATGTTCAATACATTATTACATATTATTATTATTATATTTTCCCTGAATATGAGATTGGTTTTATTTATTTTTCTGTTTATTTTTTTTTTTTTCATATAAAAACTAAAAATGTTGGGTGCAATTTCATCTGAATACTATTGGTGAGCTATGGGGATATAACCATCAATGTGAATGTTTGATAGTTATGCAATACCCAAAGGTATTCTTATATTTTCATCGTATGACTTTACATTTACTTAATGATTTTCCTTCATTGCTAATACCAAATGGGCAATACCATTTGAGTTTCTTAAGAATTTATTGCTCTGCATAACAAAAGCGAGTAAAACTGAGAGTTAAGATACTTAAAATACGAATTGAGGTGTGATGAATTATTTCCAATTGCAAACAGTTCACATGCAAACTCAATGATATTAGTCGGTGATCACGGATTTCAATTAGTCTGAGGTCTTCCAAAATAATAAAATAAAACTAAAACTACAGTAAAATTAATAATTTGCAATCATTCATCTCCTTTATTGTAAATATAAAATCATGATTTCGAGTCAAGAAAAAAAAGGGGAAGGTGAATTGTTTCAATTGAGAAGGAATTAACGTTTTATGATCTAAATCAAGGAAATAGAAAAGTCGTTTCCTTGAAAATTACAAAACACTGAAGATCTTATTTAAGACATCTTCTCAGTTACAATTCATTTTAAATGGTACGCATTTAAATTCGGTCTTTTATAATTCATTAAATCGTCTATTAATGATTTGTGAAGAAACTCATTATCGATAGCAATTTAAACGACACTAGAGCTTAACACTTATTAGCAATCCATTAACGCGAACCCAATCGTCACGTTTTTATTTTCTCAACGAATTGTTTTGTTTCATTATTGATCTCTTTATTATATAATTATGTTTTCAACATGAATAAACATTATAAAAATATAATTTAATTTTTTTTTTCTTATTTTATTTAACATTTGCATAATTAAATAAATATTGACGGTATAAATATTCTTATGCCATTATGTTGACGGTTTGGTCAAAGCTAATTATTGAAAATTATTTAATAAAACAAAATAATTTACGAATTCTATAAGACTGCAATCCATTGTCTCACTTCTAAAATAATCATTAAAATTAAAAAAAAAAATTCACATAATAAGCATAAGCATAAAAGCAAAACTGGGTATAAACGATTATGGATAGATTAAAACACTGGGTGAACCACTAATACATCGTCTATAAAACAGAAAGAAGAAAAAACAAAAAAAAGAACTGAAATTGTGTTAATTCAATGATCATCGAATTTAAACTGAACAAAAGGTAATGGAAAAACGTGACCAAAAGTAGAGTTTCAATTCCAAGGTGTTCACTATATGCTGTTGTATTTTATAGTAACTCTCCTATGGCAAACAGAGATCTCTCTGTTTAGCAAAAATCGTTATTATGTTATTATTATGTCACCTGAAGACATATCATACAGGAACGAGATATAGTCAATTCTTATTTATGAAATGGAAAGTGATGAGGATTCAATAAATTTTATGGGATTTGTATGTGAACCAAATAAACGATTTAATTTTGAAATATTGGTCAGTTGTACACGATGAAACGTTTATGAAGCTTTTTCGAGATATTAATTATTGAACAGCATGAAGGTGACTCAATGACCCACACACGATATTCATCGTAATGTATATAATTGCAGAACACCGTGCGTATGCATACATTTTGATATTAAAATTATAATTTGCAATTCAACTTATTAATATTTTATGATGAATTAATTGCGCTAACAGATAAACTAACAAGATATCAAATTATGATTAAAATAAAAAAAAAAAAAAACATTCCATTTTAAACTGTTCCGTCAGTTAGACATTTGGTTTACATAAAAAACACTTAAGACTACATAGTACTATTGTTACCCATAATACACTGGTAAATGCACCTTCTTCGCAAATTGAAAGACAACGGTGGCTTCAATATTTATTACTTTCATGATATTTAACATATTTGTTGATCTCACAAGGCACAAGGGTCAAACCAGTTGAACTGAAATCGAATTTTAATTTTTATTTTTTTCTTGAATTTTCATTACTGTTTCTAATCGATTTCGTATAAATATGAAAAATTAACTAGAATACGTGTAAAACAGAGACAGCTAGTGAACAAAAAACGAATAGATCTTTAACGATAGATTATAATATAATTGTAATTATGATTTTGAATTGGATGCAATCAAATGCAATAAGTATACACTGAATAGAATTTTGTTGTTGTTGTTGTTATTTTTGGATTATAAAAACAAAAATTTAATATTATTTCTTTGGCACATAAACATAAGAGACTCATTTATGGTATACGACATGAATCCAATAGTATGAGAGCATAATTTTTCCGATTATTTATTAGATATTTTATGGGATCACGATTTGGAATAGGTAAAGAGTAGTTAGTGAAATAGTAACTAAATTGAAGACAAAAATAAGTTACAAAAAAGAAACATATATAAAACATAGTTTATGTTCAATTATAGCTTCTTGTACCGATCAACGGTTGTACTGCTTCATTATATTACAACGAATATTTTATGCTCTCTAATGTGGTGTAAGGTATGCAAATTATATAATAATAATTCTATGTTTTGTTTGATTCCTTCTTCTTCTTATGGGTACCCCTTCTTATTATATTGTTGACTAAAACTCCTTTAGTTTATTTTATGTAATTATTATTGTTTTAAATTTTTAACAATTATTTGCTACTAAATGCAATAAAAGTCTATAGTTTTAATGGTTTTACAATTCAATTTTATCTGAATTGAAATTACATGGTTAAATTGCCATCATCTAATCAATTAACTTGAATTTAAAGAGAAATACGATTTTATATAAAACAACAAGAGACTCTACAGAATTGATTATGCCAATCTGATTGAAATCCCATTTTTCTCAGCACCGTTGTTATGCTTTTTATTGGCACAGTGCTGAATTTGCAATCAAACGGAATGTGACCTGAGATGATTTTATTAATGCTAATCCGATAACAGGTATAAAGGAAAGGTGAATACGGAAATGAAATTAGAACTTGTTGCAAAATTTCAATCGATTTATTTGGGGCTTTAACTTGTGTTGGTTTTATTTTACCCAAATAAACGCCATTGTACTATAAGAAAGCTTGTGGGTGCGCCAATTGATGCAACACTCTGATTTTGAGGGTGGGCGAATTTTTTTTCGGAGAAAAACAAAACAAAAATTCGTAATAACAAATGAAATCATATTCACCTGCGGCTGTATAAGAAATCAATATAAAAATTGAATGAAAATCGGTAACGGTAATTAAATGGTATATTCTCATATTGAAAATTGTTAATTCGTTATGCGATAATAGAATAATTACAACTTGTTCGTCATTCAAAAGCTCTGTGATACAGTGAGAAGAGAACACGAGAGAGTGAACATTAATGCCATAATTTCATTTAAAATAATTATCATAATAAACATAATCTCTGTTTTCGCACACTCCTCGAACTAAATACATGAATTGTTGCTATACCAATTCTGTTTTATTTTTTGTTATTCATAATATTTATAATTTAAATAACATCCATTTAGATTATTGTTACAATACAAATCGAATTGATTGCATTTTTCCTTCATATAGTAATTTTACTGTACTCCTGACTGTTTAGTGCCATGTTACAATCGTTAATAGACTGAATGAATTCTCGTCACGATTTGAATTATAAAAAAGAAAAATGTTTTAAGAAATAAAATTGATATTACAGAGATAAAGTAAGAGAGAGAAGGAAAGAAAACAGAAAATGACTTAAAGTATTGAAATGTATCGTTGGATATTAGTTGATTATGAAATCTCATCGTTGGCTGGTAACAAAACCAAAAATGTATTGAGGAGAGCTTTAACGTAAAACGGTAGAGCTTTAACAGATTCCTTCTTGCTAACTGATTGTTGTTTAATTTTTCTTCTTCATTTCGCCAAATTACGAACATACGGTATATTCAGTTCACATGAAACTGCATTTTATTATAGACAATTACATGCATACGAATTTTATGACGAGATAGACAAAATGAAGTGAAAAAGCGAAATGACGATGACTATGTAATTGAATATTTAGTAAAATGAAACATCGTATTCACTTATATCGTAAGCTTTTCGCTGGTATCAGCGTCAAAAAGAAAATAAATAGGGAGCAGTCTATGAAAACAACATGTTTTTTTGCATATAAAAGTGCAACAACAACAACAACACTTAAAGTTGTTTCTTTCAATTTTGATAGAGTTTAAAATTGAGGCAGGTTAAATCCATGTTCTCATCATATTAATAGTTATGGCTTAAGTGAAACGTTTCAGTGATACTCAAAATAACGGAGGAGGATTGGTCTGTTATCCATTATTTTATTATCGTTCAAATGAGTATTATGTTGTTGTTTGGTATGTAATTTATATTAAATCCCCTCAATTGTATTATGGATGCATAACGGTGTACTGAGGAGAGTACCATTGATCACTTGTATATTTGGCTGGTTAAATGAAAATGAAAAATAGTTTAGATTTAGCACGATCGAATATTAACCTGAGTCGCACCTAGTTTTTTTTTTATTTTTCCTTCTATTTGATTCACAACACGAATTAAAACATGAAAATTAGTTTAAATCAATCGTCGTTTTATATACGTTGTTTTCTTGTATGTTTGCCATTAAATACGTTTTAATAAAAGTCTAGGGCCGAGTCGAACGAGTGTGAGAAAGAAAATAGATAGATATTTTTCTCATATTAAATGGAATTGTGTTGTGATGACAACAACAAACGGTTTAAGTCTCGTATATATTTTTTTTTTTTTGCTTTTAACTTTGGGTTAAGCTGGTACAGCAGGGCGTAAGATGCACAATTAATGATTATGGGTAACCGACATGGCCACGATCTGACACGGTTTTATTAGTTAGCACTAATCGTATATAATCAAAATTGGGATAGGGCACTCAAACAGGAGGGGAACTCTAGTGCAACCACCTAAAATGAAAGTGAAACTGTTTCGATTTTCTATTTAATTTTGAATGTTTCACAAGACTTGTTATAGATTGGCTTTTTCATTGTATTGATAATATGCCTTAAGGCAATCGTCACAGTAAAATGCACTTTGCATCATACAAGAATCAGGAAAACGAACGATGGAAAATCATTTAAAACTCACGTGCGATTGAATCATAATTGCATTTTATTCAAATCGATACAGATTGATGGAAAAACGTGAAAAATCTGAATTCACTTTCAATTTCTTCTTTATTGCCACCTTTCGATTAGACATCATTAAAGGTATCAAATCATTGAATTGACGTAAATTTAAATTTTTGAATTTTTATTACATCCTAAGTAACTTTGTTTCATGAAAATAATTGATTCCCATGGAATTTTAGTTGAATATTCAAATGGATAATTAAATATTATATACCTTTCGAAAGACGTTTATCTTTGATGAGGAACAGACATTAACAACAACAAACAGAATACAAAATAAAATAAAAAGATTCACCGTTCATGTTGTTTATGCTACATTAAGTATAGTGAGACAAGAAACAATGCGAATCTGACTGTATCGTTTAAAATGACCTTGCGAATAAAGTGAATTAAATTAATCACATATTTAAAGCAGAGCTTTTTATTCAATCCATTGGTGACCTCAAAGAATTCCTTTTTTTTTTTTTGTTTCGTTAGTACCTCTTGATGGATAATGTTTTTATTTCTCTTACTGTTTAGGTTGCTCACATAGTTGTATCACAACATTGGCCAATGTTAATCGATAATAATAATAAAAAAAAAATTGTTAAAGAGTAGAAACATAACCGTATTCATATGTTTGGCGACGTTCATTTAAACATCTACATTGTTTCATTGTGCCATTAGAGTCATTTAAAATGTCTTAAAAGACTCGGTAATTCATTGCAATTAAGTCTCATCTAAATGGTTAATAATATTGATGAAGACACCATTCACAGTGTGACGATTCATCGTTAATGCTTTAAAATCCAAACTAGATCTCTCAAAACATAATGAATTGGTTATGGTTACAGTGACTTGAGTCCAAACTAGTAAAATGAGCCACTCTACTGAGACGTTTTATGTTGTGAAACATATCATCTCCTCTATTATATTGTAATAGATAAAATATTGAATGATTTATGGGTTTTTATTAACTATAATTTACATATACAGCAAGAAAAAAATTATAAAATCAATGGAATCTAATGCCATTTTTTAATAATGAACTTACGTCTTAACGAATTCAGAATGCGGACATCATAATATTTTGGGGCTTTTTTTTCTTATATTGTTTGGTGGGTTAGTTTGGATTGTATCGATTGGTTATACTGAAAATGGTCATTTCTTAGCACGTAATGTAATCAATCTTAACGTTAAAAAAAAAGCCTAAAATATAAATCATTGATGTGATTGTGAATACCTTGAAACGCTTTAGTAAACCGTACAATTGTCAAATGAATTTAAATTCAATTAGAATTATTGATAATCATCGGTGCTAAGAGCCTGTTGAATATCGATTTTCAGTGAATTTTTTTTTTTTCATTACTGATAACCGAGGGGGAGATATATCTTGAACTTCGTATATAATGTTGCTTTTTTATCAAATCGCAAACATTAAAATCAATGACGTCATAATACTTAGTAGACTGATAATATATCAGAACTATGTAAAGAAGGATATCATTGGAAATGCGCTTGCTCCAAATTGATGACATCATTAATATCAATGACATCATAACTCATACTATTTTAGATCCTGTAGATTCAGCTGCCAGTGAAACATTGAATTCCCTGTTTGATAAGAATTAATGCCGTCATATTCATCAGTTGAAGTGTATATGACTGACTAAAATTAAGATAAACGGTGTGTAGGTTGTGACGAATTCACGATGTTAGCACGTTTTCATATGCTGTACACTTTAATATAACTTGCCGGGTAAATAAATTCCCAGGTGAATTACCGGTATTTTAACCTTTTAGAAAAAAATTAATGGTTTTACATCTGAACAATGACCACATCAATCTTAAGAATTTATTGTGTATTTCATTCTATTTTCATAATATGCGGTGTTGTGCCTCTAATTGAATCGGTAATTTACAGTGACACACACTAAAATTCAACTAGAAACTCTACTCAATGTTGTCATCATAATTTGGAAATTTTTATTAAATTTGTTATTACCTCACAATTGACCAAAAATATTAGATGCCAATTATGAGTATCATTGCTGTTGCAATATGGCCATTATTTGGATGAATACTTTTCTATGAAAGTTACACGTTTCTATATGTTGTTAATTAAAAAATCAATAATAATTTATTTCACTATAATTTAATAAGATCCGTATCATGAATATGTGAATTCGTATACCACCACAAAATAAAAATCACAACGAAAATAAAGAAAGGAAATATAGAGAGAGAGAGAGAATATAAAATCAATGTGACCTTGTAAAAGACATTCTATCATCAACAAACAAACAATCGCCTGGTAGTACAACTTCCTTAAAACAGGAAAATTATTCAAACGTATATTTCATTCATCAAAATATATTTTCCGTTAAATTACACGGTCACCGAAAGCCAACACATCATTAAGCATTTGATTATGTGAAATAAAATTTTCACGATTTTCTTCTTCTGATTTTCCGTTTACCCGTACAACTGAACGTGCACATAAATTCCGCTACAAATAGCATAAAATCGTTAAAAGCATTAAATGCTTTCAACCAATACACTGTCTCACTTTAGCATATTGGTAGTTTTGCTAAATATAAACATTTACCCTTGTCACTTTATAGTGTATAATAAGGATACATGAGAACCATTTTAAAAATTCCGGTGTTTTCCGTTCGATTGCGTCATTGAACTTCAAAATGACGTCATAATTACTGTACAACAATTCATTTTTGTTTCTATTTTCCCGCTATACCATAAGTATATTTCGTGTTTCTCCATTTAGAAAATCAATTTCACTTCATTCATTCTATGGTGAGTGAATGTGTGCTTTTCATGTCTAAATCCATTGCCTCATACTTAAGATTCTAATCAAATATGAGTATGCGCCAAATCAAACGATATCATTTTCTATGTATTTTCATTATGATGGCATAACATAATTCTGCTTGTGTACTTGGGTATATCAATCTCATCCATTTATGTGTAAGACAGAGAACGATGGTATACAAAACGGCATACCATCACCTGGTTAAAAATTTTTTGATGACGGTAACGGATCAACAGCAGAGTCTATGTTGTATGTTGTTTCTGTAAAATTCAATATATTTGTTGTTGCGGTGGTTGAGGTAAAGCGCCAGTTTAACTTTGTATTCGGGTAAAAAAGAATAAAATATCGCGCTTCAATGCTCCACAATATCCAACATTATTGGCAAGGTTGTTTCAAATATCTTTGGATATTTTTAAGCTTTTAGCTAGAGGAGAGAGAGCACGTTATTAGTTATATCAAAGAGGCTGGTATCGTATCTTTTACCAGGTTGTATACGTTTAGCTTGTGTATTTTAGCAATGAGTGAGAGAGCGAGATACGGTCGCGCATACAATCAGTACCGTGTTAAAGGTATTTAATACATATTCGCTAGATTAAAATAAGACACCCATCGTGCGCGGGTTGTATGATTGAAAAAAATAAAAATAAAAAGTAAAAACGATATAAAGAAATATAAGAAAGATATAGTCTCGTGCATTGCATGTGATAAGTTCAGTCGCATCTTGGACGTCGTGTGGTGAATATTCAAATGAACATTGTTGGTTTTTAATAAATTTTATTTTCTATCTATTTAATTAATAATAAAAGTGACAAGAATAAGGATTTTATTTTAAAATTAAATCGTCTGTTTTTTTTTTATAAATGAATAAAATTTTAATGAAGTCAAAAAGGTGGAAATATTTAATTAGTGAAAGAAAATTTAACCGACAATAAAGGATTAATATGAGAATTTGAATATTATCAATTGAATTATCAATTCAAAGTGCAAATAAATATAATCAATTCCTCGTGTTGAGCTTCCAAGAAGTGTTTACTGATTGTGCAAATAATAAAATAAGTTTTACATACAAAAATTTGTACACTTCTTGAACAATTTATTATTGTCTCTTATTGATTTAAATGTTTGGAATTTCCTCCCGGCATTTGATTAGTAATAATTATGTGTATGGACAAATAATTGACCAATAACTATAATCGAATAAGTTTTATAAAATATTAAAGAAGTTTGTTAGTGGTACCATTGAATGAAAAAGAAAAAAAAACGTGCGCTCATCAATACATTATAAGTCAACTATTTTAGCGAAAGTGAAAGTTAAAAAACTTAGTGGATCTGAGACATAAGAAAAATAAAAACAAAAAAATATAAAAAAGAATCAATTCTCGTCAGCCAAGGACAGAAGCGTTAATACAGATTCATACAGTTTTTTTTCCATATACAAAACAGAGAATAGCAAATATTTCTTTTTTTTATTTAATATTTTACCTGATAAATTTAAATATAAAACGATATAACTAGTTTCTTCCAATATTGTGGTCTCTCAATAGTTAATTTTATTAAAATTTTCATTCTGTGTGTCTCTTGAGTTAATTGCAAGAGCAGAAATAAGAGAAACATACAAGAAATAAAAAAATAGTCATCACTACACCGGTTTTATCTGAATTAAAATTGTGTTTGGTGTTCATAGAGACTTTAAAAAGAATTAAGAAGCTGGACATTTGATAGTTCTGTGCTTTTTTTTTTTTTGATTTAATAAAAACAAAGATTTTTATTCAGTGAATATTTTATCAATCTCATTGGATTTTAAGGTGTTAAAGGTGTGACTTAAGTTCCGGTTAAAAAAAATCCAAGTATTTTTTTTTAAATCATAATTGGTGAATATCAGTGTTCATATAAATTAGAACATAATTGATATTAAAAAAAAATCAGCTGTGCATCATATAGAGACAACTTAACAGGTGTTTAATGTGAACTATAATTAATTTACTTTAAACCGAAAACGATCCTTTTCAATGCACTTTTACTATGATGTATTTCTTTGCACATCTTTTTTTAAGTTGTTACCGTTGTAATGAATCATGACAAACGTTTAAGGAAATTCTATTACAAGGATTGTTTAAGTGAATGAAATTTTATAAGAAACTGAACAGTAGAAACAATCAATTGATAATCAGTTTATTTTTTTTTTATACTTTTAAATGTTTTCTAGTTTTATGTTACAAAATTGTATGTTGTGCCGTTTCATCAATGTATCCATCTATTGAATGCAAATTTATGCTATTTACCACATTTTTTAAAATATTCTGTAATTTACTACCTGTTGTAATGTACATTTGATGTTAAAAACGATGGTTTATACAATTATTGTGTGGATGTACCACATAATTTTATAATAAAATGATTCATAATATCAATACCATTTCTATGTAACAAGTGAAAATTTGAATGAAAACGTCTACAAATAAAATTTTAACGAAACGATAATTTGATCTAATCAATGTTAATAGAGACAATATAGTAATTATCATACATTGATAAATAATAGTAAATCATTAAAAAGAGAAGAGTCTTGTGATATATTATTTTCTTTTCTTTTATCACGAAATTTTTAATTTACACATTCAATAGACAATCAATAGAAAATATTTCATTTTGGACAATAAATAAAACATCAAGAGACTTAAACTAAGAAACTAAGTGGGGGACAAAAAAAACAGATTTTTATTTGTTGGAAAATTTGAAAGGACATGCAAACACGTTTAGCACATTTAATTATTGTTAAAACGGAAACAATTGATGATGATGATGACGATGATATTAATTTAAATAGAAATTCAAGTGCTGTTAATTTAAATGATAAATTTGTTATAAAACACCAACAGTGTCAACAACTAATAAATAATTTTAATAAAATTGTTGAACAAAATGATTTAAATAATAATTGTAAGCGATTAGAAACCAATGGATGTAGACTAAAGGAATCAATTGAACAACGTATGTAACTACAGTGAATATTTTTATTATCTTGAACATATTTTTCTGTTTTTATTATTTTATTTCCACATAAAAATTTTCATATTGATACTAATTCCGTATGTTTAACTAACACTAGAATTAGATTGTAGACTAATTATCCGCTGATAGTCATATGAGTACTGAACATATGAATTCTATTTTAAATATAGAAAAACGTTTAATTTTATGAACTGCAAATAGTTAATTTGCATATACACTAACATACTATTGTGTCGCTACTTGTTATTTTTTTTCGTTATTTGGCGTTGTGACAAAATTGGCACGAGACTTTTTGTAACCAAAAAAAGAAACTCACAAGAATTAAACGAATACACTTCTTCTGTTGTTGTGTTTTTATTTTTTTCTTAATTTAAGAGATCATTCTAAATCCAAACATCTAATTGAATAAATAAAAATAACAACAGTAGTACAAATTCAACGTTTAATATGAGGAAGTTTACACCATCAAGTGACTTGAATAAAAACAAAAAAAGAATTAAGTAAATTCTATTCAGTTAAATAAGAATTAAAATCATTCAACTGTATTCCATTTACAGTTTATATTTAACATGATTGTTTCTTCTTTAGCTAATTTTAGCGACTACAAAAACTAATTCCTTTGCATTTTCCTTTACCAATAGAGAATTTTATTATTCAATATAATACAATGTGATTTATTTTGGCGTTAAATACACTTTTAATTTGGAAAATGCGGAAAAAAATTGGTTGAATTTCGTTACAAATATATAATTCAATTCCGCAATCAAAAATAGCCAATTTTGGGTAAAAGAAAAAAAACTCTAATTTTCGGTCAAATGGATTTGAACTGAAGTCAGTTTATAAATTCATTGGTCCTCTGTTTTATTTGTATTTAAAAAAAAAATAAAAGAAAAAGAGAAAATCGGCATTTAATTAATTTTATTTGCTGTTAACCGATTCATTCAATTGAAAGGGAAAGTTACTGAAAGGATACACATTGGAAAATTTAAAAAATATTTCTATGAATTGAATTGATATCAATAGAAAATTCATAACCGGAGCATTAAGGTTTTTATTCTAAAAAAAAAATTTCAATCGCATGGTATCCACGACTCCCTCTAGTTCGGGTGATTCCCTTACGTGTATATCTCATGCTTATGTAATGACGCGATTCTACCATATTATTCGTTTTTATCGGAATGACGTCATAAATGATACGCTATAATTATGAGCTGTATACCCATAGTGAATAAATAGAAATGAAAAGAATACACGCCGTGTAGCAAAGAAAAATCAATATGATGACTGAAGTCATATAGAATTATAAATATTTTACTTATGTATTTATGTACAATTCAGTACCATAGTAATGGTAATAAGTCCGTTCATGTTGGCCACGTTTTTAGTCTGCAATTTAAAAGGTAATTTATCCCGAAACCACCTACGCTTAAATGTTTCCAAACATACAAATCACGAGGATATATATGTGAAGAGAAAAAAAATGGAAAAATAAAATGAAATTCCATAGTGATGGAACGGGATATCAGTAGAGCATATAATCGTCATATGATCGATTTATATTTTTCATTTATGTTGCTATTTTTATTTAGGATAATGACGACTACGTTGAGGGTATACAGGTGTGTTACATAAGGTAATCATTTTTCCTTTGCTCTCTGTCTCGTTCTCTCTCAATCGCTGCTATTGTTCGTATATTGAGTAGCTATGGAGTACACTGCCTCCATTCAGATAAATAGAAAGTTAAGAGCCTGTCTCGTTGTATGATGATGCGCCTTCGATAAAGAACAAGGCCACATACCACAATCAAAAATGATTACGCACAAATCAGTAATGACGACATTATAAATATCTAACCGAATATTCATAAAATTTATTGTGTGTGCGGTAGACTATCAGTCATTATGGTTAGTTTTATTGTCGTATATTTTGGGGGGGTATGTCATTTATTATGAACACCTAATTTTCATAATCCATAATATGATTGAATTATTGATTTCATTAAACATTTATGAGTTTGGTACTCGGTTAATTGTGTTTCATTTTTATTATTTGGTTCAATAAACTATCAATTAAAAGGATTATTTTGTTCCATGCTATGATTTTCTTGGACGTCAATGAATCTTAAATGGCCTGAAAATAAAAGTTCTCATTCTATGAATGAAGAAATTCTGAGTCGTAAGAGAAAATAATTATACCGTTATGGAATATTATTCTCTCATTGATATTTCATGTAAATGTTGATTGAAGAAGAATTTCATTTTCTTTTAATAATTCATGTTTACGTCAACTTTACGTTAATTATAAATGGAAAATTCAAATTTCATTCGATTGATTTGGTCATATAATTTTAAACCAAATAAATGAAAAATCCATTGACGTCGTTCAATGAAATCACGAGAAACGGATGATGATGGTTTTGTGTCCATAATTAGATATGCAAAAAAAGGACACGCATATCAACGGTATATGTGCGCATTGAAACATTAGAAAAGTTTTAAAGGAAATGAAATGGTTTGATTCTTTGCTGAACTGATAAGAGGTTTTCCGCATAATGAAAAATGATTTCCCAATTTCATCGTATTCTTGTGATTTGTTTGTAATTTTTATTGTAAATTAATTCACATGCAATTTATTATTTTGTATGTTTGGTGTGTAATCAAGTCGGTATGTTTACTATGCAAAGCACATCTCACATTAATAATGAAATTAATTATGGCATTAACATCAAAGTATTTCTTTACCAGGGCTATAAATTATACGTAACCATATGAATATTGTAGCATTACGCTATGCTATTGCATTTATTTATTTCGTTTATTATTACGGCCTCAGCATACGGTCATACGACACGAATCTTAATCAATGCGGTGTGAATTATGTTACCTTTAAACATACTCGAGAGAAGAAAAAAAAAATTTTTAATAAATGAGATCTCTTGTTGCAATGCCGAAATTGCAATGAGAGATTACTTCTTTTTGTTTTCATCGTCTCTCTCACATATTGTTTTAAGCTCAATGTGTGTAATGTTAATGTTAAATTATTGGCATTTTTAATTTAATTCTTATTTTGATATTCGATGGCAATATGATGATCTAAATTTAAATGAAATTAAATGCAATTCATATGCAACATAAAGAGATTACTGAAATTTCACCTTGTTTTTTGTACTGCAATTGAGTTTATATTTAAACCAAAGAAAAGATATTTAAAATAAGAAAACAAAACAGAATGATGGACCTTATTATGTTTGGTATTCAGGATTTCTTTTTCTGTTGTCATTTTTGTTTCTCTTTATTTATTTTTTGATTATTGGCTTATGCTTATCAAATACGCATTACTGATCACGAAGAATTTTCACCGTACCAATTATGATTATATCACAAATCTTAATTTGATCTGAATTTAATTGATTTTTAGAGGGTTACATAAAATTTTCCATTTAAATGCATTAACTGAATTTAACTGTATCAGATATTGGTATGATTTCTTATGGTTCATGTTTCTTTTCCTTCAATAATGTTTTTTTTTTATTTTCTTGTACATCAAATTAAATAAATCGTTTGTAATTACAGTCTGACGGATTTCAATGCGACACACTTATTATCTCTTCAGACTCGTTACAGAGTTAATATTGTATGAAGAGATTTCGATTTCATCATTTGGTTTTATTAAACCTTTTTTTCTTGTTGTTGTCATTTATTTTCTTATTGAATACCTTTAAGAGTTGATCGAATTTTTTTTTTTGTTTTATTTTCTTAAATTTTAAATCTTCTTGGTCATTTCTTTTTGGTCCAAATTATTTTTTTTTTCATGTTCAATGCAATTGAATATCTTTTTAAGGCTACACCATGTCCTAAGTGATTTCTTTTCATACGTTCATTATTTGTTTTCTTTATTATTTTTTTGTTCGTTTGCAACATAACTTTGTATGAGCCGCCAATATCGTTACAATGAAAATTTTTTTATGTAAAGAAAAGCTTGATATCAAAAAAATAAATTACTTACACTGCACAACAACCGTCAGTACAAGATTAATCAGTAATTCTGTTGCGTTATGCTGTAATTCATTTTGGTGTTGTAAAGAGAAGATATCATAAGATTCCCATCCGTATATCTTCTTAAGGCGGACAACTCGCGTTTCATGTTTTTTTTTTTGCCATACAAATGTCTGTAATCAATAAATTTCACGTGTTTATTTAATTATTCAACTGTTTGGTATAAAATAATCTTAAGCAATGATAAATTTTAAACGAAATTTTTAAGGTAATTTTCAACATTAAAAACTGAAATCATAAAAGGAATATGCCGTTTTTCTTAATGATTTTTTTATTTTCATTATGATTCAATGTAAATGGGATTTTTCTTTTGTGCAATATTTTATAATTATTTGTATCCCATAGGCCGAGGTGAAAAATGTCAATTTAAACAAATCACCCCAGAGTTTACTGAAAATTAACTTATCACATTTTAATTGCCATCAACATGTGCGATTGTTTGTCTGATTCATTGACTCATTTGAGTCTCGTGTATTATGTACTGTAACCGGGGTCTTTAAACATCTTGATTACTGAAGATTTCATTCATGGACACACTCGAGTAGTTCTCCGTAATTTAAATGTTCTTTCCCGCTAATTTGCCTTGATTTGGCAAGAGTAGGAATTCCCAACTAAAAATTTTTTAGTTTTTTTTTACAACTAACGATGTGTTTCATGATATATTGGATGGATTTTCCCAATGAAAAAAAAAATGTATTTAAACTATTTGGTCTTCCAAGGAAAACTTATATAAAACAAACTTTTGTACTCAAAGTTTATTGTTTGAAAAATATATAGAATTACCGTGAAGCAGTAAAATTCCAATTAAAGTACATTAATTTAGTTAGGTGTCATCTTCACATAAATATATTATTTTGGCTACCGTGCGCGACTAATCTTCAACTCTATTTAACGACATAATGTAATACCATTCAATGACCAAACATTATAAGTAGTTGAGACTATACTTACTGGAGATTAAGAAAAATAAAATAAAAAACTTGAAAATGGTTTCCTATAAAATTTATAATTTTACTAAATGTTGAAATACCATGAAGAAGAGATGATTTTTCATCTTAAAACTTATTCAATGAAATTTCCCCTTTGGCTAAGTAAAATCTAAGAAACGTGTTTCTATGTACATTTCAAGGAATGCACCTTACACATTATTTCGTTTTTGGCTGTGAAACAAACCAATGAGTAAGAGAGAAGATGATCTCGTATCTAACTGTTAAGATCGAAATTGAGTGTCTTTTGTATCGTCATCAGCATTGAATTAAACAAAACGCTTCATCAAAAAATCACCTTTAAATTCATTTATGATTTATGTCAATTTATTCCAACACCATTACATTCAAATCAACTATCAAAAAATTATGAGAAGTAACTGAAACAAAGGTGTTTAAATTATGATCTTATCTCGTTCAAATAATGTAACTTGTATTCATATACGTTTAGTCAAAATGATACATCGTAAATCATATAAGGTACTAATGTGCTATAACGATTACATGATCACAAATTGATTAATACATAATTATTACTCAAAACTTAAAATTTTAAAATAAAAATCTTACGGGATTAATTTCTAATATTATGAATCTTATTTCCAATTGGCATTTTAATTATATTTTTTTTTTTTTGTGTAATATGACGATCAGCATGTTTATTATTTCTACTTTTATTTTGTTGTATGGTACAATAATCTAAGGTAACGTTGTAACGTACAACTCTAATGAAAATTGAGAGTTTTACCATTGATAGAAGTATCTGGCTAAGAAAAATAATACATAAAAACGGATGGTTTATTGGATTTTAATATTACTTATGATTAAATTTCATTATATACATATGATCTAATCGGTTGGGCCTATAGGCAATACAATAAATTAGTGGTCAAGTCATCTTGCTGTAACCCAATTAATATACCAATCGCATAGAATTACTAGTCAACTTTAGTCATATAAACGATTAACATTATTATTATTATTATTGTAAATAACTGAAATGAATATAAAGCTCATCCACAAGAGGCTTAATTTAAATAAATAAGATTTCATTAGACTTCAATTCACTGGTAACCCACTGTCATGTTTTCCATCCACCAGGTATCAATTGTTAGTAAATTCTTTTCATTCATAAAATTTGAGGTAACCAATAGATGATATCTTTCGTAAATATTATTAATTATACTGTAAGTTATAATGCAATTTACAATGATATACAGTTGTAATTACATAAATGCTAAATCAAATGATTTATTTCCAATTGACGGAATCATTTAGATTTCTTAATCGGTGAGAAATTCATGATAACTTTTTATTATTATTTTGACAATCTTCTTCAATTAAATCGTTTGATTGTCTTCAAAATTTTCTGGTTAATTACAATTCAGAAGACCATTCTGTTGTTGATACAAAACTATCTAAATGTCTAATATTTTATTCATACAAATTTATGTGATTAAGTGGCGATAGAGCTCAGATATACATCTAATGACAATCGCCCACTCAATTATGCTAAATACCAATGCAAATTAAATAGTGTATCTGAATGCGAAATCTCAACATTGTTTTTTCTATAACTTTTGGTTTCATATTCATCTCTTCTTGTTTTTTGTATTCAAATTCTCCGGTGTAGTTTTATTGCAACTGAACGCGCAGGTGCTTAAACACTTTAATATTGAAGAGAAAAAAAAAATACTGAAACCTCTAAGCGACTGGTTGAATTAATTCACTTCTGTTTATGATGGCGTTTTTTTTTTTGTTGAGATGGAATCTCATGAGCTTTTTGTATAAAAATGTATAGAATTTTTAATAGATGAGAGACGATTCATTTGGATGATTAGCATAATTGTCCAAAAGTTGGATATTTGCTCTCCAACAGAATGGACAAAAAAAAATTGTTATAAGAATGACCTTCAGGTGTGTTTCTTTTTCTTTAAGTGGAGTTCCTAGTCTACTGTTGCTTTTACGATTTTTTGGTGACTTTAACAATAACACGAATCAACAATAAATTCTATGCTGATAATTGATGGCCAACCAAAAGAGCTCTTTACCTTGGCTAATCCTTTTGATTAAATTTTTGTATGATTTTTCCCCATTATTTTCCTTATTTCCCACGGCTGAGTGTCACCCGAAAATTTGTGTTTCTTAAAAAGTGTGTCAATTGGTTTATTCATCATCGTTCCAAATGTGGTTCACTTGAATAATGAAGATGAAAGTGATTACGTGGATCACGATATTAAATGTATCGTAATTGATCCGTATAAAAACTGTATCTGATACTAATTTGACTATGTTCTTCTTGTTTTTTAACGGTTTATTATTGCTCAATCCATTAACCATTTTAATGTATTCGACATAATAAAAATTTATTAAAAGTTAAAAAAATTAAAAATTTGTAAACGATAAAAATGAAGAGAGCAAAGAAAAAAAAAAGATGTGATTCCTTTTACCTCCGTACATAATTTGTGTGCTTTTATATGTTATTTCTTATAGTTATTTTTTTTTCTTTTCGTTGATGTCTTCACGAAATGTATTCAATAAAGTAACAGAGAGCAACATCAATTTTTCTGCCTCGCCTATATTTTTAAGCTTATGTAATAAAACACAAATCATGATTTTTTGGTTTACTTGAAGAAAAATGAAATAACCAAATCAAAGAAAGAGAGAGAGAAACATGGGTGATCATTGTAAACCTTAAGAAATCACAGGTAGATGAAGATGAAAATGAAGAGACGATAACAAAACAGCGAGAAATAAAAAAAAAAAAACGTCGTGAAAAAGTGACTCGTTTTTAGTTGTTCTGGCACCGATACTTAAACTATTTTGTTGTGCACCCCCAGATGGAGGCCACAGGAGGTATCCGAGTATATTGCATTATATACCATAAATTATCCATAAGTATCCAAAAGTATTGAAATTGAAACGTTCTCATGATACAATTGGATGCGAAATATTGAAATAAAACAACTCCCAAGCGGCCTATTAAACTTATTTATCAATTCGATCTTATTTTGAATAGATTTTACTTACATTAAATTAGCAAAAACGAAATCTATTCAAAACGATTCGGCCTAACTCTGAATTTACATATTGGGTCATTACGTTAGATAATATTTTCAACAAATCACAAAATAGTTAGGCCTTTTATCTTTGACTGGCGTATTTTCCCATAAACTGAATTTTTACATATTTTCATATAAAAAACTTCAGCTCTGTGTGTTTCTTGTTAGAGTCAGATATTAATTGTCAATCATGAAATCGCCAATTTACCTTCTAAAAACAAACAGAAAAAACATAATTCCAATTTGAATAGGCAAAAAAAAAATCAATAATTTTTTTATTTCTGTAATTCCAAAAAGGAGAACACTAAACTATAAAACAATTAATTGAAAAGTTAATATTTAAACAGACAAAATCAAAACATAATAAAATGAAAATTAATCACATTGAGCATAAAGATTTATGTTCATCTGATTATATAGAAACAAACGATAGAAAAAAAACGATCAATTGTTCTTGAAATAAACCAATTGGTATTGTTCAACATTTACCGTAAACATTCAAATATCATTAAATGAATTAAAAGAAATAACCGATTTTTGTTTAGCAAATTAACCAAGAAATCACTATTTCTTTGATTAGCATGTTAAAATTGATATATACTGATTGACAAGGGGGTAACATAAAATTCAAACTGATTAATTTTATTTTTCTATTTTATGGTAGTTGGTAATCAATTAAAATGTTCTCATTTAATGATGGATTGCATTTGAAATTGTAAACTGTTAAGTATTGGTACAGTAGGATATTGGCTGTTTTGGCATGATGATTTCACTTTCATTAGTGGATAAACATATAATTATAATAAAATCATAACCGCTTGATTTTAATGATATTTTTCATGGTACATCATCGATTTATATGGTATTGATGGTAATACTATGCCCGAGAGGAATAGGCCACAATCATATTGTGCATTATTAAGAGTCTCATTAATTTTAATATTCTCACTTTATGGTTTATTTGTATGTCACATTAAATTAACCAAAAATAATCATCTAATGTTTATTGCCACTTGGTGGTAGCAATGTTATTTCTAACAATAATGTGTTGAAGACTTTTTTGTTGTTTCTTCTTCACTTTTGTTTTAAATTGAATATTAAACATTGATGTTAATTTTTATCTTAATTTTTTGTTTTTGTTTTTCCTTCTCAATCGATTTGAAATGAAGGTGAAAACAAAACGATCATCAAATTTTGCCTTCAGAATCGATAAAAGTTTTTTTTTTTTTTTTTAAAAAAGCAAAAGTATTTGAATACTCCCCCCCACGGAACATAAAACCAAAGAAAAAAAAAGTTTGAAATTTGTTGTATAGACACCGGTAATCTATTAACATTCGTTACTGGGTAACTAATCATTGTTTACACATAACAATCAATTGAATATACGGAAATCATAACACTATGAGCCGAAGTGTACTCATGCTAGTAAAGAATTCACTATTAACTTGAATAACTTTGATCACTTCAATTAGCGACCACAAGAAATTTTAATTTAATTAGCGAATTTAATAGTTTTAATTAAATCTAAAATTAGAGTTTATGAAATCATAATTTCATAAAAGTATCCAGTGTGTAAAGAAATGACACAAATGATCAGTTTACTTTTTCTTAATTCTCAGACGCGGGGTGTTAATTGAATCCACTATTCAGTATTTTATGTATAGAAATGTCTGTGAGAATGGTAAAGTTAAACATAAAATCTATCATAATAAAGTAGTAGAGTTTAACGAGTCATCAATTCAAATTGATTTGTATCTAAATGGTTAAAAATGAAAAAAAACCAGCTGACTTATGCAATACACCAACTACTGCATAAAAGTAAATTTATGCAAATTACTATATCAATTCTCAGACTAAAATGTTTCGTTCAACTGAGACACAAATTTAGAATCCGTTGATAATGACGCTAATAAATTTGCTTTGTGAATTTTCCATTTTTTTTAAACATTAATCCATTGAATAGAGATAATAAAATGTTTATTGGTAAATTAAATAAAATCATTGACGAACTTATAGATGATCTTATACAGTGAAAAACTATTTGAAAATATTTTGACTCTCTACTCATCTGTTGGTTGACAAATTAAGAAACAAAAAACGATGATTTTAAACTTTATTTAGCGATTATATCCATATTTCTATGTCCGAATGGGTGACTGGGTCACCAGCCATAATCATCATAGAATAAACATACGATCTTCTGCACACCTTTAATAGATTAATCGAAATCAACTATTTATTTATATTTTGTCTTTTATTTTATTTTTAATATTAATTTTCGTCTTTTTATAAAAAAAAAAAAAAAAAAATTGATTAAAAAATCCTAATTTACATTTACGTCGTCTCGCGCGTATCAAATATTTTAAATGGATTCGGTATGAGAAAAAAAAATAATAATATTAACTTTGATGGTTTAAGAAACAACTTTGAAGACTCACAACCAAAGAAGAAATAAAAATGAGATGCTAACATAATAAAATATGGTAATCAATTGCCATTATAAATAGTCGAAAAAAAAAATCATTTGTTTTTTTCTCTTCTTTTATATTAATAATGTTTAGTTAGTTGGTATTGATATTATATAATTTGATTATGGTCATACGATAATGAAGTGTTATGACGATATTTGCAAACTATGATTTGCTATCATTTTGAAAGCTTACGTTATTTAGGTTTGTTGTCATTCAAATAAAAATGACTTTGGTTAAATCGGGTGGCTGCACAATTAAGCCACCAAATAAAAAATTATTAAGAAAATTCAACGGAAAAATAATAGAAATAACGAAGAATGATACCGTCACAATGTCTATTGTGTTCAGTTGATAATTAATTATTTGAAATGTTTAAGTAAATCTGAATGATAAACGCAGTTATCGAATGCTTATTGCATTCAATTGTTTATTGCGATTAGCCTGATTTGCTTATATACAGTGACCAGTTAAGTGAACGAGGTGTGGATTGGTAACAGGTAACTGAAAAGCCGGAGACAAGTAATATGCAAAACATTTAAAATTAGGTGATAAATAACCCACCCACTTCTCATCAATTGAATTAATTTTATCCTCAAGTGGAACATTATTCAGCATACCATTTGAATATTTTATTGTTTTTTGTCCATCTGAGTTGTGGAGTGGAATTCAAGTTGTCTATAGTCGGGTTTTATTTTATGTAATACATTTTATGCTCCGTTTTAACTAGATCACTGTGAATGGGCCATTAATCGAGTTGGGTGAGACAGGTGGTGGCCACTAAAAATCCAAGTAGTTTTAATCATCCAAAAGCTTTATGATCTCCTTTCCAGATGATAAAGTAATTATGTGATAAGCGTATGGTTTTGTTGATCGCTTTCAATATTGGCAGCGATGAAATCAATACGCAAAGAATTCGTAACAAAATGAAATTAAAAAAACAAAAGCGATGATGTTAACGAAAAAAAAGAAGAAGCTTTCAAGGTGTTCCACTGACATAGATCAATTGGAGGCGCAGAGATGATTATTTGGCAAATGTTTTATCTTAAGATTTTTATGTATACATAATTTACTACATTATTGCATATTGATTTTTATGTCTCACCGAAAACTTGTCTTTATCTTTACCATAATACAATGTATATCTATACTTGGGTGTACATTTAACGATCCATAATTATTTTTTTTCTCCAAAAAGCTCATCTGTTATACGTCTTTTTAGATTGATATTACGTATATCACTGTACGATTGAATTAATTTTTTTTTTCTTATTTTTAATGAAACAACAAAACTTAAAATCGAATCTCGCCAAACATAATGGTAAAACAGAAATAAAACAAAAAACCTTAATGTAATAAGAATCATCATGATATAGAAGAGTTAAATATAAAACAAGTTTGAAAATATTCTTTGGTGTTTATAGGCGCGCGATTTACTAAGCCATCAATTGATTACACGCGCATCTTCTTAAAGTAGTGAATCAAGATTATAAACAAGACTAACATAATTTAATTTGCATATTCTTATGATTTTTATTTAAGAATATAGAGATATAAATAATATTCAATTTATATTTTAATACATAGGAGGGTCAGAGTCTGTGATCATTTTTATATTACTCATCCATTTATGTGTTCGGTATGTAAATTCAACTGGTCTGTTAATGTATTTGAATGGTCAGTTACAAGAATATAAAGAATTTATAGAAAACGGATCAAAATAAAAACATAATTTCATAAAGAAACGTACATAATTGTAAGACTAAATATGTATTCACATTCAATAGGTAAATTAATTTGTTCAGTAAAGAGTTTGTCATCACTGTCATTAGATATGTTTCTGTTTTGCTATTCATGTTATTGATTTCACAATCGATTTGACACGATCCATTAAAGATTAATAAAAGATAGACAACATTATTTGATTGTATCTCTCTATACATGTTTTGTTTCTTTCATTTTTTTAAATTGCATTATAACTAAGCAATGCTCAAATAATTAATTTTACATTTTTATTTGCATACAATTTAGCATCAATTCATCGCCTAAAACCCATTTGAATGTAAGAAATAAAAAAAAGAAATAAAGATTGAAGAGAAATAACTAATAGCAACTCTTCTAAACTTTTCTGGACATCAAATGGCGGTATTAACAAACAGTCTAACTCAAATAAAAATTTCATATAAAATCTCAGTACAACATAAAAGACTTGATATGCCTTACGGCTAATTTCTTTGTTATGGTATTGGCCGAAATTTATTGCCGGTTAGTTAGTCTTTTAATTTTTTCTTTATTTCTTTAATGTATTATTTTAGTACTCTCCTGGGGTGTACAAATCCAATATACCTACATAACTTGAACAGTGAATTTTTGTAGATCTTTGTTGTTTTTTTTTATGAAATATACATATTCGATATATTAACATTATGGGAAATAAACTGAAAGACATGTGAATATTAAATTTAATGTTGAAGTATGAATAAACGAAATAACAACAACATATTGTTAACAATTTAATTATAAGATTGCAAAACATAAATCAATATAATCGTAAATGATATCTTAATAATTGTATGCATCAATTGCGCATCAATTATTTTGATTAAAAATCTTATTTTCGATGGCTTTGTATTCGTATACCTTCTGTGAAAAGTGTAATTTTTCTAATTGATCTCTTCTGCTTAAACACTTAATTTGTGTAAATAACAAAACAGAAAAATTAAATTTATCTTCTGATCATTGTAACCGATTAGTTTTACATTTATGTTTTAATGAATTTACATGAATAATTTGTCGATGGTAAAAATTCTTCAAGTAACATTGTTGAATGATAAACGATCTTAAATATTTTTTTTTCTTTCAAAATTTCATTTAAAAGTTTTGGCAAAAAAGACATTAAATTATTGATATTAGTTAGAGCGGTCAAGTGTTTCTTGGCCACACTTTTCTTAAGTGTTTTTGAATGGGGGGATTTTATTTTTGATTACCAAACGTAGATTGCACACAATTTATAATAAATTGTATTATATGTGGTCAGGCTAAATTATTAGGTTCATTATTATGGCCAAATAAAAAAATTAATAAAGAAAAGAAACACGTTAGATGTCCGAAAGGTATCAATGAAAAATGATATGCATTGTGTAATCGATTGTTCGTGTTGAACGGATACAATGGAAAGTAATACGTCAATGATTACCTCGATGTTACTTCACGTGCGATCAACGAATAATCATATTGAGAAAGTCCTCAATTTTATAGTAAATTCCTTTTGTTCATAATCATTTGTACCATTACAATTGAATTAATATGAAACACAAGAAATATGAAATTATCAAATAAATAATTTTTTTTTCATAAAAACCATGCAATCCTTTGATTTATTAATAGATAAATTATTAAGTTATTTTATTTCTAACAAAAAGAAATAATATTTCTTTCACTTGATATTGTTTCTGTATTAAAATGTTTATATGGCAATTCATTGGATTAATATGAAGAAATATCCTTTTATTTGGTATTTTATATGATATCGATTAGCAAATGAGGGTATGATTTATTATGTGTCGATATCAATCTTAACCATATGCAATAAATAATACGATAAAAGATGCAATTCTCATCGTATTGATATTAATATGGTAACACCAAATGGATATTACGTGGGCTCAAATTAGTCTGAGAAAAAAAAAGAAAAACAAATTTATAAGTTATGATTCATGTTTCTATCGTGGCTATGAGATAAAATTAATATGAATTTTTATCTTAAATTAAATATTATTTTTAATATTTTTTGGGGGCATCAAAAACCCCATCATTCATTCACATCATACGCGATAGCGTTTTTAACCATAAACATCGAAGAATATTAAAATATATCTAAATATTTTGATATAAAAATTATTGTGTTCATGAGACTTAAACACAAATTCATTTTTGGGTCAATACTTTCACTTCATCTGTAGCTGATGCTCTTCTCATTATATGAGATGAATATGAAAGAAGTTACAAGAAAAAAATAAAAATTGAACCAGAGCTACACATCAAATGTATCATCAAAGCAATAGCATATAAAATTATAAATCACGAATGATTTTATTAAAGTCATCGATAATACCTTAATGCATGTCGTTTGTTTTCATGATTGGCTTTTGTGTTTTCTTCTATTGAAATCAGAAGATGTCTAGTGATGTTGCACATTAAGTAATTCATGTTTCAATTCATTTTGGTAAATAACGAACGATTAAACTCCAACACAACATTGGACCATAGAGTTTGTCAAACGAACACGATAGTTGAAATTAGAAATATTCAATGGTTTTATTTTAAAATAATAGACGGTGTAGGCATTTAGTGGCTGTAGTGAAACAGTATTAATTAAGTAATAGGCTATTTGTAAAGCTTTAAATGAACGGGGGTCATTTATTAATTCGTTACAGCTCTTAACTACTACCATTTATGAATATTAGCCATTAAACAACTGTGAATAATTTCGCATAATTTTTATTTTTAAAATATCCAATGCACATAATTAGATGGTAATTCATTGAAAAATCATAATTAATTGTTATGAGAAAAATTCGAATGAAACTAAAACATTGGTGATCTTATAGACGTCCCTTTAATTAATGGTATTCAATTTTACATTATAATTTCCTTTTATTTTGATTCGGTACCTTTTAAGATGATCTTTACAATTCAGACGTAATATAAAGTAATTAACCGAGTTATCGTATTGTAAAGAAGTGCAAAATATAAAGAAATCATTTTTTAATGTCGTTTAATCGAACTCATCTGAATTCATTTTTTTTTTGAGATGGAATATACAAAACTCTCTCAATTATAATTATGGCCTTACATAATTGTTTTTTTTATTCGATGTAAAATCATATATGAAACAGTGAAGAAAAAAAAATCGATCATTTCGTATGAAAGCTTTAACCAGAGATATGCATTTTCAATAACTCTCATCATCTGAGTTATTTTGTTTTCTTTTGAAATCAACAAAACATTGTGCATTTTCGTTTTTATCTTGTTTGAATGCCGCCAAAAACCATGAAAATTAGTCCACGAGATCATCAAGTCAAAGACTTTTTAGGGTTTACACCTCAAAAGTATCAAATTTGTAGTATGCACTCTCACTATCAAGTAATAAAAAAAAATGAAAAAGAAAAACAATAAAAATCTTGTTATGAATATCCAAGAGCAAATATCGCGCGACTCCAATAATTTCCTTCCAGTAATATTCCGTACATTATAATTGGGTTTTACGATGAAAATTTTTCGTATTTAACATTAAAAATTATCAATCTGTATCGGATGGCCTTATCTGGTCATGAACGGGTTATGTTCAATGTGTATAAAAATAAACCAAAACATTTTTATAATAAAATTAATTTCGAATTTTCCATTGAAATTAAAGAAAAATAAAAGAGTTACAGTTAAAGACTTCACCACATTTCGATCTTATTTACAATGCTAATGGCCTCCAACGGTCTGCACTTATTTTTAAGCTTTATATAGTGAAACTGTTGGATTAAATGACTATAAGTAAAATTATTAATTGATAAATTGTACTTAAGTGTCATTAAAGTTACAAAGAAACGACCCAAAGAGTAAATTGTAGCGGAAAATGAAAGAAAAATGAATCAAAAATAATGATTTTAATAAATAATCCAATAAAAGTCAAACCCATTGACAAAATTGACTGTGAATTTATTCATTTACTATAGAAATCTGTTTTAAATTAATGATTTCATGCTGAGATCTTAGTTTTTTTTTTCCTTTTGTGGTTCAATTATACTTCGTTTCGGTTATCAAGCCATTGTTAATTAGGGAGAAAATTACTTATAAGTTTAATATTTTCACATTACACCAATGTTATGCATGCAAATTCACATTAAATTAAATCCACCTCCAAAATTAAAAACCCGAAAAAAAAATCATAATCTCTTTATGTCGATAAAGAAATCATTACACCTCATTTTAAATTATATGAAAATAAATAAAATAATCATTCATTCAATACCAATTATAATGTAATAATTGCATGAAAATGTTGCCCTATAAAAACACTGAAAATTTTAATGTTTCTTATGAAGACCAAAACCAGAAGAATGAATAAAATTCGCATTGAATTTTTATTAATCATCAACAATTATAATCAATATTTTGTGATTGATGTCTTGCACGATATTTATGTATGAGACTCGTAATGCTGTTTTACATAATTGAATTTTATGGTTATACATTTTTTTTCTTTATATGAATTCCCATGATTTAAAATATTGTACAACACCTCACTGACATTGTTGATTATTCACACTTGGATTTATGTGGTTGTTCCGTACACTTGTTTTCACAATTTCAATTTGGATTGAATTTAATTTTTTCAATAAAACTGAAAGAAAGTCTTTAATATTTTCTAGTCAAATAGGAGTTATAGGTGTTGTATCTATTCTATCTTATTTTAATCATAACTGTAATGCTAAATATCACTGATTTTATGATCCCAATGGGACGAAAACAACAAACTGATTAAATTAAAAATTCACCGATTTCCTTCATTGCCTATGTAGAATAACTCATCGACAATGTTTCCCTTTCCTAGTTCACCGACTAAATGATTACACGATTATAGCGGTTATGGACTGTTGACGTTCTATACCACTGAAGTATGTGTTTCTAGGCCACAATATACTTCCCCTTGAGCCTCCTGTTCTAATGGAAATTTTCCCTTTATGCTGTGCATCAAATCAAAATACAATTTAGAATAAAAAAATAACAATTTATTTATTCGTTGTGGTTTTCTATCTAATCAACACTCAATGTCCTTCTTTGCACAAACTATTTATAGAGGCAATCATCTTTAATTTTTGTTTCATTTGAATTTTTGAAATTCAACAAAACAGTTCTGTTTTCAAGTGATTATAACTTTTTTTTTGTTTGATTTTATCTAATTACAGGTGACTTTAAGGAAAATAAATTGGATTATAATAATCAGCTAATTGCAAAAGATTTGAATACCAAATTAAAAGGTATTACAAATCATTCAGCAGCTACCTGTAAAGTAATAAAACTTGAAGATAGAAATTCTTCAAGTATGCTTCTACTTCAGACACAATCACAGGTAAATAGTTAGTTGTCCTTAATTCAATTGTATTTGGCTTGCAAGTAATTTTATTTTTAGTTTAACCAATCCAATTTAAACATTTGTTCCCATTGGCTATCCCACACAATTTTCATATAATAAAATCCTGCGCAATAACAATCTAGTTATAATTTTTAAAAACAATTCATGATTCTGAATTCAAAAGAATTAAATAATTGATTAGAAACAATTTTATAAAATAAACTAACAATTACCAATTTCAATTTTCTTTTTTCTTTTTCAATGTTTTAGAATTCATTTAGTTCTATTCCTTCGTTTGATTTGTTGTCATCATCATCTGGATTTAATCAACAACAGTATCTAGCTCACGAGGATACATATTCGTCAACATATTCTGGTGCAGAAAATTCTGATAATTTATCTGATATTTTACAAAGTGAACAAATTACAAATATTCAATCAGAACAATTAAAACGATCATCAATTTACGACGATTTTGATTTTAATAATTTGGGTGTAACAAATCATTTAACTGGTGGTGATTCATTGGACAGTATACCAAGTGCTGTTGGTTTCAGTTTAAATTTAAATCAACAAACAACAACTGAGACACCAAATAATACGCCAACAACTGAAATTGATCGATTACAATTATTTGGACGATCATCATCGATTGAAGACGACGATTTTGGTGTGCAATTAAATTATCGGTCCAGCAGTGATCCAACAATTGCATTGCACAGTTTATCAACACGTCAATTATCACCTGAATTGGATATTAAACCATTGATACGTACAGATCCATCATTAGTAGTTAATCGATCATCGTTACCCAGTTTTCAGGAGACTTATTCCATCAAGTACAACAATAATAATAACAATACCAGCCAAATGAATTCAAATATGGATGGCATTAAAATGGAAGACGATTGTTACAGTTTACATCAACAGTCACAACCAATCTTAAATTATCAACAACAATCAATGGATATTCATAATACATTTCATATGAACAATCATTATTCATATCAGCAAATTCCAATCCAACAACAGCATCAACAACACCATCAGCCGCAACATCATCAAACAAATAATTTAACAAACTTACATCAACAGCCAACACATCAGCAAGGACACCATCAACAACAGTATATGAATCATAGTAATTCTTATTTTCCATTCGATCAATCACAACATAATCAGAATGTAAGTATTCATCTGTTCCATTGAATTTAATTAATGAAATTAATGATTTTCCATTTTCTGTATCAACAGTTTGCTCCATTAACACCTCAGGAGACTTATTCGCTTCCAACATTTCCAACTGTAATTGGTGATCAATTGAATACAAATGCAAATAATCAGCGACGTGCATCAATGCCACTACAACGCTCTGATTCAGCATCAAGCGGTGAAATTCCAAAATTATTACGATTGGATAATTTTAAGCCATCAATTAGAGGCAATGCTGATCCAAAACATCCATTAAAATTGAATCCAACATTAATGTGTATGAATAACAATAACATTAATATGAGTAATAAGAATGATATTAAGAATCATATGGCATCACCATCACAATCAGCTCCTATTCAGAATCCATCGCAATTGTGTGCAGTGTGTGGTGATACGGCTGCATGTCAACATTATGGTGTTCGTACCTGTGAAGGTTGCAAAGGATTTTTCAAACGTACCGTACAAAAGGGATCTAAGTACGTGTGTTTAGCTGACAAAGCATGTCCTGTTGATAAACGTAGACGTAATCGGTGCCAATTCTGTCGATTCCAAAAATGTTTGGCTGTTGGCATGGTGAAAGAAGTTGTTCGTACTGATTCATTGAAAGGACGTCGTGGTCGGTTACCATCAAAACCAAAATCACCACAAGAATCTCCGCCCAGTCCACCCGTTTCATTGATCACATCATTAGTACGGGCTCATGTTGATACAACACCAGACTTAACATGTTTGGATTATTCACTATATCGTGAACCAACACCAATGGATGTAGTGCCAACAGAAGCTGAAAAGATTCAACAATTTTATAATTTATTAACCAGTTCCGTTGATGTTATAAAACATTTTGCTGATAAAATACCTGGCTTCAATGAACTATGCCCTGAGGATCAGGAATTATTATTTCAATCAGCATCACTAGAATTATTTGTGTTACGTTTATCCTACCGCATACGGTCTGATGAAATGAAAATGACCTTTTGCAATGGCATTGTTCTTCATCGGTATCAATGCCAACAATCATTTGGTGAATGGTTGAACGCAATACTTGAGTTTAATAAATCATTACATGCTATGCAAATCGACATATCAGCGTTCGCATGTTTATGCGCCCTCACCCTAGTAACTGGTAAGTTTACAATTCTTAAAGAATCATATTACCAATTTAATTCGGTTTTGAGTCTGTCCCTGATCCAAATCCATTCAAAATTGTAGTTGATCGTAACAGATCATCTTCAAAAAAATTTTGTAATCAAAACACTTCTATTACATTCATTAATTTATTTCTCTTGTTTTCTTTTCTCTTTTATTATTGTGTCTTGATCCATTCGGATTATTTTAGATCGTCACGGACTCCGTGAACCAAAGAAGGTTGATCAACTGCAAAATAAAATAATAAGCAGTCTTCGTGATCATGTCACTTATAATGCGGAAGCACAAAGAAAACCACATTATTTGAGCCGTTTATTGGGAAAACTACCAGAATTAAGGTCACTCAGTGTCCAAGGTCTTCAACGTATATTTTATTTAAAATTAGAGGATTTAGTGCCAGCGCCACCATTAATTGAGAATATGTTCATCGCTAGTTTGCCATTTTAAATACAGAAATGAATCCCAATATGATTATTAAAAGTCTTCGTTATTATCAATGATATAACATAAAATCAATGGTTTAGCAGTGAAGTAGATGTCAGTGAATTGGTATAGTGAAGGCATTAAAGTTATTGAGTGAATTTTTACTCTACAAGTTCATACCAAATTAATTAAATTGACGGTATGCACTTAATTATCCATTAATGATTATTATCTATGTTGAATCGATGTGCAATCGAAATGATTAACGATTTCTAGTATTAAAATGTGTTATTTGTGATCTTTCATCTAATTTTCAATTAAATGTTTTTTATTTTGTCTTTCGTTTTTATTGTTTTTGTATAGTTTTTTTTTGTACCAATTTATAATCACATAAGTGAAACATAATATATGAATGAATTAAGAATTCAATTACCAATGTTTTTATTTAAAAGACCAATGTTCGATTAAGTATAAATTAAAACCAACAGTGTTTGAATTATCGTTCAGTGTATAGTCATTCAGTTCTTGTTGCTTTTGTTCGAATGGACCACAATTGAAACTTTCAGAATTTCCACTGAATTTATGGGAAAAGGATACTTCTCTCATGGTGTTATGGTCGCCTGTTCCAATTGTAGTGGAAAATTGAAAGAAATTTTCAGTTTTCCAAGAAAATTTTGATCGAATTGGAAAATTTGCCACAGGCAATCCAAAAGTTTGAAAATTGTTGTTGTAATCAATACCAATTGAAACGAATTTTCAACTAAAAAACTGAAAAATCTTGTTCAAGAAAGTTTCAGTTTGAGCCGAAACAGCCGGTTTGAATTGCGGTTTTGGCTAAAATTGAAACTTTCTGAAATAAAATTTTTCATTTTTGTGAAGGGGAGACAAAATTAAAGAAAAAACTCAAAGGAAATTTTCGGTTTTTCCAAGAAATAACAATTGAATGGAATAAGTTGTAACAGGTGATCATAAGAACATGAGATAAATACTGGAAAATCTGTCAATTTAGTGAACTTTCTGAAAAATTTAAAAATACATAAGTTTCAAAATTGTTGTTGTAACTCTGTTGCCTATATTAATATTGGGAGCTGCAGAAAACTACAGAATTAAGGTGAGTTTCATTATAAATTAATGAATGCATTCACCGAACAAAAGCCAAATCAAGAGAACTATGAAACACTGACAAAAAATAATGACTAAATCTGAATGAATAAAAGTGAATAGAAGAAGATTTATTAACTATAATGTTATAATTAAGATTTTTAGCTAGTGTACCTTGAAGAATATCAATTTTAAAATAAAATTTACCAATTACTTATCCTAATTAAATGTAATTGATAATTATAAAATGTTTTTTATCCTGTTCAAGTTTTAATTTTTAATAATAATAAATTTACTATATGGAATTCTCTTTAGTAATATTGTTACCAATTCATAAATGAATGTGAAACAAATGTCATCAACTCTTTTTTTTTTATGTTTATATTTACCATATAAAGTAATACGTAATTAGTACCAATTAGGAGACATTATGATGATTTTAGATTTGTTCTTTTTTTTTATATACAATTGAAAGTTTAATTTACCATATTTGTTCGTTTATTAAAATTACCAAATAGTATGTAAGTGAAATTACCTGTAGTTTTAATTATATGAAAACAGAATATATCATACATTAAACACAAATTTAATTGTGCACTAATAAAGTTCTATATGGATGTAATAATTGATTTTAAAAATAAAAAATAAATATAACGACATAACAATAAAAGAGCAATTGTTCCTCGATAAATTAGAGAGAGATTATATGAGTGATCAATTGCATTTTATTTATTAAAAAAATAATAATGAAAATGTAATTGAAATTATGATAATATCATCATTATTAAGAAACTTATATTAAGATAATATTGATAAAAGAAATTAAATTTCATATAAAAAGAAAAAATAAATTTTAAATCATTTAAGTACATTTTTATGATAAAATGAGAGAAGAAGAAAAATTCATAAAAAAAAAAAAAATTTCTAATTATACAATGAAATATTTTCATATGCTACCTTATACGTTGAAATACACATAAAATACAATATGAATAGCGGATTACCTGAATGTTTTTAATAGAATTTATACAAGAAAACATAGAAAAATATAAAGAATTAAATTATTTATATTTGCACTATTTCTACTGGTTTTTTTAGGAAGCATTAATGTTTAGGTAGCATTTAGTGTAGCATTATACATTTAAATAAAAGAATAGAAAAGATACAATTTTATTTGTGAATAATGTGCCCTTAAATCACAGCTGATACTTAGCTAGACAATTCTATGAGAGCATTACACTATACATTACTTCATCTGAATTTATCTATTGAATAGAAATGAAGAAGAATATTTTATTTTTAAATTAAAACCCTCTCAAAATGAGACAATTATAACAATCACTATTCAAATCCCTTTATTTTGTATTGGTTTAAGTGGATAGCAAACATTAGAATCACTTTGAATTTAAGAATTGTATAACTTAGACTCTTTAATTTTATTTTCAATTATTTATAAAAGTAATTTGAAATCAATCGAAATTTTATTGAAAAAAGAAAATAGAATAATGGATATTAGTTACCCAACCCCCTTCTAAATGCTGAGTATTTTATTCATGGTTCAACTCTTTCACCCAGACCAAGGAATTTCCTTTTTTTTTTATTTATCGGGGTGCAATTCCGCTTAGGGTTTGATTTTTATTTTTCAAATGTTTAATTCAACGGAAATTCAATCATCTTGTCTTACCTGTCATCAGGTAATTTATATAAATTTATGTTCAGTGATTCACAACGAGTCACTTATTGATTACTTCTATTTTAAATTATCTTTTGTGTTATAAAAAAGGGTGATTATTATTACCTTTTGTGGCCAGTTTATCACAACATTTAGTTTTTAATTCTCTAACCCCCTTTAAATGGCTTTAATTTACTAGACTTTATGTGGAACTAATTTGATCAAATCAATCCACACACACACAAAGTTGTTAAATGAAAAACAAAATCTCTTTCGAAATTTGATTTAAAGTGCAAAATACCTTTGCTTGCCATATTCAAATTAAGGAACTTTTTAATTATTGAACATGTCCCACATTTACGGAATCAATTTATTATTTTTGAGATTTTTATTAAAAATTTCCAAGTATTTCGTTATTACTTAAGTGCCATATTTTGTTTTATTTAATTAATTGATCTATTTTAAAATTTATAAAAAAAAAATTCAACTGTCCTTTACCTATCCTCTTGATACAATTGAATCAATTTAAAATGCCTTTCAAGTGAATATTCTAAATCTAAATCCATTTACAATTTCGATTTAAAATATTACGAAATTTAAAAAAGAAATGACACATTAAGAACAACGTTTCAAATCGATTCAGAAGTAATATTTAATTAAATGTAGAATATTTAGAAGAAATTAAAGGTTCAAATCGAATTTTCTATTCAAATATGAATCGAAATTCGAATAGTGAGAAAAACATTTTAATTTGATTTAAAAGTGTAATTAAATTCAAAGGTAATCTATTGTTAGTTATGAATCGAATAAATCTGTTGACAGATCTATAGTTAAGGTACATGTGATGGAATGTGTTATATCATAATATTAGTTATTATAATGTGATATCATGGAATGGAATTATATGTGCTGTTATTCATAAAAGAAAAATGAACAAAAACAAAAGAAAAAAAAAGAGAAAAATATTACAAAAAATCATGGACCCTAAAAACGATGTTATTAAGCACTTTTTACATTGTAAATGCGATTTAAAAGAAACAAAATGTTTTCATATTCAATTATAGTTGAATACGTTAAAAGATATATCACCCTCACCCATTAGAATAATCACAATCACTATTAATATAAGATTATTGAAAATAATTATTCATAAGTAATAAGAGAATCACTTACCTTTTAGAATGCTTTAATACGTAAAACTATACCTTATTGCTGAATATTGAATATTTTAATGATGATAAATTTCATAATAAAATTTATTAGAAAAAAGAAGGCCACAGTAAGACACATTAGCTAAGAACAAAAAAAAAATGAGAAAACAATGAGAAAATCTTTTGATACAAAATAAAAAAGAAAACATATCTTTCGTATTGAAGTGATTAATTTAAAATAAAAAGAGAATTTCATGTTATTTGGTACCAGATCTATTGATTAACTATTAACTATTAAGGTACAGAGAATTCATTTTAATTTTAAAGAACACAGTTTTCCTTCATTTTTTTTTTCTTTTTCCTTGAACAAACATATAAATTAACCCTAGAATTTATTCAATAAAATATAATAATTAACAAATGTAAGAATGTTTTATATTCAACTAATCAATTTAAGAATAGAAGGTTACCTATAATTAAATTTAATAATTAAATGTATTGCTACAGTTGATAAATATTGATTGCAATTAAAAACATAAATAAAAATTATAATTAATTCAAATTGTACTAATTGTTTTTATTTAGAACCAATATGTTAATTGCATAGCACCATCCACTTTCTGTGTGTCCATAGTACTTGCTTGCCGTACGAGTCGTCGCATTGAATGTCGTTTAGTTAGCTCCAATGGTGTTCTTTCGTTTGCTCTTAACGGTATCAGTGAATCTAATTCAATTACAGGTGTTGGTTTTGACGTTACCGGTTCATCCATATTTGTATAGATCTGACTAGTTGAATCATTGCGTCTAAAAGCGAAACGATAATGGTATTAATTTAAATTTTAAATCTCGATGATGATAAAAAACAACAAATACTCGATTGGTTTGCAAACTAAACAATCAGCCATTGTCCAATCTTTTCCAAATTCTTCGCCTTCTTCCAACGTCTGTGGTAACCTTTGATTTAACGTTTCTGGTATACGTAGTCCAGTAAAGCCACCCAATGCTGCAACACTACCCATAATCACAAGTGGAAGCCGTAGATTTTCTCTACCCTTTGATTTAAATACATCAACTCAATGTTATTGATTACGAATTAAAATTTCACTTTCGATACATACTAAATATGTGACAAACGGAATACCAATTAATCCTAATCCACCAATATAACTCGATGTTCCAATTCCAACACCTCGAACTTGAGTTGGATAAATTTCACCAGCAAATGGGTATATTATTAAAAATGACCCAGATAGAAATGTTTTCGATACTAAGAATAAAATTAACGTTTCTGTAACTGCATCATCAGGTAGCAAAACCGTCACAACACAACTGATGCCACTAAAACAGAAATTCATTAATCATATTTGTGATGTTAAAATAAACGGATTAATTAAATGTCTACCCCATAATCATTAGCATGCACATAGGCCATCGTCTACCAAATTTCTCCATGATCAACCAGCATACAAAGTAGCTGGGCACCTCTACCAAGCAGGACAAAAAGAAGCTCAAATACTGATTAGTACCCAATGAAGGTCCATAGTAACAGAGACCCAAATACACAGTTTCATTCACAAACCAATTTAACGTAATCAGAATGGTTTTTAGTCGCATATTCGGTGTCCTAAAATTAGAATTGAATTATTGAAGCAATGAATTAAATATTAAGTATCAATTAAATGACTAACTTGCATAAATCGAAAGCACCAATTGATTTTGTCTTTTGTTTCTTATTCGTTCGGACTCGTGCTTCCAATCGATCTCGAAATGCCATTGGCAATTGTTTCTTATTCACTCGTGCCATCACCTCAAGAACTTTTAATGCTTCCTCAAGTTTACCACGTGCCAATAGCCAACGTGGTGACTCTGGCATTATTAACATATACAAGAAGTAGAGAAGAAAGGGCACCGAAGTGTAAAGTGATAGCTCAACCCAATCACGTATTAAATATGAGACACCGGCCAACATCATAATTCCAAATGTGTAAAACGTACAGGTCATTACAGTGACAAATGATCGGTATCCAGGACCGACTAATTCGAGTGCTATGGTAAGAAAATAGTTGCAACAATTAATAAACTGATAATCGTATTGGATAGTCAATGATTTACCAATAATAAATGGGATTTGATATACTGCGGGTATGGTTAATCCAACAATTGCACGACTAAATGCCCATACCGCAAAACTGGGACTAATTGCAGTAATGAAACTGCCGACTAATAATGTGGCTAAACAAGTAAAGTATGCAATCCGTCTACCAAGTCGATCATTAATAATACCAAATAGATAAACTCCAATTGGTCCTCCAGTATTTAATGCGGCCAGTCCAATCGTTGGGAAAATATCTCTGTCACATACCAAATTAAACTGAAAATGGAGAATTAATTTTACAAATCTTTGCAATACCAAATCGTTGAGTTAACTACATCGATTACAATTGATGAATTCACAGTTGTCGTATTAAAAGTCCAACCATTTTTACATGTCTCTGTTGGCCAACTCTCGTTCACCGTCACTTGTGATAAATCGCCATTTACAGTTTCTAATATATTTGTCCAATTAACTGCATAGCGTAAGCATTTACTTGTCGCATTAAAATCGTCTAACTATGAATAATTATAATCAATATAAATAAATGATGACCAATAAAACTGATTTATTAACATGACTTACTGGTAAAGCAATAGATCGCCAATCAGTTGAAGTGTAATTCTCCATCTCTGGTATTGAACACCAATAGTCTTCGGGTACATCTGTCATGAAGAGTTGATTAAATGCTACGAAGCCACATGGAATGCAGGCAGGCAGACAAATCCCGAATAATAGTAACTGTTGATAGCGGCCAAACTCACCAATTTCAGGAAGCAATTCATCTAAATCAAAAGGATCCTGCAAGGATTTGATGGAGTTAACGAACCACTAATACTAAATACCATCTCACTTCACTGTCTTTGATGAACGGTTCCTCTTCTGCTTTGGAGAGTTCACTATCACCAGTTTGATTACCCTTCCTAGACGACATCCCAACCGAAATTAAATTCTCACTTTAATTCTGTTTCAATCATCCACTTTATAATTGTAAATTTTCACTAATAATTACTGTATACCGTGTCAATTAATTACTTGATCAATGTCTGTTACGTTGAAAGAACAATCAGGTAGGGAAGCCATAGAACGTGAAAAACCATCATATTTGCACACACATAATCTATCGTCTTTTGAAATATTGGTTCACAATCTAAAAATTGCAACACACGAGATTAAATGATAGTACAAGCATCCAAATTAATTCTATTTGTGAAATTAATTTTAGAATTGTGACTAATTCGTTAACCGAATGGAAAAATACTTTGAATTATTTAATCCAACTTGGAAAATCAAATTTAAATTGAAGACGTACCACACCTTCAGTGTCGAATCTAACTTCATCCGTTGTAATAAAGGGCAGCCACTCCATAAGCGTGAAACTCACCACCCAGTCACGGCAGCCAACTTTGATGAAACTTCCTATGTAAATGATTCCGCGCTTTTCACACTTTTTCAGAAAGATTGTGCGGCACTCGCTGAACTCAATCAAATCGCTTACGCCGAATAGCAACTACGTAGCGTCACTTCAATTCGGAAAAGAAGCTCAAGTCAATAAAATGCCGATTAACACAAATACCCAATGTCATTTCCATTGTTTCTGTCACTTAACAGTGTCTGAAGTGATGATTTAATGAAACACGATGTTCCAAGTGACCTGAAAATCGATTAATTGAGGCGACTTCTTTACCCGGGTATTGTGGAAAAAATGTTTCAGGTTTGTCGCGGTTTTCAAATCAAATCAAATCGAAGCGCCAGCGACGAAAAAGAATCGAAAACGGGAGAGAGAGGGCCAAAGCGGTGGAAAATATTCCGTTCGGCAATTCCATGATTCCATTGCGTTCAACGGCGTTTTGTATATTATACAATTTTGTATATAATAATTTGTATAATACCGATTCGATGCTAACACTCGTTCTTCAACTCCGTTCTTCATTCTCGTACCAGATTCCGAACAGTTCAGTCCGTATTAGTTAGCGTCAGGAAATTCCTTTTTTCAGTCATAAAACATTTTTTGTGAATTTAAAGTGTATAATTAATAAATTTTATCATAAAAATGGCAGATACAGCAATTGAAAATAAGTGAGTATTTGGTTCAACTGGGTTTAAATTGGTGTTGAAAAATTCTGAAAAAAAAAATTCATGATGCGCCACTTTGATGCCGCCATTCTGGAATTTTTTTTTCTTCGTTCGTTTCGGATTCTCGTTCCTTTCTGAAATACCGTTGGCGCTGGATTTCACGACGCATCTTTATTGAATCATAATTATTTTGGTACTTACGCCGTATTGAGTCTGTTAATTGAAATTAAACAAGTGTTTCGTGTTTCGTATTTTTTGGATTTAAACACAGATTCTATAGACTATATGAGAATTCAATTAACAGAGGGAGATTGCTCCAAGTTAAAAGAGTCACCGGATTGTATTAAGTATTAATATTAGGTCGAAAAATATATTGTTAATGCAAAGAGTACCGAATACGTTTAGTGTGTGAAAACGGTTGATGATTGAAATACCACCGATGGTTTAACTTAACTCAGTTTATTTCACCCCGTGGATTCTAGATGAATCGATAGGTTATTTCGCAAATAAAACTGAACTCAAAAATTGAGCGGACAAATAAAAATTCGTTTGGAAACGAACCGTACGGTGTTTAAATGTGCCGATATAAAGCCCTCATTTGAATTGTTGAAAAAAGGTATACATGCACAATAAATTCAAACAAAAAAAAAAATATGGAAAAAGAGAGAGAACCAAAGTGAAGAGAAGTCGATTTTTCATACCGTTTTTTGAAATGGAGCTGCTGCTATTCACATCGTTGATAAATATGGTATCAACTTAGTTTGGTTTTGGAATTATTACACGGGACACAGAACAAACGAAGAAACATATAACTGCAAAAGAGTACCGGAGATAGAGAGTTCCTATGAAAAAAATGGCGTCATTTAGTGTGCGCGAACCATCGAATATTGTAATCCATATACTGTAAGAGCCTGTGAGAAGTGGCAGAACCGAATCAATGTGGTCTCATTAAATGGTATTTCTTTTCATTTTCTGTTATGCCAAAGAAATGGGAAAATTGTATCGGTTTGTTGAAAAACAGAAAATGATTAATAACACACGGTATCCCACTTTGATCACATAAATAGTGTTCCACAAATCAAATGCATTCTTATATACAACATAATGTTTTATTTGGTGTTGGCAGAGAGTGGCATGCATTGAAGCATGGAATGAACAACCACCATCACACAAACATAAATCAAATGATAATTAAATTCAAGAATAGATGAACATTTTAACATTTTTCAAGTAAAAGAATATAATTTCAACATGAATTTCTTAGGAAGTACCGTACTTTAACAAGTTCATGAACTTTACCAAAACTATATTGTGGGATTCTTGGATCCCTCGGTTATTCATTGTTAGTCAAATCAAAGTCATGGTTCCATGGATTGAAGCTATTAAAAGTTAAAAAAAAAGAAAAGAATCGAATATTGTTACGGTTTCAGTTTCACAGTGTTGAAACTCATCTACAGTAACCATTCAACAGCCATCGAGATAGCAGAAGCAATATGTGAATCAATGAATCCAACGGAAAAGTCTTTTTGTTCCTTCCAATTGTGGATGAATATCAGTTTCGTTATATTCAAATTTCTGAATGGTTAAACAGTTTTTTTTTCTCATACACAACGTCAGTTGAATTGTATGAAAACCAGAGCGCGTCATTTCATTTTTCATTATATTTCTGTTTTGTACCTCTTACTTTTAATCGCTTATTGTTGATGTCGATGGAACAAGATGTTCTTATTATACGAGAATGCTGACTACATTAAATATACGAAAATGAGGAGAACAATCTGAATTTTTACCTTCGATTTTGGGTACTGTTGAGTTTATAATAATTTTTAGTTATTCTTATGTATGCAGTACCTCAATTTCAGTTGTTTGCCGCGTGGTTGATATTTAAATTGAATATACACCGTTGATTGTATTTTGTTGTTACAACATACAGAGTCCGAGATATGAGGGAACAGAAAATGTTGGCAAAGTGTTTAATTAAATTGCGAAAGAGCGAGCTGATCAAACAAATATTCGTTGTACCCGGAGTTTCGGTTTTTTTTTTCATTTCAATATCTCATGCATTTAATTGTGTATTTCTGTTGAGATAGGTACATTATGTATTTATGTTGTATTCATATGTATAAGCACCGGTATATGATTATAAATGTATATCGTGCAAATGTGCCGCATTAAATTCTATGGAAATTGGTTTTAGCCAAACGACACAGAGAAACAGACAGAAAAGTAAATCGAAGATACGACTCAGAAGCAAGCTGGTATTGGATCAGTCGGCGTTGAATGAACTCACGGTTAAACATCAACGGTTAAAAAATTTAAAAGAAGCGTATGCCGCCGATGTTAAATTCTCGTTCCCTCTATTTTGAAATTTTATTCCAATCGTTGCCGGTTCTTTTTCGATTCTCATTCAATCTCTTTTGATATCACTTTCCAGTCGGCTCTGTTTTGCGCTCTTGTTTTCTCTCGTTCTCTCTCGGTTTCGTTATTTCTTAATTATGTGAAATACCCTATACATAATTCTCGCGACCTCGACATCAAGTATATAATGTATAATGAAGTTTATTATATGCTCAATATGAGTCCAACAACATGATGATTCCTGTTACCACAACACACATCTAAATGGAGTGTTTGGAGCCAGATAGTGGTGGTTGTTAACCGTCATTTAACTTGGGGCCAACTGCTTCACAGCATTTTATAGAATATACAAGTTTTTCATATGAAATGGGGAGAATTGAAGAATAATATGGAACTTCTTTTTGTGTGAATGTTTACAGTGAAACTCCAGTCATCAAAGAAGTAGAAGAAGTTGACGCACCAAAGGTAGTTGACGAAGAGAGCACCACTGAAAACGGTAACGCTGATAATGTTGATGCCCCAGCCACAGAAAATGGTGCTGAAAACTCTGAATCACCTGCTGATGAGGATGACGAGGAAGAGGAAGCCGAAGCTGATGCTGATGAGGCAGATGAAGCTGAAACAGAAGAAAATGGTGACTCGACAGGTATGCGTCATTAAACAAATAGCTCATTGAGCTCCCACTTTAATTAATTGACTAATCATCATTTATTTTTAGATGCTCCAGTTGAGGCCGTGAAAAGGAAAGTGGAAGAGACAACTGATGCTGTCGACGCCACAACCGAAAAGAAAGCCAAATTAGATGATGCCGAAGAGGCCATCAATGGCGATCCAGAAGTGGTGGCATAATTCCAAACCACATGTGTGAGCTCATTTCATCGATCACAATTTGTATACACCTCAGATAATTTTCAAATTACTTTAAACTCCTTAAATGTAAAATGAATATGATGCGGCTGACTGACTGAAGTACATATTATATGAAGTATATAATTAACATGAAAAACTAAAGTAACTGAATGAAGAAAATACAAAAAGGAATAGAAAACTCGTAATAACAGATACATGGAAATAGAAACAATCTCAATAGACAAAACAGTTAGGAACTACTGGTATAATTTTAATTTTTTTTTATAAACTATAACATGAAATCCATTGATTCCGTATGCTTTTATGTTCCACACATTAATTATGTGGAATTGTTGAAGTATAAGGTGAATCACCCAGCAATAGAAAAAAAAATAATTTCAAGAAAAAGATAATGGATAAATATAATGAATGTCATTAGTATTAGATGGATGGAGACAAAGTAACATTACATAACAATAAGATGAAAATAGATTAGACAAAAAAGAAAATGAAACGTAAAAAGGACAAAGAAATGAAATAATTGTATTGTTTTATTTGTGAAGTATCAAATTTTTAATTTTTTATAATTATAATTAAATGATAATCAAATACATTTGATCTGAAAAATAAGATGAAAACAAAGAAGTAAATAATTTTGTAGTAAATTTAAAATTTTAAAAAGAGAAGGACACACAAAAGCTCCTTTAAGATGATGTGTGAATATTCACACTGAAACACTGGGAAAACCATTTCATTTTACAAGATTTTTTCACTTCAATTTTTTTATTTTGGTTCAAAATCGTTTTGCGCTACTATTCTATCTTATATGATTATGATATTGATGATGATGGATTCCTTATATTTATAGTTCATTCCTATTTCAAGATATAACACAATGGATACATAATGTGAGAAAAAAAAACTAAGAGAACATACACAGTATATGGTTTTAATAATTAATTCTAATTGATTAATATATATAAATATATGAATATATAACATAGAGAATATCTAATGACAAGAGAACTTTGAATATTTAAGTATTACATTTATTTAACAAAAAATGATATCGAGATAGAAAATGAATTGAATTATAGCAGAAAATCTCTACAAAATGAAATGTATAGTTGTAAACATTTTATAATGGTTAAGGTTGATTGTAATATGGTTTCTACAATTGAAGAATTTTAATTTTGGAAACTTTCCTTTGGTGATATTCAGCAAAATTGGAAAGTTCTTTTTATCCCAGAGCTTGATTCTTCTAAGTTTTGCTATAACTAAATTGTTTAAATATGTAACAGCATTTGTAATTTTATGTTAAGCAAAAATATTGATTCACTTCCCCGCATATTACACACAATCATAACAAATTTATATGACAAAAAAGGGATACAGAATGATAATTCATTGCTGATTGGAAATTAATAATTTAATTTATTTAAAGGATTGCCATTAGCAGCAATGAATGTAAGACATTTTGTTATTATACTGTTAAAATTGAAAGTATTATGCGATATTGTTTACAATTAATTTAAAATCAAATTGGGTACCCGATTAACAAACCGATATTCTTAATCCTTATTGTGAATAGTCGTGTTGATATTGTAAAGTGTACTTCAGTTTGTTATGTAGAAAGATATTTGTAAAGAAATTGTTTATGAATTCTTATGAGGTTATTCATCAAATTCATAAATTCAATTCGGATAATTATTAGCCACCAGCCAGCGATAAATATCTGCCAAACGTTTGATATCTCTTGTTTTTTATAAGAAATAATGATTAACTTAAATGTTTCACTCAATAATTCGATTATTTATGAAAATAAACAATGATCGAATGAGTATGACAAATAAGATTGTAAAGAAATAAGAATTAATTGATCATATCCAACATATATAATCTCCAGTGTGTATTTTTTCAGTGATTTAAGAATGGAAATTTTATATTTCATTGTCCAGAATTTATTAAAACAAAAGAGTAACAAATTTGATTTTTCGTAACAGAACTGTAATATTTTATTATAATTATTTTCGTTTTGATAATGTAATTTTTTTTTTAATTTCTCCACTGTGAACTTAATTTAATTCTAATATTTGTCTAGGTGCGAGGTAAACTATAATTTTGATTTGAGAGCTAGATAATGAATACTAATGGTTTTAATGTGAATTTTTGAGGGTATAACGATAAAATTAATAGAAAAGAATTTATGAATTCGGCGCTACTACTTAATTTCTATTTAAAAAAAAAAGAAAAGGAAAAATAAAATTATGTTTTCTTTATAATTTTAATTACATAAGACAAATTACTAATCTTTAAATAGTTCACAAGTTAAATGAAAAGTAAAAAAAAAAAACAGTAAATTATAAGTATGTAATTAAGAGCAGTGCATCTCTTCATATTAAGTGAATACTATGGAAATAGAAACAAAAAGAAAGAAAAAATGACATTTAATGTTATGTGCTTAATTAAGGTTCTTCATATATAATTATTTTAATTATCATATAATTGAATTCAGTTTAAATTACTTTAGAAATACAAAAGAAAAAAAAAACTTTGTACAATGTTGATTACATTCTTCCTGGAATCATTTAATAACTAAATAAAATCGAACATTAGAAAATAAAAATAAAACACAAAAAAAAACCAAGACAATTAATATTATGAATTATTCACACAACTACAAATGATCTCATATCACATGGACAAGATAACAAATTTAGAAAATTGAAGAGCATTATCGACGTAAAAGGACATACAAATTATTATTCGGTGGGCATCATCACAATTGAACTTTAATGTTTTACTTATTATGTGTAGTGGATTAATTAAATTTATTTAGATACAAATAACATAAAAAAAAAATCGATTCGAATGCACATAAATTGAGGAAAGATTAATTAAAAGTAGTAAATGTATACACGGAGAGACGCAATTACATTTGTTAATTTCATTTTTTGGTCCCACCGTTAACGATTAATAGATTCTAAATGGGTTCTTTTCGATAGTGAAAATCAACCAATAAGAAACTGATGGATACAACATTAACTATAATAAAAATAATTATTAATTTTCTCACTATGATAATGAATGAAAAGTACACATAAATTTACCAATATTTTAAATGTTCAAATTATACCGGATTATATCAATTGTATGGATAGAATCATAAAAATGTAAACTAAATATTTTAGTGTACAATTCAATTCCTCCCTGAAAGAGTGTGTTATATTCCAATTGAATATTAAATAAAAATGAAATAAAGACAAATCGTAAACAATTATTTTAATGTTTATTGAACTTTTCATTGTGATCGTTACCTGGCTTGGCTTCAACTAAACGATTGGGCGCAGCACTTCAGCCGAATTAAATTGATTCAACACCTTAAGTTATACTTTATTGTTCGAACGGCATATGATCACCTAAATGCGCACTATTATTAACATTTTTATAATGTTCTGTGGTGCCTTCTTTTAATTGTCAGTTTCTACTCCTCATTATAATTTCCCTTGAATTAGTACTTCTTTATAGTGTCACTTGTTTATAATTGAATTTTCCTTGATGTAACGGTCCAAGATCGATTGAATTCCAAGATTCAATTAGATTTTCTATTTTATGCTCGCATGTTGTATTTATAGAATTACGCATTAAGAGACATCACCCTTAAAATGAGTCATTCTATTACATCATCACCAATACTGTCTAAGTAGAACGAAATGTAATCGAAATTGTTTCGGATCTATTACAAATAATTTGTCAATAATTATGGTTTATCTACGCGACTTTTATTGTAATAAGGTATATAGTTAAATGAATTTTTAATTTACCTAATGAATAATGGAATTTAATAAATTCTATTTAAACGAAATACTTCAAATAGAAATGCTTCTTGTAATAAGCCATTAGTTAACAGTGAATTATCAAACAGTGTCAATTACATTGAACATTAAGTGATAAATAATACACGATGTTATCGTATAATAAAGTTTTCAGCATCTTAGAAAATGTTTTCCTGTGGTTTATATTGACTTTATTCATAAAATACTTTTGGGATAGAAGACGTCATTACTTCTTATCAATTCAATGCCACGGGCCACTGTCGTTTCCGTTTATTGGAAATGCATTGCGATTCGTTAAAAACGGTAAATTACTGTCAATAACAATGTGTGATGAATAAATCAAGTGAAATTGATTATTACTTCCAGACTTACTGAGTGTAATTAAATCGCTTCAAGGATACAGTCTTACTCATGTCACATTTTGGGTGGCTGGTAATTTAGCATTTTATGTATCTGATCCTGAATCTGTGGAAATTGTAATGAATTCACCATACGTGACTGATAAAGCTGACCGTTACGACTTCATGAATGACTTTATTGGTGTTGGATTAATTACATTGGGCGGACAAGAATGGAAATTTCATCGTAAATTAATAAATCCATCGTTTAATACAATGAATACGCATAATTTAGTTCCCGTATTCAATGAAAAACTTGATGATTTAAATCGAAAATTATTAAAATATCTTGATAAGACGATTGACTTTACTGAATTTTCTCATCTGTGTACATTGGAATCGATTTTACGTAAGATAAATCAAAAACGTTAAAGCTTAAAACGCACAAGTGATAATTATTTTTAAATTTCAGACTCACTTACTGGTGAACGTTATAATTTACAAGACGGTTACCATTTAGATTTCTGTCATGCAGTCATAAAGTGAGAAAAAATCAAAAAAATTTAGATGAATCATAATTTTATTTTGATTCTCTTTCAGTGCAAGACACTTTACGTTCAAACGGATGTTGGAACCATGGTATCAATTTGACTTAATATATCGTAATTCAAAGCTTGGAAAGGCGAACATAAGAGATATAAAGATAATAAATGATTTATGTTATGATGTCACCAGAAAAAAGTGGTATGAATACAATGAGGCGAAAGTTATTGACCATTCTCGTCCATATCTGATTAATCATCTTATTCATATTGCCCATGAAACACCGGAATTTAACTTTGATACTGTCGTTAATGAAATGAAGACGGTTATTATTGCTGTACGTAATATCATCTCATTACTTCCTTAATTACTAACATTATGACTTGTTTAGGGCTTTGAAACTACAGCTGGAGCAATAAGTGCTGTATTGTTAATGGTGGCTATGCATCCAAAAGTACAAAATAAAATCCTTGAAGAACTGGAAAGCATTTATGTCGATCAAGAGTCCGAAGTTACAATAAATGATTTAAATAGACTCACCTATTGTGATTTGGTAGTGAAAGAAACCCTGAGATTATTCCCACAAGTACCGATTATTGCACGAGATGTCAAAGAAGACATTCAAATAAGTAAATCATCACTCAATTTCAGTTGAGTTAACCGAAATTAATAGTCTATTTGCTATTTTAGTTAATCATAAAGTGCCAAAAGGATGTGAGATCATTGTCGGTATCTTTTTCATGCATCGATACAAGCACATATGGGGAGATGATGCAGAGGAGTTTCGACCAGAACGTTTCACACCCGAAAATTTTGGCAGAAAAAGTAAATTTTGTTATGTACCATTTGCTCGTGGTGCACGTACATGTCTAGGTGACCGCAATCCCATTTCACTAAATTCAATCATATTTAATTGATATTTTACTTTATCACTTTAGCACCAAAATATGCTCAACTCTTCATGAAAGCATGCCTAGCAAAGGTAATCAGATCATATGAACTATCAACGGATATACGGCTAGAAGATTTAAAATATCGGGCTGATATATCTCTCACAGTGTTAAATGGTTTTCCAATTAAATTTAAAAAACGGATTTCTTATTGTAAATGAACTAGTGAATAACACCAATTTGCATTGGCTATGTGTCAATGAAATGTATGTAGATTATGTGAATTCAAATCAACCAGTTATGAATATTTAAATGAAAAAAAAAAACAAAATATTCGTTTTTATTTCATTGGCTATACAATGGAAGCACATAAAATCAAAATCCATTAATATTAATCTATCACTGTAAGAGTTTGTGTGGGAACATCTTCAATCAACGGATCATACATGATGATCATTAAAAACAAAAACAAAAAATAGTAACAAGAGGTTTAAAAGGTATTAGTTTTATTCGATTTAATTACATCGAATTCTTCCAGACGTCTGTGTTAAATAATTTACAATAAAAACAAAATATAAATCTTTTTTTTTTCTTTCATTCTCAATAAAATTATTTTCTTTTCTTGTTCGGTACAATAAAAATTCTATTCGAAATTAACTAACAATTATAAACGTATGACTTTCATTTCTTTTATAAAATCATCTTTAGTGTTTTGCATAAATCCCTATCTATTTTCTGATGTAAAATATATAAAATGAATTTAATAATAATGTTCCATTTTGTCTGAGTGCTTCCTATGCGTATTTTCATTTCTATTTAGTTTTTAATGTCTTGTTTTGACTAAAAATTATTAATATTAATAATCTTATCTAAATATAAATTATAAATTTTTTAACTGATTATGAGTAGTATGTGCAATTTATTTTTCTTTTTCTTTTAAATTTATTATTAATGAAAATTGTTAATTGCGCGATTCATTATTAGGATTAATATTCCACTTGTGCATACTTTTATAATAAAAGTACATTATTTTCATTAATACATATTTTTTTTTTTGAATAACTTATTAATTTGTATTCATAACAATTACAAAAAAAGGTATATGAGCAACAACATACTGTGCTCATCCAAATTGTAACGACGACTAATACTAGTCGACTAGACAGTTTTTTTTTTATTTATAAATTTGCATTCATTTAACTCTATTAATTCAATTTTCTTTGTATTTAACAAATGGAAAAAAGAATTATTAGAAAAATCAATACACAATTTGTAATTATAATTAATTCTTATCCAAATTATTTTTTGTAAGTAAATCGTTTTCTTTTATTTAAATCGATTATTTTTGATGACCAATTGTTGAGAGAATATTATTAAGTTTCCACTGTCATCTCATTGCTACAATAATATCTGTGTTATTGAATCCCAACAAAAAAAAAAAAAAA
>JXOR01000223.1:107034-185923 GCA_001014335.1 Coboldia fuscipes
AAAAAAAAAAAAAACAAAAAACAAATAATGGACGACTATTTAAATTTATATGCATGTAAGAAAAAATAATTAAAATAATAAAAATGAAATAGAGAAAAAATTGGTTATGATTGATATTCAGCAAAGAAAATGGTGAAAGTAAAATTGCAGGATAGATAAATAATAAACGGCTGATTCAAACAATATAATATTATTTGGGTGATTGCTGATCGGAGGCGAGGGAAAGTCTTCTTGATTGTTGGTTTATATGTTTGGCAGAATATCCGAAAGTAATTCCTTTTCTGATGATTTTAATGCTATCGGAAATTTAATATCGAATGCCACCAATAAATCACCTTTCCTAGATGGATCCTTGGGAAATGGTAAACCATACCCTTGGATACGTTTTACTGTATTTGGTTTTATTATCTCTTGCATTGTGCTGATCCTTAACGTTTCACCTGTCATTGTTGGTACTTCAAATACAACACCGCATAAAGCCTAAAAATCAAAATCAAATCAATTAATTACTTTCATTTGAATAAATAAATCATTTTAAATATATTACAAAATAATTATGAGAGACTGAAATCGAGCAAATTGCAGGATGATGACTTAACCAATTCACCATATTTGGTGGGAACGCATAAATTTTACTGTTCGAACAACTACTTTACATTTTATGTTTTAGTCTCTATACTGACACGAGCAATTGATGAAATCGTCATCCAACAATCCAATTATGGATATTATGAATAATACCCGAATTTAACATATGAATAAAATCATGATCAACATTCAGCATGAATAATATGATTCATTATCAAGGTCATGTAAATTTATGCGTTCACAGCTTCACTATATATGACACGTCGACCGTATCAAAAGAGATCATGTCTCTCATGTAATTAATTAAAACGAATTGTAATTTACCTGTTTTAATGTTAAATGGGCTGTATATCGTAAATCGCTACCCTCACGTTTAAACAACGGATGAGGTTTATCCCGTATTATGAATACAATATCAGCAGGTATTTTTCCACGTGTCTGATCACCTTCCTTTTGAAAGGTAACCTTTGTTCCAGATTTCCAACCTGGTTTAATTGTTATACTGACGCACTTATCTTCTTTACGCGGTGAACCATCTGCCTGTAATACCCGTCGTGATATTTTCATTTTCTTCACACAGCCATTATAGATTTCCTCTAACGTCACATATAAATCATGTTCGATTGGAGGATCCTGTACCTTCTCCTTTTTCAACGGTGTATGTACATTAAACGAATGAGATCTAAAAGAATTCGATCTAATTTTAACGCATTTGATTTATCAAACTCAATCAGATTTGCACATTCAGTATTCAACGGTAATATTCTTTAATTAATTTTTTGTTTTTTTGTCGATTACCGTATAAACGACGTGTATCGAGTTTAATAACAAATGGCCTATTTTTTAATTAGATATAATAATAATCGTTGGAATGGTTATCAAATAAAATACCAAACAATTTCCCATTAACAACGATTAAATACGTTACCTGAATGGACTGCCAAGTCCATGTCGGGTCCCTAAGCCACCAAATGGTGAAAAGAAATCGCTATCTGAATCCAAACTATCGAACACATTTTTCTCAAACAAATTATCAGACATGTCAAAGAATGCAGCAAACGGATTACTTGAACCAAAGAATTGTGCAAATGTAGCTCTTGGATCGCCATGAAATTGATATGAAAAATTCGATGAATTGTTCCCACCATTACTAGCTCCTGAAACACAAATAATCAATTACCACTTGAATTAAGTAAATAAATAAGAAACCAAATCACATACTTCCTCCCTTGAGACCATCTTCACCAAATTTATCGTAAACATCACGTTTCTTTTTATCCGATAACACTTCATATGCCTCAGCCACTTCTTTAAATTTATCTTCGGCACCGGCTGTTTTATTCTTATCCGGATGATATTTGAGTGCTAATTTTCTGTATGCCTTTTTGATCTCATCATCTGTGGCGCCCCGTGCTATGCCCAATGTTCTGTAGTAATCTTTTCCCATGTTTGAATGCTAAAACAATTAATTGGGTAAACACAATTATTATAGTTATCTCGTTTCTATTTTATTTTCGTTAGACGGTAAATCCATTCAACAATTATTGATCTTAATTTCAATGAAATGGTTGATTATATCTATGAATATATGGATAGAGACTTAAGGTGACACATATGGTTAACTAACAGTGCTGGCTGCTGCCGATGATGGCCGTTGTCGTTTCTTCTTTTTTTGATTCATAGAGAAACAAACATTAAAAAATTCACATAAATAAATGATTTGGTATTATTGTTATATTTAATTTGTAATGAAAAAAAAAAAAAAACTGAACGGCTTTAATACGGCACACAAAATTCAGTTCAATACGTCTTCAATAAATTATTCATTTCTTTCGAGTTTTCCAAAAAAGATTGTTTCATTAAAAAAAAAAAATTTTTCATAAGAATTAACCAAAAACACAGGATGATATGCAAAAAAAAAAAAATATAAATAAATAGATTTATATTAAAAATATTTGAGTATTTTTGTTTGATTTTAAATGACTTAAATGGAGTACAACATAAAATGTTTGCAAGCACATTTGATAAATTGTGATACCAAAGAGAAGAAATAATAATAATAAAAAAAAAAATTTACAACACAGAGAATTGTGCTTTTAAAATATTTAATTTAACGTGAAGAGAAAAACGATATAACATACGTATGTATGTTAATATTTTATTATTTATTTTGTAATTAATTATTTTAAATGCAAAGGTGTTTAAAATAAACAAGAAAATTGAAAGAAACTACACAATTTTTTGACACAATTTTTTTTTTTATTTATTTTTGGTATAAAGGACTCAACAACTTTTTAATTCGCAATTATAATGGAAATTTCATTTCCGTTTGAATGAATTTTTACAGGCGACATATTGTCAGTTTTGTATTTTTCTCGTAATTTTCAATCACTTGCTGAGACAGTTTTACTGTTCCATGGAATACAAACTTCTTGTTAAATGAAGTCATAAAGGATATAAATTTACAGATTTAACGATCATAACTGTGGCTGTTTAGTGAGGTTCTTGAACCAAAGAATTCATAAGAAGATTATCGTTACACCCACAATGCAATTCCATAACGGATTACCTACAATTTCTCGTAAATTTCTCTAACGATCGATGTGCTTGGTAATAACATTCATGTTCATTGATTTACATTAGCAATTAAACGTTATGAATATTAAATTGCTAAAGTAACAAGGTGTAGTTAAACCAAAGGACACAGTAGTTCTAACTCCATTGACGTTTCTTCATCTCTTCTACATTTAAAAAAAAAAACTGTTCGTTTATAACCGAATGCTATTTATGTATCAAATGTGGGTGTAGATGAGGTTATGCGATCGTTTTATTTTATGTCTCGTTTCTTCATTTAAGTGAAATAAAACAAAATTTAAGTATGTTCACACAGAAAAGAAGAATATTAAAAAAAAAACGTATGAAATTTGAATGAAACCTTGGGATTGGGTTTTATATTTAAATTTCATTCATTGAAATAAAATTCATCAGTAATCTTTTCCTGTTCTTGTACTCATGATTCCGGAAAAACTTATAAAAGAAAATACTGGAAAATTATGACTCAATCTACGAATTGTCACTGTTAGTTTTAAGTCAGTTGAATGTCAGTGGCATTCCTTGGGAGTTCCGAACTAAATTATACGTTGAATTAAAAATCGTTTAATGTTTAGTGGAACTCATTAGTACGAATGAGTTATAAATATAGTTCACATAATCGACGCGGCCACGGTAAAGGTCTCAAATGATTCTTCTTTCTTTCAAAATTTTTTTTTTTTAATAAACTATGAATAACTCTTTCTGCATACATTCAGATCTTAAATTAACTCTTCATCTTGTTCAGTTTTACACGGCCGTATTTGTTTACAAATGGTTTCGGTTTAAATACAACAAAGATAAAATTATTAATATGATTCTTTATTCTAGCAAAATCACAACTGATTGAATCAACGAATTTTTTAGCGGTTTATCATACTGATCACATAATCAATTGAATTTTTATTTTCATTATGTTTTTGTGATCATATGGAGATAACCAATCCCTTTGATTGTCAACTATTTTGATTCTAATTATATGTAAATGAGTATCAATAACTAGACTTATTGTCATCACGATCAATTGATCATTGATATGTGACTTAGAGGGCATTATAGTAATGTGAAATATTGAATAACCTTCAACATACATTGCTTTTGGCAATTTTTATTTTTTGAATGCGACCTGTATAGAGATTCAATCAACGGAAACAATTCACATTATTTTCAGACTGTGACTCGAACGATCAATACAACATAACAAAATAAAGAAAAAAAAAACATTCCATCAGAACCAGCCGATTGAATTTCCCTTCTGATTGAATGCCATTTCGATTGTTACCTTCGATACTATTTCAATGTTTTAATGTTTATCACTTCACTCAAAGAATTGTTAACAAATCCATTAAGTAATCATAATGAATGTAATTAAAATTTAATTATTTATTGACCAGATGGATGAAATTTTATATAATTTATTTAGCTGTTTATTCATTTACTTTGTCATTAACGACAAAAAAAAAAAAATTGAAAAATAAATTCCAACATTGAGAGATTTATTAATATTTCTCGATTTTTTGCCATGCGGTTATATGGTTGTATACCTCCACAAATGCGTATATGGTGATGTTCAAGTGACAACATATTGGTTAAATATCATAAAATACTAAAAAAAAAAAATACCAAAATACAACAACTTATTTTACCTTCTACGGTCAAATCAACTAAAATTTATCCAAAACAGTGAATTTCAATACAGAAATATTATAATTTTTAATTTCAATTTTTATTATTCGTTCAGCTGCTTCTGCTTTTCCCCGATTTCAATGTAAAATAAAAAAAAAAAAAACACCTCCAAACAAAATAACTATCAATTATTCTGATGAATATTAGTCAGAATAATCTGATTCCACTTAACTAAGTACGTTTACATTCGGCAACTTGAAACTATTCACCTTCGCATAAAGTTCATTACAGAAATATTTAATGCGAATAGAAACACTAATATTATTTTTGATATCTTGTTGTTGTTACACTAATAAATGCTTTTCCTTCAGGATCAGAAACACAGAAATTAGAAAATTAAATTTTTTCCTTTTATAAAATTACTGATCAATCATTTACATGATGTTAATCAGTTCGTTTTGAATACACCTAGAAACACTTTGATATCACAATTCTAATTGTTAATAAAAGAATAATAATTTTTAGAGAATTTTTATGATCAAGGAAACACCAGAAATATAAATCGTTTTAAAATTATTGCGCTACTCAATAGAATTTTATATACATTTTCTTCTCTTTCACAAAAGAGTGTAAAAATTATTTCCGAAAGAATTAAAATTTTAAAAAATTAAATTGGAATATATACTAATAATTTGTGTGCCACGAAAATAGGAAAATAATAATATATAAATAAATTCGTGTGTAATGTTTTAGAGGCAAAACCTCTTTAGTGGATAAAAAAAAAATTGAGATAAAATACAATAACAATGATCGCGAATATGAGTGAGTGAATCAATTGTGGCGGAAAAATACACCAAAAAGCATTGATTCTTATTTTTAAAAATATCGTTGTGTCATGCTACCAAAAATAATGAAGATTTAGAATAGACTACAGGAAAGAAATTCAAATCAAATTAGATTAAAGAAATATTTTTTTTTCTTTTTTGTTGATTACTGATATTGTATATTCTTAACTTCATTGAGAAACGGACGTCGGTTTGTTACCCACATTAAAACAATTCGTTTATTTTAAATTGAACGATACTCGAATTCATATCACGTTTAGTTTATCAATTAAAAACAAAAAAACCGTCATAGAAATACGTTAATAACAAATTAAAATTAATTCTCGGTTCAATTGAATGCGTAAAAATACCAATTTACTTAAGGCAGTTTGCCAACCAAACAAAAACATCTTGCATATGTACAAATATTCAAATTGACTATATTATTTTCAAGGTGCAATTACAGACTATTGCAATAGTAAATATAAAAATCAACTTAAAAAACAAATTCACAAATATCATTTCATATTGTGGAATTATGTTCATTATTCTTTTTTTTCTTTATAAATTTGCTACTTGACTTGGATTAATTTAAACTAAACACATAAATAATTTATTATTCAATCGTCTTCATTCTATAATTTTTAATTCAAAAATTTTTCATTAAAATATTTGGTTCAGAACGGTTTTATTGAATTCTTGAATCACAAACTTCCATACCTCGCCATCAAATTCATAATGAATTCCATGCTAAAAACTGTTTCTTTACTCTACGAAAAAAAGAATTAGATTAAGAACAAATCTTCATTTTACATAAAAAATTTTATTCTGTTTGTTTTAGTAAGGTATCATATCCACCTGCGCATTTCATTTCGACTTCTTTTTTATTTCAATTTTGTTGCTGTTATTTTTTGATTTTCATCGAAGTCAAAAATTTAATTTTATTTTTTCTCTCTTTTTTATTTTTACTGTATTGAATATATTGCGGCATTCACTTCGGGTCTTATGTAAAGTAGTATTTTTATTTTTTCACGAAAGTAGTTAGGTAGTTTTCGGTACGGTGTGGAGTGTTAAATAGTAATTTATATTACGAATTCATGCCTTTATTTGTACATAAATTAAGAGAACTGATTACAACATTCAATTGTAAAACTTAACGAAACAATATCTGTTAAAACGATTTATATATTCTGATCAATTACGATTAAAATAATTTCACCAACAATCAAAAAAAAAATAAGAATTATTATTTACTTTGTTTGGACTAGAGAATTTTTTGAATGAATTCTTAAATGCCTTTAATCCATTGTTTTATGATGAGGTATTCAGCGGAATCAACTACAATATTCAATTAGATTGAATCTGTGAAAATCTAAGATTTCTTTCGTTTTCCAACTTTGATTTCTAATACTACAGATCGCGAAAGCACACACAGACAACAAACGACAAACCGAACAACGACCAAACGTAAATAAAAAATTTACTGATCTTTTAATATCGCGGTCATTATAGCAACTGATCAGTATGAGACAATCCAATCTACATCACGGTCACAGAAAAATAAAAAAAAATTATTTCGTTGAAATGAATTAAGACGATCTCATCCGAATTTAAACGTAAATAATTCAAACTTTATTTCTTTTAGTCTCTTCAACTTCTTCTCACTCTCTTCATAAACTTATTAAAAGAGATGATGTATTTAAATACTATTTTTGTTCGTATAAATATGCTAAACTGTATATGAACAGTAACGAAATTAATATAAAAACAAAACTAACTTAAAATTAAGACTTAGTTAGAAACATCATATAAAATACCTTGCTGGTTAACGTGAACACACTTAAGTAGGTTTCTCTGTAGTTAGTTGGTTCTAGGTTCTATCTGTCTGTTTAGTTACAACATCCATCCACTACTCGCGTTACTTATTAACGTGTTAAACGCAGTAGAAGTGCATGCCGACTCTCCGGCGATGTATATGGAAAATATTTCTCGTAAAAATTTAAAATCACTTGTTCCGTTTTAAAACCAAACTTTTGATATAAACAAACAGCCTTATTAGACGCTGACACATGTAAAGTGATATCCTTTCCCATACAGGTTTGGGTCAAATGGTACAGCATAAAAGTAGCGATTCCTGATCGTTGCCAACACGGCCGTACTGCCATAAAGGAGATATATGCCTCGTTATGTCCCACGTCTGGAACCATAAATGCACAACCAACAACTAATTTCTTGTATAACGCTACTACCGTAAAGTCTGGATAATTTAGGCATTCGGTCACTAAAACGAAAACAAATTATAATTTAAATTTCAATTAACCCAATAAAATCAATGATAACGTCAACACTTACTATCGATTCCCGGCCAAAAAAGCTGTCTTAATAAACTGTTTACTGGTGCCACATGTTGTGCTTGGAAATAACAAAAATCTATTGTCGACCGTTCAATAATCATATCGTTATTTGTTTTCTGTTGCAAGTCAATCATTAAATTTAACCAAGGTGGTGTCATACTACGATTCCGATAGATAAATGGATGTAAATTTCTTCCAGTATGCGGTGATATAAATCGTTCATAATGTACCTCTCCCATCAAGCGAGAGTAAAAACTTGTTGATTCTTTAATTTTCTCATGTATTCCTGTCGTAAGCTAAAATTCAGTTAACAATCAATAAATGAATGACAATTTTGTATGAAAACTGAAATACCTGATATCTATCAATTATCTCAAAATTTTTGCCTCTAACTTTATAGTTGTCCGGAAGAGGACTATCTAATTCCATAACATGAATTCCCAACTCACGCTTTCTTTTTCTAACACACAATTTTCTGTAACTGCGTCTAACCCAATAAGGAATGTTCTTGGTTTTATTACTACTTACAATCCGTTCTAGTTTGTCTAACAGCTCTAGTTCTTCATACTCTGAGATAGCAGAATAATTGACTACAGGTTCTTTGTTCTTTACCAACCCTGGTATCCAATTTAATACTTGTTTTGTCTCTTTTGTAAACAAACTTTTAATTTCCTTTGAAGTTGTTTCTTTACTCTTAACATCGAAATTTGTTTGTTTTCTTGCTGCCTTTTTGGATTGGTTAATAGAACATGTATTTGGATTAGCGTTCCTTTGCTGTTGAAAATTAACAACCTCTAAAACACGCGGTTTAAATTCATTATTCGGTTCATTACTAAACACCTGACTCATTGACAATTCCGAATCTTTTGGCTCCTCTTTTATTTCCTTGTCTAATTGACTTAAATTAATTACATCTGAGGGAATATCGTCCAAAAAATTCTCAGGACATTTAGACCCCTAAAATAATTAGTCTTCATAAATGAATTCAATTAATAAAGTATAATATTTACAGTAAAACTCTCATCCAGAAAATTTAATAGATCTGTCTCTATGTTGAATGTTTCCTGGTCAACGACATTTATCTCCTCATCTTCATCCTCAATCTTAACATTTATTTCAGCATTGGCATTGCCATTTATCACAGAATCTAAGGTGTCTATATTAAGCCTGCAATTAACGTCATTTAATTCATTTGATTTGAAATTATCATTGGATGATAAACATACATCATATCTATTTCGTTGTCGAATGGTTGCTCTAAAATTGGTTCATTTGGATGCAGTTCCGTTTTAACTTCCAAACTTCTAAATAAATTGTCATATTTCGAAGAAACACTGTTGAATATTGGCATACGAAATGTACTATTACTAATTTCAACTTCTGGTTCAGTTTTTATTTTCTTTACAAGTGGATATAATCGAGAATTAGATTCATTCTTTAAATAATTGTACTCAAGTGGTCTTTTTAATTGGCGACTATTTTGTTTTGATTGAGTTTGATCTACAATGATTAAATACAACGATCAATTGTGATTACAGCTTTCAAAATTCTCCAGAAATATAATACTTACACAGATCAAAGTAAATTTTAGGAGAGTACGGGTGGCGTAGTTTCCACCAACCACTTTCACGCACTTGTTCATATCCTGAGATAAAGTATGTTGGACTGTTATGAGAAAGTGCTCCAGCTATCGAACCAATCCATTTTTTCTTCTTTTTTCTAAAATATGTTTATAATGTTGAGAGTTTTCCACAGTAGTACGAAAATTGTCAACAACTTACACAGATGCACCAAATAAGTATTTCCAGTTCTTTTCAATGAAATGTCCAATATGTGTCCGCCAGTGAAAATATCCATGATGACTTAAACCGTGTGATTGAATACTGAGATTGTAAAGTGCTATTACGATTGCCATCAACCTGCAGAAAAGGATAAGGATTATTAGCAAAAGAAACAGAATAAAAGTTTAATTAAAAAGCCCACCAAGACAGTTTTTCACGGATAAACGCTTCCTTTCCATCGTCGGTGCAATGAATACACTCGAATTGAAAGAATACATCGCCCAACAGGTCACCAGGAGTGCCAGGCCGTTTCAAACATTTAACGTGAACATCCTTTTCGCATTCCATGCAATTCAAATAGTTTTCGTCCATGATCCGATCGCGACAGTACGCGCAAATCTCTTTTTCAGAACTCATAGCGTTCACTATGTCTTATGACATTGGCGGAAGAAATCTGTGGAAGCTATTCTAGCCAGCTGGGATCCTGGATTCAACTCGAACTTAGTCCAATCACCAATCACATTTGATTCGCACTCCTCCACGTTATTTTCACACAACAGCGCACGTGGGTAACAACTTGTTTATTTTTTTCTATTCCTCCGGCAGCGTTGTATATGATATTTTTTTTGTATGCGTTTTGACAGTATCGCAACGCATATGCGAGAATGTAGTTTGGGCATTTACTTGGAGAGAAAAGAGGCGCCATTTTCCAACCATTTCTTCGCTGAATCAAAAATTATGTTGACTACAAAAGTCAATTGCAAACTTACAAAAAATGATTCCGGAATATGCAGTACCTATGGATTTTACCATTAATACAATGAAAGCTTATTGAAATATGTTAGATATTACGCAATTACTACACATTTTAATACAAGACTTCAGCAAAAGGGAATGCTATGTATGTGAAGAACAACGAGGAAATTAATGCAACATTTTGGTTACTTTGGAGCTCAAATTATACGGTGATAGCCAGTTTAGAATTTAGATTATATTTGACTTAGCTTAATAAGCATACAATGAGAACCAGAAGGTTAAATTCGACAGTGAATAGAAAATACCATCAACAGAATGCAATTCTCTACACTCCGCACTGACAACCAACAGATGACAACCAACAGTGAAATTCATAACAAAATTTTGCTGCAAAATTAAAAATATTTACTTTTTTAATAAAAAAACATAAAAAAGTTTTTCGTAGTTTTTAATTAGAATAAATTTGTTAAATTTGTAGTAAAATCTATCAAAATTAAATGTGAAGTTAAGGCAACGACATCATCCAAACGAAATGACCAATAGTCTGTAGGTGTTTTCTTAGTACAATTCTTTGTATCGTCGAAACATTTTAAAACCGTTTTGTGTGATTACTCAAAATCAAGGTGAGTCGATGGGTATTAGGTGGTAATTTCTGGTTTGCATAACCATTTCCCTATGTGATACTAAATTAAATTGATTAAAACTACTCTGAACCGGTACTACATATCCGTATTCATGTCTTTTACTTTCAGAAGAATGCAATAAAGTTTGTTTAACCGTCCTTACACACAAAATCCACCTTGTATTATTTGTACACTATCGTTTTAATTAGTGTAGTCAAGGAAAACGTATAGATTAAACGGTGTATTGTCCGCAGTAGAAGATAACTGATAAGAGTCAAATAATTCAAAAAAAAAAAAAAATAGCAAAGTATTTTCTTCAATTGTTGAGCAATGTGTAGTTCAAATTCATGGTTACAGTAAGAGAAATATTGAAAAGGTTGTGACTAACCAAAGGTACAGAGTGTTCTGTACAAAGCCACCCGGTGTGAGTGGTAGTGACGCTACAGAGGCTATTAATGTAGGACTGAAAGATTCAAAGTCAATGGTGCACCAACTACACAACGTTGGAAAAGATGGCACACGATCATTGACTGCTGATGAGGCATTTCAATTGTTGATGAATTTAAAAGACGATGAGATTCGCGCAATGCAAGCAGCTATGAAAAAATATAATGCTAGTTCAACAATTCAACAATTGCGAGGTATGAATAATCAATTCCAATCGATTGGGTAATTAAAAAGCAATTACTCTGTATCAGAGAATTTTATCAATGTGTCTATACATTTGTCAGTTTATCGTAATCACGTTTCAGCTTAATTAGTGATTATGATAAATCCACTTGTATATTGGTGCAATGTACATGAACAAATATTGAACTTGTCCTAATGCCATATAACAATTAGGTCACTCATACAACCAATTCCATGCACCCACGCAACATGTGGGTACTTAAATTGTTGTTTTATTTGGCACTGTGATTGAGATTTTTTTTTTATTTCTCCTAGTCGCATATAATGGAATATTTTCATACGTTAGTTTTATTCACATTATTTACTCGTTTCATGTTTCATTGAATTCGTTGTTCGTCATACACATTCAGATGGTTTGGCTGGGTCACGCTGGAGATTGCGTTTTACGCGCCGTCGTACTGCTGATTATAAAATAGGTCAGGAAGATCCAACCGGTACCTACTGTGAAATACCAGAGGATTGGTTTAAGAACAAACTTGGTACGAATATTCAAATTGAATTTTAATATGATTGAATTTATGTTGAGTTTATGGTTTAAACTTTAACGACTGCAGTTGTAGATGAACGTAAACAGTTTATTGATTTACTGATAAGTAATGGATTTTAGTCAATTAACTCGGCATTTGGGTAGATAAGTTGGTACTTTTGGTTTTTTGGGTCGATTAATATAATTTCTTCATTTTTAACATTTCGTATTCCCCTTATTGGTTTATGGTGATTAATTTTCGTTCCTAATTTTGGATTTTCTTTAGGATATTACTTAAGATTTTGAATTACTTGCAATTGATTTTCTATTTGTAAAAATTTATAATCAATGAAATTATATTTTTCTAATTAAATTTTATTTGCATTTGGTTCAAAAAGATCACGGTTTATGGAAGAGGAAAATGGCTCTACATGAAGGTTTTGTAACGTTTTGTTTAAATCAATTTAGATGAAATTATACCTTCTCGCCTTTAAATAGAGTAATCACTTGATAGATGGTAGTTAATGCTCTGCATGCTTACTATATAAGTTTTGGGTTTTCTGGTTGTAGTGCTACTGTAACGTACACATTTATTCTATTATTTCTTAGACTTAGTGGACAAGTCTTTTTAACTAAATAATGATATTTTAAATCTGGATATATTTTTCTCATGTAATTTTTTTATTGGCGCTCACACTAATATCTTTCAGCTTTATGAAGTATTTTCTTCAATAAACAACACTTTATGAATCTTCACTTCAATAAAAAATAAATAAAATATGCATGCAGACTATATCTGTTTCTCATCAAAATTGAAAACTAACATAAAATTAAATCAATTTGATTTATTATTTGATTTGTGAATTGAATCCACAATGGAATTATGTGGATTATCATTACTCCATCTGGTTATGATTCGCAATAAAATAAAATGCAATTCACATAATTAATAAAACAGTGGATTGCATCTCAATTTTTCCATAATAAATTCTTAATCAAACTTTTAATTGTTTAGCAAAAGCAACTCCATTGCCAGAGGCTGCTGAATTTAAGAGATGTAAGTTATTATTCAAAATGAATTCAGTATATCGATATTAAAATTTCTCATTCGTTTGTTTCAGTGTTGACCGTAAACTGTGTTCCTTTTATCGGTTTTGGATTCCTTGATAATTTCATAATGATAATTGCTGTAAGTTATCTTAAATATTTTAATTGTATTTAATGATTGAGTGTTGTTGTTTTTATTAATTACAGGGCGATTATATTGAATGGATGTTAGGTTCTTTTATGTGTATATCAACAATGGCAGCAGCAGCTCTTGGGAACACAATTAGTGATATTATTGGACTCGGTTCGACTCATTATATTGAGAATGCATGTACTAAGATAGGTTTGACACCACCTCGACTGACACCTGCTCAAATGGAATTACCAAAAGTTCGTGCGACTGTGATTGGGGTACAACAAAAATGAAAATTATTTTAAATATGAATATGAATAATGAATATTTCAATATCTTTTAGGGGCGATTAATTGGCATTGTTGTAGGTTGTTTATTGGGAATGTCTCCTTTATTGTTTTTGTCAAAATCCGATGATACAGATACTCCTAACGATGATAAAACCGATAAGAAAATTATTGATTCTGGATCTAAATCTTCCTAAACAAATAAATTAAAATCGACAAATATTATTCGAACACGATATGAATTTTGATGATTTTTTAATTCTGTTTCTATCAATTTTGTTAGCCATAAATTTATTTAGCTTTATATTTCACATTTAGTCAAAGTTATAGTAAAAAAATCGTGAAAGCTTTCATTTACGCTTATGTAATAATGAAATATAAACTTTAAGAAAATGTACAGGTTATAAAGTTTAAGTATTTTTGTTGAAAATGAATTTATGTGTCTCGTTTATTCTCATAGGTGCTTACTCTAATATATAAAAGTTCAATTATTAATGTGCGACTTAACTGACAACTAAAGTTTATTTCTCTTGTTATGGCGACTATTTACAAATATTAAAATCAAAATAATTAATCTAGATAATCGATAATCATAAATGCTGATAAGAAACATTGTTAGTTACCATTTATCGTTAATTATATTCAAATTATAAAAAGAAATTATTAGTAATTATTCATTAGAGAGTATCCAATTACTTTCATAATTCGATCTTATGATTCAACTATACAAAAATACAGATAATGACCAAATAAGAATCCTTTTACTCTGTCCGAGCTTATTAGATGAAAATTTGATAAAATGTACATTAATCATTTTCAAGAATAAAATCCAAAATAAACAAGACGTTATTAATCAGATGAATTTGCAAATCCTTCCAATAATATACTTTTTAATTGATACAAAAATTTTACATTCAAATTGCATTTTATATTTTATTTTACCATTTCGGACTTTAATAAAATGAAAAAAAAAATGTGTAGAAATTCAAATAAATAATTAGATGTTAGTGAAATTAGCAAAGTAGGAAATGAAACAATTGCTTCTTTATCATTCAACCATTAATTAAGCAATAATTTGAATTATAATAATAAAAAAAAAATGAGATTGATGTTGTTACGACTTTTTCTACATAATCCAATTATAACGAGTAAACATATGAATCTTCAATTTTATTTAAAACAATCATGTTTATTCGTATTGTAATTTCGAATATAATAATTTTTTTTTTTAATTCAAAATCATAGCTTTAGAATCATATGTCATTTGTATAAAACAAAAAGAGAATTAAGAAACCAATGAATGGATATATTAGAATGACAGATTTTCTTATGATTGTAAACATAATAGAATAACATTTACCATTATCATAGAATTGATGTTCATATGTAGAATAACTTAGTAACCCATTGGCTATATAAGAGAGAAATCATTAAAGCTCATAGCAGTACCAAATCAAAAGAACAAAAAAAAAATCAAGAAGACAAAAAATAACAAAAAATTTTATTATTGTAATTTAATGTTTTTTTACTTCAATTATCCAGGTATTTTATTTCATTTGTTTCGGATATGTTTTCATTAATTCTCAATATCTCTGTATTTTTACCAATGTACAGACTGTGAACAATAATGACTTTGATTTATGATTATTCAATCAACACCAGAGATTGGTTCTGTGTGCCAATTAACGGTGCACATCACACAATTTGATTATTTTGTAATCAGTCGGAATGCAAAACTTCATGTTTTATTATAAATTTTATTTATTTTTTTTTGTTTTTTGTTTTTGTGAAATAAAGAATAAAGCAAAAAACAAAACATTTATACTCTCTGTCTTCATCACGTTTATGATCTATGGAAATCAACCGGTGATTGGCTGAAAATTCAGATGTATCTGGATGATATCGTTGTCATTTAAAAACCAGGTGAATTGATCCAATTTCAGTCAATTGGATTTAAGAACTTGGACTGGCCAGACCGTGTATTAGAAGTAGCAGTGAAAGAGAATTTTACAATTTTCTTTTTATTGCAAATAAATTTTCTTTTTAATTAGAGAATTTTCTTTCTCTTTTTTTCTATTTATTAGCAAATAAGGCAAAAAAAAACAGCAAAATAGAGTATCGTAATTTAAAAATTAAATTGTTAAAGTAACCAAAATCCTTTTAGTGTAATTTTAATTATAAACATTTAGACAGATATTTAAAATGCAATTAGTAACGGTTATAACATTACTATTTACGACTGTGTTTGGTGCGGGTGTTGCATTACCACCAGCCGATTTATTCATAGCACCCAGACAGTCATTAGATGAAGGTGTTGCCGATTTATTACGTATGATGCCAAGCAATCAAATGCTTGGTATGTGCGTTACAGCCTTTACATTCGATAAAAGTGTACAAAATGCCGTACGGTTTTTAAAATCCGCTGAATTCAGTGCAATGATCAGAGATCTGAGGTCTAAACAGGAATACTTTGATGTAAGTTTATCCATCTGTTATAAATTCAGTTATTAATTACCTTGTTAATTCAGTTAGTGGATTATTTAAGTCGAGCCGATTTTGAGTTACACAATTATTTTACTGGAATTAATGGTATACTGAACCATGCATTCCCAAAAACAGTACAGCCCGGTCAAGAGCTAGTCAATATTACATTCACACCTGGCAATGGTGTTGATGGACTCATGAGATCACTGATTGGTGTTGTGCCTCTGTATAATGTGAAAAGTACATACAACTATAAATTATCACATGATAATCAATTCAGAGTATGAAATTATGAATATCAATTGGATTTTAATTAGAATTTATTTAAATATTAACATCATAATATTCTTATTACAGAGCAATGTTGAAAAATTACGTGAACCACATTTCCATAAACTGCTTGGACAAATGAAATCATTAGTGGACTACAAAAAGACAGTAGACAAATTGAAGAAACTAGGTGTTGAAGTAGATGACTATATTGCTCTTCTAATTGAATACTTTGAACTGGCACCGTAAACAAAACACATTCATTCCTCCTTGGCTGATACCATAATATTGTATAATGATTTAATTGTAGAGAAAAAAAACGGAGATTTATCTCAACAGACGTATAGGATTTAATTAATTTGTGAAGTTTTAAATTTGATCACATTTAAATAAAAGACCAAAAAACTGAAAATCATCTAAAATAAAATTACGATTTTATCGTGATAATGGAGATAAATGCTACGTGAAATAAATGAAATTATTTGAAAAAAAAAAAAATTTAAACAAAAAAATCAAATCTTTCTCTTTAAATTAAATGAACATCATACACTGATTTTATTTACTTAATTAATCAAGTATACATAATTGATATTTATAAGAAAAATAATTGGGAGAATCGACTAAGTTTTGAAAAAAACAATAAGTTGTTGTATAGTAATTATTAATAATAATTGGTGTGTATGTGTGTGTGTGTGTGTTTATTAATAAAAAACTTAAGAAATTTACCGAACTTTATACACCTAGCAATTATAATAATAAATGAGCATAACAATCTATTAGGTTTCATGTATAATTGATGTTATTTTTTATCCTGAATTTGACTACCTAATAACACGGGTGTAAAACTAAGGTTCCTTTTTAATTTTGTGTATATGACAGAAAACTGATTGATTCAATTTTATCTTTCAATTAATTTGTATTTCTTTTGTTTTTTTTGTTTTTCTTTTCGTTTAATTTACAATGTTATTCAGTATCGGCAGGTAATTCAATAAATTTACCGCCATTATCACCGCTCTTCACTTTTCTTAACGTTTTCAGGTGAGTCCGATGCCGATGTCTCCGTTTTGGTTTAGGCTGCCAACAACAAAATATTCTATAGCATATAAACCGAAACAAATTTACATTTCGAGGTGTTGATGTCCCCTCTTCGGATCCGTCTTCATGTATATGATTGTGGCTCGAATTATGTTGTACTGTATAAGTTACATTTTTAGGTGATGATGCTGGCGTATCCTCATCAAATATTAAATTGTTACTGTCCCGTTGGAATCGTGTTATTTGAAACTGTTGATATGGTACAATTTCTTCATTGCGTCTACAAATTTAAATTCAAATTAGTTAAATTATATTAATAAGATTCGAATCTTTACCTACCGAACTATATTGATTTCCGGTATCCGATTCAATTCATCCATTGAATCAACCGAACACCTCACACTAACTGTATTTGGTGGTATGATGGGTTCCGTAATCGAATTATCCAGCAGACTATCATCATTGGGCTTTTCACTCTGACTGTAGTCTTCGTTCGATCGTTTATCTGAAGGAATATCATCCCAGGCCACCTTCACTGCACTAGGTGATTCAATTTGACCCTTCCGACTAACAGGTCGTATCTTAATGGACTTCCGTGAGTTAAAAATTCGTTCCAATTGTTCTCTTTGTTCATTACGATTTGGATCATTTATACTTTTCTGTGATCGCACTGAATTACTCGTATTCTCTGATATCTCTTCGATTGGATAAATCCGATTTTTCCGAAATGTAAAACTTTGTTCACTAATCAGTTTTCTCAGTTCCAAATTCATGTCATTCTGGGAAATTGATTTTGGTGCTGTGTCATTATCATTTTCTGTTGTTAAATTCGTCTCTTTCGTGATGCTTGTACTTGATCTAAATATTTTCTCATCTGAATCTATTTGCCCTCTAATATCATCGTCTGTTGGTGATTCTGATTCTTCTGTATTGTGATGTAAACCGTCTGAATACAGTACATTTAATGGTTTTTCACCGTCACTCAATGACGAATCACTTGCTAATGTATCGATTTTTTGTAACAATTCCTTTGTTAATGCATGCCTTTTGTCTAAAATTGAATAATCTAAATTAATTAAATCTTGATATTAATATTGATTTTTTAATTAAATAATAAACAACTCACCGTTTTCGGTCAACTCTGTATGTGATAATCGTAGTGATCGTTGCTGTGTTAATTCAACGTTATGATACTGATCTGTTGATTTTGAACTGTTCGTTTTTTCCAATATCCATGTTCTGCCTTCTAATATGTCCTCACCACTTTTTGATTTAATTTTATTAATATGAATACTCTTCTCACTAGACTTTGATACCGTTGAACAACTTCTACTAACACGTTCCGTTTCTTTATTAATACAATGTTCTTTTAAATTACCAGCAACATGAATTGTATCCTCATCAGAGTCCCTTAATTCTGTAAAACGTGGTGGTGACTCCTCGAGTTCATTGTCATTATCATTTAAACTATATCGTGTTTGCTCTAATGAATCCATTAACATAATAAGATTTATATCATCAAATTGATTATCACTTCGGTTTCGACTAAAATTTGGTGTCGATGAATGTCCCTTTAAAATATTTAATGAATGTAGATAAACACGTTCACTAAACTCAACAAAATTATTAATCAGTTCTGTTTCATTGTTATGATGCAACACAAAAATACGAAATAGATCATTATGACTATCAGACTTTTGTAATGTATCATCACCACCATCATCATCGGTCATAAAATACATAACCACGTCCTTTGTTACGCCTCACATAACTTTTCGGTATTTGTCTTCAAAACGTGGAAGACGTAAATTTATAATTTTTATTTTAAGTTTTTTTTTTTTTTTTGTTTTCTGGGGGGGAATTTTTGTTTTTGAATAAACTTTTTTTTGCTATTTAATGCGGTAATGTCTCTTTTTATTTGTCTCTTTAAATTGTTAAAATTACTTCTGATTGAATCATCAATACTATAGAAATGGTCAACTAACATAAACTAACACAAACTTAACACTATGTTCCTGAATACAATTATAATTCAATGTTTCACAAATTTTTAACCACCAGTTTTCACCTGTAAATCCATTCTTTTTTATATTTGCAAAGAGTTTTCCGGTGAAATTTTTTTTTGCTTAAAAAAATTTTTTTCTATCAGAAAAACAAACGAATCATTTCTCAAGCCGACTTTTAATTTAAAATGTCAGAAACTTCAACGCATCCTTGGAATCGTTTCAATTTTCAATCAAATTAATTTTGATTTTTTTTTTCCCTTTATACAATTTCGGTTTTAAGTTTAAGCCCACGTTGGATAATATGATTGAGTTAAACCATATTGTTTTGCACTTGAATGATTTAGGTTCGTTAATGGCTGATGCTGTAATAATGTACCATCGGTCGGTAAATTATAACAATTCGGTATTTGAGCCAATGGACTAGTATTTAATGAAGAATCAGGTGGCGATAGAGGCGTATAATGTCGTAGACCGGCACTACTGTCTGACCACGATGTAAAATTATGGAATGAATGTTGGTTTGGCATCGATTCGTTAAGTGATGGACTTCGATTATCAATTTCAATCATCTCTTTATTGATACCCTCATTACTATTACTATTTCCCGAATTTGGTCCCATATTCGTAACTACACTGCTTGGCGTTGGTGGTAATTGAACACTCGAGCTTCCATACTGTTGGGGACTTGTATTCCGCGTATCAATTGGTGCTTCCGACGGCATCAATGGTGCCGGCATATATACAGAACCGTATGATGCAGTTCCTCCACTCATGTGACTCGAATGCAATGAATAACTTGGCGTTGGATTATGAATCGTATGATGGCCTAAAGGTGATGACGTTGACACAGGTAAAGGTAGATTTTGTAAATGCGATGAATAATAATCTGTAAATTTTAAGTAGAAATAAACAAATAATGAATTGTAAATCAAAATTATTATTTATGAAGAATATTCAATTAAATTGTAAATCATCAATGAAAGAAAATCATTTATTATCTTACCTTGTGATGTTGGCATACCATACTGAGAATTACTTTCACCAATTGACTGTGACATTAACTGATAACTAGGTATCGTACTAGGAGTACCAAATGACACATTGCTGTTAAGTCCTAACGGTGGATAGCTAGGAGCACTATAATTACTTTGTTTCCGCATTCTCGCCCGTCGATTACTGAACCACACTTGAATTCTTGCTTCCGTTAACCGTGTTCGTTGTGCCAATTCTTCTCTTGTATAAATATCAGGATATTGCGTCCGTTCAAATGCTCTCTCCAATTCATCTAATTGAATGGCACTGAAGGTTGTACGTGAACGTCTCTGCTTTCTCTTCAACGGTATACCTGGTTCACTATCACAATCAGATAGTTCACCATCTGATTGTTTGCCAGATGTATCCGATGCAGCTATAAGTCAATCGAACACAACATTATTAAAACAAAAATTAATTAAATGGAATTTATAATGAGACCAAATAAAATTTAATTTATTCCTAAATTCACTATTTCAATAGTCACTATTTGTAATTACTGTTGACTCATCTTCATGAAATTGAGAATATTTTAATGAATCTAAATTAACTTTTAATTATTTACCACATAATATCTACTCATTAAATTACATTTAATACATCTCTAATAGTATTCTAACTATTTTCACAATATCACGATAGGTTACTGTTGTCAACCGTTATGTTAATTTCTAATTAAACTAAATAAATCACTTGTTAATCATACTAAAATACACACCAGACTTCTTTTCGTCGTCACAATCACGACCACGAAGAAGTTTTGATATCGCTGATACCGATGGTGCTGTTGTTCTATCACAAATACCTTCTTTCACTAAACGATCACGTATTTCCCATGAAAATATACCTGGATTTTCTTTTTTATATTCCTCAATGCGATTCTCCACTGCCGGGCTAGCAACTCTTGGTCTTGATCCACCAATAATTCCGGGACGAATTGATCCAGTTTCCTGTTTATTTTCAATTGATAAACTCAGTTAGTAACTGCATCTCAATTAAGTCAATGGTGATAATTGGGGCTGACCCAAATGCAATCCATACCTGATATCGATTCAATATTTTTGATACGCATCCATGGCTAACACGTAGTTGACGTGATATAACACACGGTCGAACTCCAGCTGCTGCCATTTCAACGATCTTTAAACGTATATGATTAGGTAGCGGTCGTCCATTTATAAAAACGCCACCCAATTGATTAACTCTTCCTTGACCGGCGGTCATATCGCCTGAATTAATAATTATTTCATTACTCTAAATGTCACAATTAAAATTTTAATAAGTTACAGTCCTTGTTGGACATTTACGTTTATTTTTGACTACTAGTTAGTAAGCACGTCCTATTCCTAACAGAAACTGCAGAATACTGGTGTACTGCATTACAAATTCGTATTTTTTTCCTACTCCTGACTACAAATACTATCTCATATGTGAACAATAAATGATCATTGGTACAATAGAGTTAATTTTCCGCTAAAATTTCAGCATGATGTTAGCAGTCATCCTTAGTATATTGAAGTTTACTTGAAAATTTATGTAATTTCACCAGAAGGCACCGTATAGTTATATTGAAGGGATTTTATTACAGTGAAAAACAAACAAATTCCTTTCGGATACCATGCCAGCTTTTATTTCCATCTATTCATTTAAATTGAGTAAAACTATGATACTGTTGCTCTTTTGCTAATAATAAAACTTTACAAAAAACCCAAACAACAATCATGAATTCAAGAAGTCAATTTTTGTGTCCTTGAAGTATTTTCCAGTTATATTCCTGGACGAAATAGAAATATACCAACGGACATATTTAAACGAAAGCTATAAAAACCGATCATTTATAACTTCTTCAGAAGAATTTTCACATATCGGTGATTGTTAAATTTTTGACTTGTTGAGTACCATAAATGATTTTTTTTTTGCCTTTTGCTGCCATAAATTATCTTGATAATATGGATCATTTATTTGTTAATAGATTTAAATTAACAGTTGTTTGTATACATTAAAAAGTCAAAAATTTTTAACAATACAGAAGTGAAAACAAAATTCATTGGAAATTGTTGTCAGTTATGTATTGGGATGATGCTACACATGATTGACAATGACGTGTTAATAGACGGCTCTTTTCTTTTAATTCCACAAAATAAATATTTGTATATAATTCGAGTATTTGAACATATTGTACAATTGATTCTTGACTATTTCATTTATTTAATGTAAATAAATTGAATAATATTAAATACGGTAATCCTTTTCGGAACTGTTTTATATAAACTGATTTATTTTGAATAAAGTGATGAATTATTAAAGGCTCTGTCGAATTAGATAATCGGAATTTATTATAAACGAATTTACTAACTGATCATATTAATTACGGTAATCCTTTGTAATATTTTAGTATAAATTGGGAGTCAGAATTTTTGATAAACTGAGTTTATTACTATGCAGCAACGATAGTTGTCTAATGGTTTATAAACTCCATTCATAATAATTAAAATAAAATTTCTTATAAAACTCTGACAACTGATTAGTTGTAACAATACTAACCTTGGAAGGAATATCCATTAAAACAGGGTCTATGCATTGTACTAAAACCGCCAATTGTCATATTTAATGCACATTAATAATATTAATTTCACTTATAATTTATAATCACAATATCTACACTGAATTAAATCACTGGGATTAAATTAATAATAATTTATTTCACTTGTAATTTGAACTGATGATCAACAACAGTACATTTCTTAAACTTGTTTGCAACAAACAAAACGGCCACGATTTTTTTGATCGACTGTGTTGATGTAAGGCACTTTGGTAACTGAATCTTCTAATAGACTTTAAACGAAATTGTAACTTGAAATCAACTTTGTTTTCTATCTAACCGATGAATGGTTCAAACTATGAGTGGTAGGCAGAACTATAGAGAAACTATGCAGGCCATACATGAAAACCAGTCATTGTTTAGTGAGATAAAGCAACTGATTGGTCTATAGTATGAGCCGTATCCAATGGGCGTGCAAATCAGTCAGTTATTTAGTGAAATTATATGGAATTTTATTATTCGGCTCTTGTTTTTTTCTATTTTTATTTTATTTGCTTCTTATAGTAAACATAAATTGTGAAAATGAAACCGAAAACGCCCCCATAATTACCAAACAATGAAACCAAGAATAAGTACACACAAAAATTACATTCATCTTCAAGTGATCTTTGAATTACTTTCATTAACTAAGTCAATAATGAGGAATCTATGGCAAAACGATTATTTGTTGCTTTTTTTTGCCAATGATTCTGTTGTTAAGACTTCAAATGTTTAATTAGTTATGCTAACGATTACGACTTAAAGTTATTGAACACCCAAAGATTATGTTTTCTTTATTGTATGGTCACAATTTAAATTAGCATACACATGTTACATAATAGATGAGAAATAAGAAAAACAACGGCATTGCTACAGAATTACCACACCAAGTTAAATGAAACGGATAACATAACTAAACATGGTTACATCAGAAAACTATCGTTACCAAATCAATTGAAAATCAAAGAAAAAAAAACATTTTCTAATTCAATCTAAAGGTTCTTTTTTTTTCTATAATTCAGTTCCAATTTAATCAATGACAAAAAGACGAATGGCAGTTAAATCCAATAAAAAATACAAAATTTTAACAAAAACATGAAGAAATCACTTGTTCATATAGAAAATTAAGTGTTGATCAGTGTATTCAAACTTTACGGTTTTATTGAATCATTATGGAATTAATCTCATGCTGATGCGAGGAAAACAAAAGATGACAATTTTTCTCTTATCCTTCCTGAGTAGTCTCAATAGAAGCATATGAAAATATATTCCTTTTGATCTTCATCTCTGTTTCTGTTTTTGTGCAAATAAGGTAACCACATATGAAAGAAAATCAGAAACAAGTATCATAGTGCATAACTTTTCATCAATATTGTTACTAAACAACATGCTGATTTTATCGTTGAATACAGAAATAATGTAAAATATGTATTGTAACTGAAAGCTTCCATGGGGGCGAGATCAGAACATTACAAAACTGAAATTGAATTTCGTGTAAAAATTACTTATTTCTTTACAGATTGATCGATGCATGACAAATGACCATAAAGTTTACAAAACATGAACATAGAAATGGTTCAGTATCAATGATAACAGTCTCAGCATGCTCCCGAATGACCTGAATAACAATACAAAATTTTCAAAAGAGTCGCCATAACGCCTTCTTCAATCCAATGATCTTTTCATTTATATGAGATCTGAGTTAAATCATAAGAGAAAAATCAACACAACTCAATGAAAATGCATAAGAACACATAATAGATTTTAATAGAATTTATATGACTTCTTGTAACTTCCTCAGTTCCACATTATTGAATCTCATCGAGTTGAAGGCGTTACTAATAAACAGCCATAAATTAACAATGTTTGAGACAATACAAATACGATTGACAATAGTATTATACATTGTTACCACTGAGCTAATATTATTCATGTCGATTTCTAAATGCATAATTGATAGCATTATGAAGTGACGATATGGCTTATTAACACATTTATTATCATTTTATTTGAAATACTCGATGGGTGATTAAAATCAATGGAATTTTTATTTGTAACACGTAAAAATGGAGAATAATGTTTAAATGTTCATCATGATTTGTTAAGAGTGAACATCTTAAGCAGCTCATCAGCAGCATCATGAAATTCATTGGAAAACTAATTGAATTTTAAATTACAATGATCAAGAGCTATGATTGATGTCCTTTTCGGTTATAAAAATATTATTAGTGAATTATGAGAAGCAACAGAGGGTGCTAAATTGTAACTATGTTGTTGCACGATTATTGGCAATAATCAATTACTTTGATCATAAAATGTTACATAACTGAGGTTGATATACGCGATATTGAATTAATTAAGAAACCACAAAATTCATCATATAGTCACAATTGAATATTGCCACCTTTACCGGTATGCATTGAGCAAGGTGTTCAATTATACATTCAATAATGTTTCATCAATGGAGCGGCACTTTAATAGTCCATAATAATCTATCTACTAGTACAGAGGAAACTGGAGAATAAAATGAAACAACTAATAATTTCTTTTTAAACAGCATTATTACGATCCGCGGTTTGTGAACAAACAACAATTTATGGTTAATTACAACAATACACTTTTATTACATACGCTGAATAGAAACATTATGGACATTTCATATGGACACTACAGGGCAAATATTCCATACTGAAATTCCGTTAATGCCAAACCAATTTTCATTTTTCTCAATATTCATCAATAGAATTATTGAGGACTTTTATCTACCGATAGATTATCATCAATGTTTATAATGTGTTGGCTCATGCTCAGGTCAATGATGTAAATTATCTTCAATCTATTGAATGTTATGGCCACAAACCAAATGATCGGCATAAATCTAAGGGAGCCCCTGATTCTCCAGTTATAAATATTTGAGGTTTAAGCACAGTAGCTGATTGGAAAATTAGTCGTGGAGGAAATTTGATTTGTTTTTTTATATTCTATTCATTCATTTTATTTTTCTCACCTCATCTCTTTGGAGTTTTGTAATGTATTGGACCAAAATTGAAGCACATATGATTCTTTAATACAATAACCAACCGCATTTTTATTCCAATGAATCGCGGTTTTTCTTTACAGGTGGATATAGTAGAGAGAAAAAAACCCAGGCCAGGTAGATGAATAGTATTCGTATAATGTGAAGATCTAATGAAGTTTCTAAGGTGTGTTTGGCATTAAATAATACGACACCTCTGTAATCAATATTATAAGGTCAATTCATTTAAATTACACAAAAACCAAACAGAATACCAACCAAGTTCTCGATTAACAACATTATATCAATTCGGTAGCAAACTGATCCAATTCTTGAATAATACCAATGAAACAAATCATTGTTTTCTTATGCTTAAAGAAGATTAAATGTAATGAAAACAGAAAAATATAGAAAACTAGAATTATTTGGGTATGATGACTTTTCAATATCAAATTAATTTTCAATCGGAATTTTCATTCATTCCAAATCGACTTTAACGTTCATATTGATTAAATGAAATTGAGAATAGGCCCGTGGTAGGATCTTCTTAGCGCGTTTTTTTTTTGGGATAGTGAAACTGACGCATTTTTAACATTCTTCAATTAATTAAAATTTGTTTCATCATTCGGTCGTTATTCCGGTTTACAACAATGCTGTGTTGTTAAAAAACAGAAGTCTTGCCGACATCATAAGGACTCACTCATATTTTGATCGAAAGTATCAAATTTCAATGTTTATGCCACAATATCATAACATAAACATTTAATTAATTGCACTTTTTAACACATTTGGATGCAAAACCATTCAGCAATTAATGAATCTGGTCGGATACTACTGCCAACATCATCTCAGTTAAAAAACATGAACAGAGTCAAAACATATGGGCCATTATGTCTACTTAATATGAACGAAATATTTGATTGTTGCTTTTGTATTTCATCTATCCGTTGAAACATTATTATGTTGTGAGTTCATTCTGTGATCATTAATCATGAATTATAAATTATTTATTAAGTATTTTGTTTGAGTGAGAAAAATGAATTGTATGAATGAAGCCAACTTACTAACAGTTTACTGTTCAAGAAAGTTTGCATAAAAGATGATCTAGCAGCTTACTAATAGCTGGTAGTAAGAAGAATACATTGTGGTGAAGAACTTAATTTGTCGGATATTTTTACCTCGGCGCGGTTTGATAAAACGAAATCTTTTGACTTGAACTCCTTCAGTTAATCAATGAATTTTCAAACAGAGTTTAACATTACTTCGCTAAAATGTCTTCCAGTAGTCAATAAATCATTGTGCGGTGTCGATATAGAAGAATAAAAATCGAATTTTATTTTCAATCTCATATTTTGATCGAAACCAGATCAGGTGAATAATTGGATATTAAATCGGATTTGATCAAAGGAAGGCTTGAGAGTAACACCTTGCTGAACAGAGATCATTATCGATTAAGGGTTGAATCCAATTTATAAGTCCCGTTTCTTATTAAATCTGTTTGATGACAAGAACTAAATTTAATCGTATAGACCTCACATTTTGGCATAAATTATGCATTAAATGTGCCATATTAATTTAAAACAAACTGAAGTATAACTAATTATCAACACTTTAACACATTAAATGATCCATAAAGAGACGATGGCTTTTAAACGAATTGCTCATTAAATAGTGGTTGGTGGTCCATTCAGTAAAATGATCCGATAACTGTAACATCTTCAAACACAAATCGACTAAAGAAGGTGAACTCCTTACATCAAGTACAAATAAATAAAAATTCACTAATTATGAAAAGAAATCAAGTGTTGTGATAAGCAATTGATGTTTAATATTCAAAACTAAAACTAGAACAGGCGGTTACGATGGAAACATAAATTAAATGGAAGCCTTTTGTAATAACCGTATCAGTTGTTCTGTGAAATTAATCATTAATCTTATTCACACGCAACATAAAAGAAGTAAAATAAAATAACATATTTGTAACATCCATCAGTTAATAATAAATATAGAAAGAACAAAAAAAAAACCATTTCAAAAGGGGGTTTACTCTCATTGGATTTACTGTATTTTCGGTTAGTGTTTATCATTAACCAAACGAAAGTCCAACGTCAAAATGTCTATAGAGTATTTGATACCTCTTTCTGATCTACTCATGTTCCTATAAAACACTACGAATGATGAGAACAGTTTGAATATCCATTTCATTCCAATCATATAACCAGGTGAAGTCCTGGTAACGTAATTTCCTACTAATAAAGTCAGTCTTTTCGTTCACATTACGCCTAATGAAAAACCTAAGCACCAATCCAACCCTCACAAATTAGAAAATAGAACGACATACTAGAAGATTGGTTCACTACCAAATAAATTAAATCAAAAAGAAGAAGTTCCAAACAATATTTTAATTCATTAAAGACAAGAAATTTATAAAAAAAAAAAAAATTCCACGTCATTGAATCTCATTTTCGTGTGTTCCTGTGCAATACACACCAATAGTTTTACTTCAATTCAATAACATTGATTGACTTTTATCCAATGTTCAATAAAGAAACAAAAAAAAAATTGAATTTCTTTATTGGAAAACGTGATCAATAAGCATTATTTTTTCCAATTTGTTCACTGTCTATTCAATGTTTAAACATAATAATTCCAGTAGTCAATCTATTATTGAATGAATGTAAATGAGAAATAAAAATAAAATTTTAAAAGAAAACTAGTTGGAAAAACAATATGTAACTGGTAACATTGAGAAATATCCAATCAAAAAAATAAATAATTTATTTTAGTCTAATTTCTATTTTAATGTTTATATGTAATTATTGAAATGAAACATAAAACTCAGAGTGATTATGTTTGATTACATGAATTTTGATTATTTTACTTCGTATCAACATTCCATTTCTCATTGAAACTTCTATTGAGTGATGAGGTGAAAAAACATTATCTGATGAATTAAAAGTTAAAATGAGAATATTTTGATAGCAAAGATTAAAGAATGACATTCTACCACTCCAGGAGATTTTCATCTGATTCAGAAATCAAAAAACGTTGAATGAATCAAAGAAAAGTATAGTCGCACAATTTTAATAATAATTTTTGTAGAATAATTTTCACTCTACGATCTACCTCCAAAGAGAACAGGTACCAAACGCCTACTGTGAAATACGTTCGATCACCATAGGTGATGTTCATCAATCTCAAGTTATTCATAAAGGAAATAGAGATATTAAATAAAACCATATTTTTTGGGAATACCATGAAGGTCATTCTTTGATAAATTATTAGTCTACGTCCAACAGTGTCGAATTTCCATCGAAGAAAAGTACAACAAAAACTGAAAACCACATTTCTTTAATGAACAAAATCTCAAATATAATGATTTGATAGATTAACGATCGATTGTTGTTACAAAAATTTCAAGTAAAGAAAGAAAAAAGTAAAAATTATGAATGAATTCATCAATGATGTTGAATCAAAATAATTTTTTCCTTTTTTTTCTCATACACATAAAACCACCGGTTCTGGTAAAACTCTTAATTAACGTTCACACATTCCAAGAACCGGAAGAATATTATCAAACATCAGATTAAATCGGTGTGTAAATATTTTGCATATTCTACTTACACTTTAGAACCAACAGTTTTTATAAGCGCCACTATGCAAAATTGAGCGCATAAATCGGTTAATCGATTTGTAATTTGAAATGGTTCAAAATCCATGGTAATAGAATATAATAAGGTAGAGCCCGTTGGCAAATGGGGAGCAACATATTCATATTAATCACTTTTACATGGTATTAAAACAATTTTTATTGTTTGTTCTCAATAAATATTATTTCATGTGTTTTAAACAGTTGCCATTTTAGTGACAATAAAAATTTTATTTTATGATTTTTATGTTTTCACGTTGCTATTTAATTGAATTAAAATTCACTAAGTGATTTTTAAGTGAGAAAGTTTTCAGCCACTCTATTCATTGGACGTTATTGCTGAACATGAAGTTAATTTTTTATTGGAATTGTTTGTTGGAGTAAAACAGTCTAATTAACATACTGAATATCATGACGATGTTTCGATGATTATTCAACTATTGCTCAACTGTTATTCGATTATACTGCTACTGTATATTTCTAAAATTACCAAAAGTAACAAGGTGATGTTGCAATCCTTCAGTATGTCACTACAAGGAGATAATTATTCATCCATGGAATTAAACAATTAATCAATATAAATGTAATTTTTGAATACAATTCTCTTTGCAGTTGAATAGTTAACATGATATTTATTGATTGGCCATTCATTTGTTGTTGTAGTTATTTCCATTTTGTTTCTCTTCATAAATGGATTTGGAGGTACATCAATGGCAACGATATTTAGTAGACTCATTGCATAAGACTAAAAATAAAACTGAACACAAATGCTGATAAAAATATAGGAAGTGGCATAATGGTACAATTAAAATAATGTTTTTATTTAACTTCAACGTTACCTGTAAAACTCAACTAATGAACGCATCAATGGTCACACTCTTTTCAATACAACACAGTTTTTTTTCGTTTCAATTTTTAGATGAATTTTTCAATTCAAATGAAAATTTATTGGGTTTCAACATAAACGTTTGGTACCAATGAAATTCATCTAGCTAAACATGATCGCACGTCCAAATAGTACTGCAAAATTACATTCAATTTGGATTGAAAAATGTTTAACATAAAACACAATAAGAAATAGAAATCTTTTTACTACCTTTCTCTTAAGAAACTGAACACAATTTTTAAAAGACGAGAATAATAGCCAAACATGAAGTGATTCCATTGTTTTATTTTAAAAAGAAAATGAATTTCCCATAAACGAATTTTTTTAAAAAAAAAATACTAAAATTCAATGAAATATTTTATTTAAAATGAGAAACAGATCAATGCGTATGTTTCATATCAATAGAGATCATTTTCACTTATAAAATAATGATGTGTCTGCAAATGAATATTTAATTTGATAATTTGATGGATATAATTATTAAAGCATAAAATCATAATCTCTATGGTAGATTTTATCAACAGTTTTGGTTTCACACTTTATTTAGACACAAGAAAATTGTTTAATAGTAATCAAACATGACTAATACACGAAGAGAGGAAAATAAAGTATCAAATATCAATACAACGTGAATTGGTTCAAATAACTTAAATCAGTACATGGTCGATATACATACATCTAACATTGACTTAATATACACAAGAAGATGAATCTCTAGTCAAGTTGCCGCCGCATAATAATCAATAATAAAAAGAATTTTCTAATTATTTAAATCGATCATAGATGCTACTGTTTTTTAAAACATCATTATCGAATATTAAGAGATGCAGAACATTTTGATTGTGTTACCTTACTTGCTGGATCCCTCTGTTTTCGTGAATTTATCAAAGATACCACGTAATGTAAAGAAGTAGAATAATTCAAAACCAGTAATGAAACTGAAGCCAAGTAACAGTCCTAACAATCCACCAAAGGATGCGAGAATTCCCAACCAATTGATGTAAATGTCTGTCCGGTAATGAGTAGCAATTAAATCGTTGAAGAATATATTCAATAATGTTTGATTAGTAATTGTTATGTCCTTGCTAAAATAAAACGAAAATATCAATATTTAAATTCAAAAGTTATTTCATGAAAATTTCCTACAAGAATGCAATTGAGTTGAATGAATATTTCCGATCAAATTTTCCAAACGTTATTTCAGCAGGATACTGAAACATTTGACAATCTGGCAAGCAATAACTGCACAAGTTATTTGTCATATGATCCGTAGTTAATTCCGATATGTTAGTAACGCCAGGAATTGATACTGCAAATAGATTACGATTGTTCACAACACAAGGAATATCCTTTGGCATGCAATATGGAAAAGTGCCTAAAATCAATTCAAGAAATACAATGATCATAATCTAATCATAGACTGTTTTAATTTACCATTATTTGGAAAAGTGTATGGTACACAACCGCAATTATCGTAAACTATTTTCGATCTACATTCTGCCATACAATTGAAGAAAGTATATTTATTCAAATATCCCAATTTAAATTCATCGTCAAAGTAACATTTTCTATCTTCTACTTTTAGATTCTTAACACTGTCAGTACTGTAAGTTGCTTCAGGTGCTATACTGATAAAGGCTTCAAGATTAGAAGTTACCACTTTGGTCTCAGCATTATCATCGGGATAATCATACGCGTTATGAATGAAAACCTATGAATTAAAATTTCAATTAAAAATTAGATAAGTTCAGTGACTCATTCATCGTACTCTGAAGCCATAGCTACTAAATATTGTGGTATGATAATCATATATCTGAGGATTCAAAAGCACTGTTACACCAGTCATATAACCACATGCTGATACTCTTCGCGGAAACTTTGGTACATTATGAGCCATTTTCCTAAAATTACATTAGAACGATATACATAGAATTCAACGATTGATGGAGGTAAAATAATAAATTACGATCCATAGTTATCTTCCTGCCGACCGTAATAATTGAATGAACAACAGAGTCCTCTACTTGAATTCACTGATTGAAAAAGTGTATCACATCGTGATTGTGTACCCTTCCACATACATCGTTGAAGCATTTCATTGCAGGTAGGTGTTATGGCCATCATAACTTGTAACGTTGACATATTGTTAGTTGTCATGATATTGTTTAATCTCTGATATTCGGCATCTGTTGATCCATTGGTCACAGTGTCGAAATGTACTAACAATGGATACATATTGACCAAATCTTCTGTTGATACATTGGGTGGTTTGACCATCCTTTGAGCCAAACTAAAGGCTCTAGCTCGTGATATTTTATTCATTGAGCAGATTGTTATAGCTGGAAACGGAATATTCCATGTAGGATAGTGTGTACTCTCAATCACAGTAACCGTCGGTGTTTCAGAATTCCAGATCCATGAAATGTAAAGCAACACGATTGCAGCCACTGTAGCTGAAACAATCAGCAGTACCCAAAATATTTTTTCCCATTTAGTATTATCCTCTTGTACAATGTAACCATATCCATGAAGAGCCGTTGATTTACAGAAATCACGGAAACTTTTGCTCATCCAACGATATACGGCGTTTCCTGGTTTTGTTATTTCATGCTTATCCACCTCTTCTGGCTTGCTGACTGGTTCCACTTTTATCACATTCACCATTGGAAATTTTAATTCTTCGTCAAATCGCGTTCAAATGATACTAAAAGAGTGAATTGAATTTTAATCAATGAAAGGCATTCAATTGAAGTTTATAAATAAGTGATTTACCTGTGCGTTCGTGATAATGTTGGGGTTGTTAATCGATGGTAATTGATCGCATCGATGATTAAATTATAGTCCTACATATGAGTGTAATTAATGATGCCCTTAACATACTAACTCCCATTCAATAATCAATAAAAGCATTCAGTTTGTTTTGGTCATAGGAAATAGTAGATTAATGGACAAAATGTTGTTATTGCTAAAATTAATTTTGTTTATTAATTCAAATGATTTGTATTTAAAAACGATGTATACTTTCTCATAAATGAATTATGTTAGTTGGAATTGCACACGGATATGAATTAATTACAAATTGCAAGTATATTCAGATTTAAAGTGGACTTATAAAATTAATTTTAAAATAATGATAACATCATAAGCATATTGGTATGATATAAATTATTCTATTCATATTTGAATTCGTCGCATACAAAGCAATTCGCTCAGTGTAATCCAGAAACGCAAACCACGTGGGCCTTTATTGTTGCAGTATTATCTTAACACCCGACAACTATGTAATCGCTCTAATTCAATTGTAAATTGGAAGCAGATTTTTAAAACAATTTAGCAAATTATAATTGTTGCTAAAAGGAAATGATATTAAGATTGTTTTAGATACAGCTTTTACTCTAATAATTTATAAGAACAATTAAGAATATGTATATTATTCGTATCAAGATCAATTTAAGCGCCAACAATAATATTGAAGTTGCCGCCTCGATGGCCGTCATGTATCAAACACAATTGTCAAGTTGATGAATGAATGTTTTCGCCTAAATATAAGTTTTTTCTGCTAATAGCTTTTATCAATTGTTTTTAGTGATTTAACGATTAAAAGTGGATGAAAACCGGTCAGTAATTGCTGCCCAACTGGTGAGTACCAGCAGCGGATTGAGACAACCGCTATTTATACATAAACTGTGAATTGTAAACGTTTGCCGGTGCCATTAAATGGAGGCTTCGGCCAGACACAATACCACCAATGGCTACCTAACACACAATTTACCCAGATTTCTGATCATTTGCTCACTATTTTTAGTAAGAATGCCAAGAAAAAGTACTCGGTCGACTGCTGCGGCAAGTCCAGAAAAACCGAGACGCTCATCGAGACGCGGTCGAAAGTCACCTACTCCCGAGCCAAATAGTGACGAGGACACAAACAATTTGGAAACAATCGCCGAACATGATTCAAGCACGGATCACGATGTTGAAGCCACACCGAAGCGGAAGAGAACAACTAATCGATCTCCAACAAAATTGCAACCGCAAGAGGAACGTGACGATAAAGTGCCCACCAAGCGTGGCAGGAAACGTGGCGCTGCCGAAAAAATCGATACCGTTGATTCAGTAGATGAACGTAATCAGGTTGAGCCAAATTCAACAGAGGTGAATGGTGAGTCTGGCACGGTATCAGAGGTGAACAACACATCTAACGAGACGGACAACTTTGTACAACAGGAACAGGTAATAAATTCTGAGCCAGTGTTAGCTAAATCTGCTTCACCTTTAGTTGAAGAATCTAATGAACCGGAAACTGATTCAACGGCTAATAATGTCGATGATGGACCCGGACAGGTTACGATTGAAATTGACCAAACCGAAAGTAGTGACAGCATGTCGAGTGCGAAAGTGAATATACCGGAACCGAAGACATCTAATGAACAACAGGAAAACGATGGAAATAATAGACAAAGTTCAAGTGAACGTAATCAATCTCCATGCATAGAGTTGATTGCTCGGTCAAGATCTAAATCACTAGATTATGAAATGACACCGCCCCGTGATTCTGCCGAGCCAAAAGGCAAATCAAAATCAAGTGGAAAACATTCGGATTCAGTTATGGAAGTGGATGAGGATCCAACTGATGCACGTAGCAATGAGCAATCTAAATCAATTGCAACGAAAGCTCCTAGTCCGAAGAAAAGTTCTCGTAAAGAGTCACGAAAATTGGACAGAGAAGTTGAACGTCAGAATTCTACAAATAATGAAAATGAAGCGGACGGAGATTCACAGAAGCCTCAAAAACGTCGTCGATGGTTGACCAAGAAAGTATCTGAACCACAAGTGTTGGCCATATCAACAGATTCGTTAAAGAATTTAATACCTGATGTTAAATTGGTTCCATTGAGTGACGTGAAATTAGACTCTTCCCCCGAACGACAATCTAAAACAGACGGTAATGAAGAATTTGAGTCGCAAATAAAGAAACGTATTGGACCAGTGGTTGCAAAAGAAAAGGAAAGAACACGTGAACGGCGTATTACGGATGAATCAATGACATCAACCAATTCTGTATCAGTTAAGAAAGGATTAGATGATGAAAATTCCCAAACACAACTACCACCAAGTCCACCAAAAAATAATTCCAGTAATATTTTATATATAACAAATTTAGTGCGTCCATTCACTGTATTACAACTAAAAGGTTTATTAGCGCGAACTGGGAAAATCGTTGAAGATGGTTTTTGGATAGACAAAATCAAATCCAAATGTTTCGTGAAATTTGATACCGAAGAGTAAGTTATTTCTTCGTAGTAATGAATGAACTTGAGATGGTGAAATTTAAATACGATTTTTTTTTATTTTTATAGTGAAGCGATTGAAACCAGACACGCATTGCACGGTGTTCGTTGGCCTCAATCTAATCCCAAATGCTTGAATGTTGACTTTGGTTCTGAGGAAGCAATGGAACGGGCATTTGAATCGACTGCTGAGGATAGTTCAAAGGTGCACATAGTCGAACGAAGTGCAAATTCTAATGTTGGTGGAACTGGTGATCGTGCGTGGGATCGTGGTAAGGAGGTGGATGAAAAGAAGGTAAACCTACAAATATTCATTGCCTAGAATAAATGACTAATATTGTGATTTGGTGATTTTAGGATTCAAACAGACCGATTCGTGAATGGGATGTGGGAAAACGAGATAATCAATCACGTGAGAGAGATCGTGAACGTACCAGAGATGGTCGTGAAATTCGCAATGAAAGAGACAGAGACAGAGAACGGGATAGAGACAAGGATAGACGTGATCGGAAACGATCTCCCGATAGAGAGAGACGTCGAAGTCTAAGTGCTTCTCCTGGTATGTCTATCTCTGTTACTTTTTTACTTTAATCTTCAACTAATTGTTTGAATAATCTATTATTCCAGCTCGTAAATTCAAAAAAGAGAATGAACCTCCATTACGTTTACTGGACGATTTATTCCGTAAAACAAAAACAACTCCATGTATTTATTGGTTGCCATTGACACCTGAACAGGTATAAAATTAAATTATTAATATTTTAAAACAATGGTATCTAGGGAGAAATTGATTTATCTTTTAGATTGCCACCAAGGAGGAAAATCGTCGTAAACATATGGAAGAGCATGAAAGACACATGGAAGAAGTGCGAAAGGAACGGGAACGTGAAAGAGAAAAGGAACGTGAACGTGCCCGTGAAAGAAGTAGGGAACGCAAAGAACGAGAACGGGAACGTCGTGGTGGAAGTGGTGATCGTAGAGAACGATCAAATGATCGTCGAAAGGGTGAATCACGAGACCGAGACAGAGAACGTGAACGTGAACGAGAGAGAGATCGTGAACGTGATCGGGACCGCGGAAGAGACCGTGACCGTGATCGGCGCCGTTATTAAATGGTGCGAAAAATGAATATTTTGAATTATTTTTTTTGATACAAATTCATGATGATGATAACGGGGAGAAGTGATTGTTTCGAATATGGAGTAAAAAAAAGGGAGAAATATTAAAATACAATAGAATGAAATGATCGTTAGAAATTGGGTGACGGGATGAGACCATATCACGGATGAAGATCTAGGATGAAAATATTTGAATAATCAATGCGGTTGATAGAAAGGCTCTCCATATGTTTTTACCAGATAATTGAGTGGGTCTGTGTGAATTCGTTTATTTAACAAATTAACATAATCATTTCTCCCATAATTCGTTTATTATCCGAGGTTTAATTTAAAAAGTCATTTCGTTTTTTTTTTTAAATTCTAATTTCTTTTTCTTTAACACAAAAACAATTTTAATTTAAAGTCGTTGATTATTCGTTATACTTTTAGTTTATAAATTTTTTAAACTTAATTAGGCGATTTGCATTTTTCTGAATCGGGACATAATATTAATTTAATGAAGGATATCATTTTGAATGATCGATGATGCGTACCGGTGTAACTACATAACTAATTAGATTCAATTGTTCTTCACGTTATTTGCTTTTAAATTCTTACATATATCAATGATTGAATGCGTCGCGTTTCAACATTTTCCAGTTCATAATAATTTTAATCATTTACATTTATCTCTCAATATTAAATTTTTTTTTCAACCAAAAAAAAAAATATCCCCTCTAAAGAAAAATATCAACACATAAATTTCCAATTATTGGCATTAGTTTTTAACAGAGAATCAGTGTCTGGGTGGCTTTGTAAAACAGCATCCACGTGTTTCAATGGATGAATTGATGTGTACAATATTATTTGTCAATGATGAGAGTTCCTGATGCAATCATCTGATCGACAGCAATCAATTTGAAGCTGATGCAATTATTCGAGAATAAACAGATAGTTAAGAATAGCAAAAATCTCTACAAATCGATGCTGAACAACATAATTAATATAATCACAGTATTGATTCATCAAGAATGATTTAAGGAGTACCACTGTATGCGATTGAACACAATAATTTTGATACAGTCACAATGATACTTAAATCCGTTGCCAAATAATACACTATGAACATAGAAACCAGTTGGCAATAAAGAAAACAGAACTTGAGATTTTGTTTTCGCTCTTTGATTTAATTGAAATTATCAAATCGATAATCCTTTTATAATTTTTATGCTCACAATTGAATTTTGAATAAAGAACAATAATTCATATCAGCAGTGTTTTAATGTTTCGTATATTTGGTTCTTGTTCGGTTCAGCCAACCTATTGTAAAATCAATTTTGTTATTATGATAACCGAAGCCTTGTTCCATTTTCACTGAAATAAGAAGTGCTACAAAGTGTTCTGATACTTTCCAAAGTAAAACTCATATTTTTTTACAGTGGGTGTTTAGTGATTTGACCTGCTACTGTTATGTTTGCCTGTTCCAATCATGAAGGAAAGATAGAAAAATATAAAATTCTTCAAAAAATCTCCAATCAAGTTGGATCATTTGGAACCTAACATTAGGAGGCAAGAAGTATCCTTAAAAATTTTATTTCAAGAAGTTTCAGTTTTAGCCGAAACCGCCGGATCCCTAAGACACAAGCCATGTACATTAGAGGTTTCGGCTGGAAATGAAACTTTCTGAAACAAGATTTTTTACTTTTTAGTATATGTGACTTGAGGATTTTTTAACATTAACTTTTGGAAGGAAATTACCAATACTGATGCAAATTGGTACACCGTACGAAACAAGGATTACAACAACAATTTTGAAACTTTAGGATTATCAGTGTTTTTCTTGTAATTTCCTTAATCCTAGTTCAACGATGATCATTCTTCGAAGAGGATCTTCTCTCCTGAATTTATGTTCGCCTGTTCCAAATTTCCCTGTTTGGAAACAATTTTTCAGGAAAACTGAAAATGTCTTTAATTCCTCATAAGAATTAAAACAATCTACATTGGCTGGTTAACAACAGCCAGTTAAACGATTGGTAATTTTTGAAACAATTATCATATTTTATATATTTATGTTGTAATATAATTCAAATAAGTACTACATAGTTTCATCTAAAGTACATAACAATATTATATAATTAACTTAAGCATTAGTTTACATATTACATTTATATGCATTTTGAGAATTTGTTATAATTTTTAACTCTTCGTTTCGAATTTTATAAATCGTCTCAAATAGCACGACTTTTTTTTGCTATTTCAATTAAAATCATACATTAATAGAGATAATGGAAAGTTTTTGAATTACCTAGAAATGATTTAATAATGAAACAAAGAAATAATAAAATAGAAATCAAAAAGGGAAAAAAAACATTATAAGTACCATGATATCGCATCGAGTATAAAATAGAGGGAGAATAATAGACATAGGTAGATTGTATGGTGCAAGTGAATCATAAATATGTAAGTATGCAATTCTACATAATACAAGTAGTGAAGTAATTGTAAATTGTGCTTCTTATGATAAATAATGTTTACAATGCTTGAGACTTCATTTGTATCTTAATCATGATAACATTTCTTTCATTATACTTTTATATTATAATTTTGTATAGCTGAAGCATTGTGCAATTATGAAATGATTCTAATTCTCATTCAAATGCATTCTATATGTGTAAAATCTGGCTTACATACGTAATTTACGCTATTAATTATTATTTTCTTTAAGTAAACATTATCGCATCTAATTTTTGCAGTTTGCATAATTGTATATAAGAAATTTGAATGCGATTCATTTTATAGTAAAATTGTATATATATAAGAGTTTGTTTCATTGCAATTCTTTTAATATTAATATGTAGTTGTAGTTAATTTGTAAACCATGGATATGTTTGAAGCCAATCGTCTTTGCATCCATTCCACTAATCAACTTTAAATCTTCCATTATCCTTTCTATCATACTTATATTCCTAATGTTTCATATTTTTATACTTCACATTACTTCTATTTCATTGTTTCTTTTATCTGTTTAAGTGGTACTGCATTCGTTTATCATCCCATAAAAAGTGTTTCATCAAAAAATAAAGATTACTAAGCTTATTAAATAATATTTACACAGTAGATCATATTAAGTAACAATAAATTTCATATATCAGTTTCTTAGTACTCGCTCAACATATTGACGCTAAGAAGAACTGAATTTTTCTGCATTAAATCACCAATAATTTCGGTATTAAATGTACCAATTTCTGTATGTTCACCAACATTTACTTCATTTCATTTTGTTTATTTATTTACATGCTAATGTATGTAATACTATTATTCATTTAAATTATATAGATATTCAGTATTAATTTACATTTCATTAAAACCAATATGAATTATTTTTAATTTTCCCTTCATTTCTTTATGATAAAGTTTACTTTGCGATATTCTCCTTTCCATACTCTAAATAGATTGGAATTTTGTACAACAAAATTACATTGTTCTTTTCTAATATGCAACCCCATCATGTTCGATTCATAAACTACTTCAACAATGGCTAATCAAATAAATTGCCAGTTCATGTTCAACGAAATTAGATTTAGTTTTGATTCTTCTTTTCATGTGTCTTTTTTTTACAATATTTACATAAGAAAACTTAAAGGAAGAAATATTATCTGAATGAAATTAGTTATTTTTAACGTTATCTTAAACTCAAATATTATCTTATGGGGATGAAATCATTATTCGCCCGATTCATTTGCAATTCATTGTAAAATAAATGCTATGAGAATGTTAATAAAACATAATAAAGTCTAAATATTGAATTCACGGATCTCGTGTAACAGCACCGCATTGTTTTCATTTTTTTTTCTTGTTTTCTTAGCCAATCAATTTACAAATTAATAAATTCAACATACACTCAGTTTCATTTATATTACTCAATTGATTTATAATTGAACACGAAATGTTTGATTAACGGCCGTTGGTGATGAAATAAAAGGATTTGTGCTCTCCGGTTTCGTTACACCAACAACCCATTCTGCATCGAATGGATCACTTGATACAGCCGCTGCACTCATTGATTTTGCACGGCTTTGTATTGCCAATGGTGGTGCTTTTTGCTTCAATGATGGTGATGTATTTTTTACAACTTCACCCAACCATTGATCTGGTTTTGGTAACGAATTGTTTGATTCAATTGACATTACCTTTTGTGCACTGGGACTAGCACCTGCAATACTAGCACGATGTCGTGGTGATATTTGACCAATTGGTGGCGGTGTTGACATTGATCCAGCTTGTGGAAGCACAACGGCTTGTGGAATGTTATTTGTAATCGGTTGGACTGGTAACATTGATGAATTTGACTGTGTCGTTGCACAAATCGCTGTAGTCGTTACTGTATTCATTTGATTATTAATCTCATTTTGTGGACTTAGTGTGGAAGTAGTCGTTTTCATTGCAATTATTTGTGTTGATGAAGTTGAACCAATTGGATCGGTTGGACTTGGTGTATTTAATAGTGCAGCAGCATTAACACTAGAATTTTTATTCATTAAACTTGTATTATTGAAATTGAAATCATCATCAGTGGTTGTTAGGAGTGAAAGTCCCTGGCTAAGTTCCTGGCATAATTGACTCACAGTTTCTGAGGCGGCCGCCACTTCTGGAATAGGCGATACGGAACGACCAACACCATCACCACCGATTTGTTTCGGTGTATTCAAAAATGCTTTTTGCCGTTCTGCATTGGACGGAAGATCATTTAATCGTAATGACATTTGGCGTTTAAATGGTGATGTAGCACCAATTTGTCCTAAACCACGAAAACTACCTTGACGCTCTAACATATGGGGTGTAGCATGTGGCCGTTCTATTGCAAATGGATTAAATGGTTTTGGTTGTGGTGGTACAACAGCACTTGGTGTCTCTGGACTACGATCATTATTCGCTAAACGTTCCGTAATTGATTGTTGACGGAATGATCCTGACCTTGTGAATGTTGAATTTTTCATATCGAATGTCATTGTTACACCACATTCTTTATCACGACGCTGTTTCCTTTCTAAGCATACAGCAAATGCACAGCCAACAGCATGTGATAAACGTTCACCAGAATCTTTAGATGCTAAAAATCCATGGCACATCCAACGGCGAGTTGTTCCATCACGACATATATAACTGAAACCACGTTCATGATTTCGATCTGGTGCACAAAAGCTAACTTTCTCAATCGTTTGATCAACAATTAAACCTTTTGTATCATCATCTACTACTCTCAAACCATCGCCACTAACATGCAATAAGCCGCGTACAGGTCGTCTTCGTGAATTCTAAAATAGAAAAATTATAAATCGTTGTGAGAAAAATTCAAAATAATCTAAAATCATTTTTTGGAATGAACATTTACTCGTAAAATTTTAAGTGCTTCCTCGCATACGCTCATACCGCGGGATTCAAAGACTTCAACACAACCCAAATATTTGACAGCAAAAGAACAAGTGGCTGATCGTACAGCTTGCTCATCTGCCTGCCATTGATGCGGTTTTGATGCTTCCGGTACACGATTCTTCCGTCTCCTAAATGAATCACGGAATGATTGCCTTATACGATCCATCTTTTTCGGTGATCGCTTACTGAAGCGAAAAGATGCTGATTTCTATTTAAATAGTAAACAAATAGATGCATTAGTTTTAGAATAGATTCATTTAAATTTGAATTTATTATGTGAATTAATTTTATTTTTTCCGACAACTAAATCTTAATTGTCAACTAGTGGAATTTTACGCTTATTTTTTATGTTGTTTGTTAGTAAAAAAAAATGAAAGAGAGGGCTCATATCCAATAACAGTAAAGGTTCATCTGTACATCGGTGATATATTCCCTATTCATAATTCCATATGTGGTTAGGTAGAATTAATAATACATAGGTAATGAACGAATGGTTGAATGATTCTCTTAAATTCTAACTTCTCTACCAATGAATTTAAAATAATTTGATGCATTTTTATACATGGGAAATTTACCGTATTTTTAACGTCGCCATAGACCCCTCGTTGAAATACCGACCTATCAAGAGGTTCATGTGGTGCATGTGATGATGAATTTCCCATACTGTCCTCTTTTTTATTCTTTTTTACTTTTCCAATAAGGTAACTAATGGCTGTTGCAATACCAGCCATGGAAATATTATTATGATTCTGTTTTTTAAATAAATTACTTCTTCCCAAAGCACTCTAATACATATGATATGATGTGTGCTGATTTCATAGATTCAGTGCAGTATATTCATTAACTCTTTTCACCAACTCCGTATAAATAATTTAATTAAAACAGAATTTTTGTGCGATAATAAAATTAACTAAAAAAGAAAAAAAGAAAAATAAAATAAATTAAAATTAAAAATAATAAAACACCATAATTAAATTTAATTAAACTAGTGATAAAATAAACATAAAATAGTGCTAAAGTATAAATGCAACGATGAATTATTTATTCCTTTACCCAATATAACGTTGTATTTGGTTATAATCTTCTAATTTTTTTATGAATAATACAAGACTCCGAAGAAAGATTTAATAACCAGAAGATTGTTTAAGTACACAACAAAGTCAGTTATCCATTAACATAACTACAATTTATAGTTTGGCAATGAAGCAATTCTCTTTTATTATTGCTAATTAGATTCGGACCAGAGTCGGGTGTATTCAAAACCAACCATTTAGACGTGCAATCGAATTTATATTCTTGATATTGATAGCGATGTAATTCTTAACATCAAATGCCGGTTTTCAAGTTACATATACTTGAAATATAGACAGATGATACGAAGGATCAACAATATACAAACGATAGAGGCATATGGACGATGATATTCAATCATTAAGAAAACCATAATATTGAAAGATGTAGTATTACATTCATCTCTTTCATAATTGTATTTTATTGAATTCGAAATGGTGAACTGAATAGAAACATCTGCTCTTTATATTATACATTATTCTTTATTTTTTATATCCACGAATGAAAATTTTACTATAGCCATTCAGTCGGATGTGAACAATGTGCATTAATATTTTACACATGTCCCGAGCTAGAATCCATGCACACAGGAGTAAAGGAATTCAGGTTTTTCATTATTTTCAACATGAAATTGTAAAAATACGAGCATCCTGGTGATTCACCAGTTTTTAATAAGGATATAAGGGATTTATATCGATACAGTTTTCAAACACATCGATAAAATCATTCGTTTGTTAGTGTTAATCTCTTGGGTGAATAAAGTTATGCCATCATATTCTGCAGTGCCATAAATCGGATGATCAGTGCAATGTAGTTAACCTTTTTCTTTCGCTGATTTATAACACCCAATCCGAGCGAATACATATAACAATTGATGCAATTAAAATAAAAATTCTTTTATGGAGTATTGAGACACCAAGAGAGAAAAAAAAAAGCAGCCAAAGCACAAAGTTGAACTCGTATAACGAGTTTAGATCTTTTCTGTGGCTAGTTATCTTCATCCATAGCGCCTCACCTCAGCTTATACAAACCCACACACAAATCTCCACATTACTTTGGCGTTTTTTTTTTTTCGTTTCTTCTGTTGTTTTGATCACTCCCAGAAGCTCAATACCTGTACTTTCATTCTTACGTTATCTTACAGAATACGAAATAACAAATATTCATATCTGCTCTCACTCTCTCATAGAAAATAAAGTACAATCAAGTTTTGCATATTTATTTAATGCCATACGCGATATTTTAAAATGCCGCAAACTAATAAAAGCTAAAACACTTGTTGTTGTTGTTTTATACTTGTGGTTCATATAAAACTCACCTTCTATTCAATACTTTTGCACGACATATCAAAATGAAATTGTATTATATTAAATCAAATGAAACAAAAAACGAACAGTATCAATGTATGAGTCTCATTTTAATATTACACTGTACACCATATTCATTATGGTGGTTTTGTTAAACGTTATTATATAGCAAACCAATAAAGTATGGCATAAATAAAACATTAATGATGATTATGGAGCTGTAAACTCTCAAGAATTTATTCTGTAGTCTTTCTCTTATTTTAGTGTTTCTTAAACTTTACGTACTTTTTCCTTTTGCACTGTTATGAGACAATCATAAATTCGGATTAGTTGTTTCACAATGGTATTTATTGTTCGCTTAAATCTTGTTTCTTATATTATTATTTTTTGCTTATAGCCAGAAACAAAAAACCCCCAGTATACACGAAGTGGAATCAAATAAAATTACGACTTTAGATACACGTTTTACCTTCCAATGAACATTTAATGTTTTTTAATACTGGAAATTCTAAACAACAATATGTTAAAGTGGTTGTAGTTTTGACGTCACATTTAATATGAATTTGGCAAGAAATAAAACAACGTACTCATTTAACATTTGCACAATCGTTTTGAGAACTAGTGAATTGCTAATAAGATGATCAGGTGAATTTTGTAGAAGCAATTCCATTGAATTCAACATCAAAAATGAAGAGAATTGCAAAAACTATTAATAAAATTGCTTTTTATAAAACACATCACGATTTCGATTATTTGATCAATCATTATTTATTCCTTTGTTTGGTTGGTTTGTATCTTGTTTAGCTAAACTCTTGATTATTAGAAGTCACATTGCCATACATCGTTAACTCTAAACTGAATTTTAGGATATTAAAGCTTTAGGTATTCCCTCTGTCTGGCATATAGGGTCCGATCACTACATTTTACATACATATTAAATGTATACGGATCGACAATTGTTGAGTGTGCAATACCGTAAAATTAAATAACAATGTCTCCACACCTAAATTACATACCTCCTCACTTAATTGAACTAAGCCCACTAGCTATATAATCATCCTCTCAAATACACTACAATCATAAATGTAAATCATTTATGTGAAAACAGAATGATTTTCTCAATCAAAATTAATAACGCTATTCAATTGATTAAATTTACTATGAATATTAACTTCCCAAAACACTCTGGGGTTATAAAACGAAATTCCTAACTGTTTATTTCTCTTTTGATACGAATAAAAATTTGTTTGTATTCATATTAATCTACTGCGGTTAGATGATTTCTCAGCAAAAAATAAATAAAACTAACTTTCCACAGAAATTTTAGGTATTAAAACTCGTTTACCCAATCAATAAATGGCAAAGAATCGAAGATGATTGAATTAACAACACAATCGAAGGTGTTAATTACGTAATTTATTTAATTGATTTACTAGCAAAATGTGCCAAAACGTCATCCAAAGTCAATCGAAATCCATGAAACTCGTTGAATTTATTCGCGGTTGGAGTTTCATATTTTCTCAATAGAACATAACAGGTAACTGATATAATTGACATAATCAGTATAATTCACATCGTATCAATGCAAAATTTAACCTAATTTTCCAGTGGCCCCAAGGGAGCAGAATATTTTGGAACATTTGAACACGTGCAATATAAATGCCTACCACCTCATAAACCACCCAACTTAAATCTCACCGAAAACATAATCAGCAATAATAAAACAGCAAATATACAAAACTCTTCCACCATATAATAAAATATTAATTACCAAATAAGTCTTTTATTTACAAATAATTAATTTCTGGCAAAAAAAAAATCCAATTTGAATATTATCGCACCTCTCACAGGTAAATTGAATAATTTTTTTTTATTTCAGTGTATAAACGAAACGGCAACATTAATATTTTACAATGTTTCGTTGCAGAGCGGCATTCTATCATACAATAAAACATAATGTCGCAAATATAATTTTTGAAGGTGGCCACTTGGGCTTCATAGAAATCTCCTGATCAAACTGAGAAGTGTAATTTTTATTTTATTAAACTTAAATGGAGATATTTCAAAGGTACTTTTAAATGCGAGACTATCTATAAATACAATTATTTAACTGTTAGATGTGGCATATAGAACAATAAACCATATTTTTATAGCAAATATAAATACGAATGAAGTATGTTTAAACAATTATTATGTTTATTATCATCTTGTTATGATAATCATCATTTTATAGTAATGATGCAGTGTCATTTGAAACACAATTCCTCAATATTAAAATTCTTGTCTGTTTCCATTGAAACACAGTTTTTGAATACCAGAAACCAATATACTTCCTGGATACCACATAAGGGAGGTTGTAATCACAGCCGCCCCAAAACAAAAACTGATTCTAGTTAGCTATCTTCAAACAGAACATTTGATTTATTGTATTTGCAGAACCATCAACTCGTGCTCTGTGTTTAAATACAAAATAAACTATATGGATGTAGTATCTCTATACTACGTAGTGCATATAAAAGCAATAGTAGTTTCATATAGTGAAGTTAATCAAGATCCAGTCTGACATAGATAATGATAAACAGGTGGATTTTCAAATTACCTAATTTTTCCAATGTCGTATGTATGGATTTACTCACGGCATTAGTATAAAACCACAACGTACGATCATATTAAAATCGCATAATAAAGTTTCCATTAAAACAATGAATTCAAATTATATCTTATTTGAGATTGCAATGTCCCACTTAATATCCCATACAGTATTGTATGATTTCCATAACCACTTTGAGTGCAAAATAAAAACATTAAATTTTTAAATCTCACATAATGAAAATTACATTACATCTCTTTAATACCAAATATTAAATTAAGACATTGTATCATGAATGAAGAAGTGATAATAAAAATTGTTATCCAAGTCCGGGTCAATGGCATTGATGGCCCATCCCAATACAAATGAGAAAACAAATAAGTCCATCACTAGACATTAAGTGACATAAATTAAACTAATCTTTGGTTTACAAATATTTGATGCAACATTGTAATTAAGGTGTGCAAACACCGTATATGCACGCTAATCAGCTAAATAAAAATTGCACCTATCGCTACCAAACGGAAAGAATAATTAATAAACTAGAAGCATCAGATGGTTGATGATATCATTATAATTTAACAATCCATACATCATGTAATAAATCAAGTACTTGGTGATGGCTAGACTGTGATTTCAAATAAAAATTCGGTTGACTGAACAATGTAAATTTACCTTTAGCTAAAGCCCCATAATTATCTATGTTGTATCTCCACATAATGTGAAAGAATAAAATCAGCGCGCAAATTTTTATTTTGTGAAACATCACATAATATTATACAACATTATAAGGACAAATCGACTGAAAAGTTTTATTTAAAAACTCTTTATGGCTGACAGAATTTCTGTGTTTAAACGCGACTTTTCAAAGAACGGAATAAAAACTCTGAATAAACAAAAAATTCCGGATGGTATAGATGTCTTTGAGACCATGATAAATATTAAACCGGTTAGACTTAAGACCATCATCATCATCGAATGGAATTCAACAGTTTTTCCAAACGTTAAAAGCTAATACGATATACACGTTACCTTATTCTGATTATCTACATCATTTCATATGAACCAAAGTTCATCGGAAATGTTATTCTAAAGTCACAGGCGCAGTATAAAAGCTTCATGAATAAAGCAAAAATGTAATAAAATATCGACAAAAGTAACGCATTTAACATGAAGAACTGAACAACATTCAACTTGGTCGAAATCACTTTAAAAAATCTTCTCACCGTTTTGGATTAGCAAATTCCTGTGCATGAAACAACAGCAACGTAAATTTTTGCAAAACGAAATAAATTCTCGTTAATCATCTACCCATAAAAACAAAAATCCCCCAGTATCCAGAGGTTATTCTTTGATCAAGTTCTCCACCAAACTATGATCATTACTATCGCTTTCCTACACACCAACAATCGTTTATTTGTGAAGTTCTGTTTGTTTTTTCACACAAACTAAATAACAAATCAAATTTAAATAAAATTAAAAGCGTTGTTGATGGCAATGTACTCATTTAACCAACGCAGATATTATTAAAACATTATGGTAAAACTGTTGTATCTGGTTACATTTGTATTGAATGTGACAACATACCAAATGAGATCTCTCCAATCATTTAATTCAATATATTTTATTCAAATCTCATTAACTGACAATACACATATTCTGTTTAAGTTTTAATCTCTAATACGCCCATGATTCAATACAAACAGACCTAATGAATCCAGTCTAAAATATAAAAAACAAGCAACAAAATTCACGTAAATTGCAAGAAAGACCTTGAATCAAGTTTTTATTCTCATTAATCATCAATAAGTAGAAAACAAAACGTTAAGTTCTGCACTATTGATTGCAAAATTGGTTATACAACTTTTAATTTAAACATAACGATTAGGTAGTTGTTTTATTCATAATAATTACCACAAAACAACATAATCTTGTTATTTTTACATTTGATTTAATGCACACGACAGGATCTCTGGTTAATCTCTATATATTTAACGATATTGAGAGAGCGAGAAATCAAATACAAAACAACAACTAATTGGCTATGCATTGCTCATAATATTCAAATGAGCGATATTGTGATGTAGTTTAGTATTTTCATGGAATTTTCAAATTAACACATAGCTGGTATGAATAAACCACTAATTCTTCGATTTATACATATTTCCCTTACGTATATTTACACATGTATTTATGATTAATCAATATGGTGGACATAAAATGAAAATTTTTACCTGTAATCACCGATATGACTAATATACCGACATTACGTAGTTGACAAAATTTTTATCCGTGTTTTGTTGAGTCTTTCAGGTAATAATCACATTGAGACTTTCATTAACAAATTGCTTACAAATCATTTATACTGACACACAATTTTATAGTAAATCCAAACATGTGATAATCCAAATTCAAAGTTAATTGTTGAAATAAAAATGAGCACAACACTTATCAATCAGGTGAAAATATTTTCATATACAATAATTTCACCAAGAGATATTGGCTTTCTTCTTTTTTTCGATCTTCATTTAATAAATTCTCACACAATTAAATTTATTATATTTTATATCTATAAAATGCACATCAGCGGATTTTATTCTCATTCACAGACGCACTTTCATTTCACAGTAAAAAAAAAATTTTTCGATTTATATTTGATACGATTCAAATGAACTTTCAATTTTTTATTATTTTTACATTAAAAATAACTTCAGTATATTTTTTTTTCTTTCTATTTTGCACTTAAATATTTATGGAATTTTTATTCCATATAATTACTGTGATATTGAATTTAAACTGATTATGTATTCCCATTAATTGTATTACCGAAAGAATAATTTAACCGAATTATTTGTGTTATTGGAGTGGGGATGTATTAAATGCAATACTGAATCAAATATCCAAAAGAATGGCTGAAATTGCAGCCTTACTTTATAGAATATGAAGTGAAAATTTTTTTGTTTTTAAAACGGGAGTTTAATGAATGAACAACCTGAACAATCCAAGACCAAAAACACTACTAATTTCTCGTCTGTATAGAGAGAATGCCGTTTGATATCTCGACATTCGGTTTGAATCAACTACCTCGATGGCTGGATTTTCTTGTGCCATCGGGTTTTAGTAACCGACGTTCAAACATTTTATTTCTGTATTGGAAAAAGCGTCTCTCTTCAACCAACGGTTCTTTTTTTTAGCGTTTTGTAACGAACATTTAGCCTCTACTACTGATACTAATGCACATGGAACCAGATTCCTATGTGTTCAATTCATACACACTCAGTTTTCTGATAGACTCTCACATATATTCTACAACAGGTAAACTATATTCATAACTTATCGATATTTAATTAGATTTAATTCTCACCTAAGCCGATGAAGTTTAATTAGCTACAACACAGATTTCATGAGTTTTCAGTGAACATAAACTACTCACTGTAGTTTTCCACGTAACTGCTAAACGAACTTAACAGAATTGATGCAAGAGTTTATACGGTGACCCGCCAACGAAATGATAATTATTTTAACGAAATTTCATTGAAAACCACTTTGATGAAAATATAGAAGAATTATGATTCACTGAACATAATCTATGATTAAATAGAACCGAAGCTAACGTGAACTGGTACCATCGACCGGTGAAACTTTCATCAACAACAAAAAACATTTCTTTCGTATATAAAATATTAATTTGGAACAAAATACTCTCATACTTTAAGTGTCATTTACCTGATATTAGATGATTTTATAATAACTGAAATCGAACATACGAGGCAAAATAGTTTGTCAGTTAGATGGGTTGTTATTTCTCTTCACTTTTTTTTTTTTTTATTTCGGGGAACAGAAATCGTCAATGAAGTGTGTACAGTTTTCACTATCTGGCCATGTAATTATAGAATAACTGGAACAACGTGGTATTGGCTTGTGATATGGTGGGCATATCATTCATGTACGTACATATAAATTGAAAACCGACAAGTTCATTATATTCAGTCATATATTTAATTACCAAATTGGAAACAATGAAAAATCGAAATATAAAACTATTTGATAAACGAATTACAATTTAAATTGTTTATGTTGTTCAGTAAGTAGCTGCTGTCCTCAACGGCAATAATAGCGTAATATACGTATGTAATGAAGGTTATTAATGATAATGTTTAAAAATATATGAAAGGTATAGAATAACCAAGATATGTAATAAACTTAGGTACATAAACTTAAAGGTAAGTAATACATATAATGTAGTTCCCTTACAGGTAAACACATTCATATGAGAGTGTGATTCTGAGAGTTAATGTTTATGTACTACATTCAGAATTGTTAACCACCTCTGTCTACAGTTGTATATTCACAACTGTTATAATACTAAAACACCGAACTGAACGATTCCTAACGACAATTCCCACAGTACATTCATAATACAAAATATTTTCGTTACATTTAAACATTCACCTCACTGTAGAATGAAATTATAATTTGCACCATTCAATTGAGAAGATTAACCTCTTCATTTATTCTTTTACACGGGTTACCTTTATTTCTTATTTTCTCATACGTGATACAATATAAAATGAAAGGAATTCTAATCAATTTATGATTTTAAATAATAAAACAACTCATTATTCTAGCATGCAATACTTTAAACATATCATAATTAATTTTTAACAATAACCGCAATTATAAAAGTTATTTTATTTCGTTAAAAAGGAATTTAAAATGAGAGCCATTAAACACAAAAGAATATTAAATAATTTATTATTTGGGAGTAAATGAAACCCATAACTTTAAACTATGTTATGACAAAAGTTCAAACAGTCAAGCGTATTCAATTTAATTGATTTAATTAATAGCGACAAGTGCTTAGACAAATTGAACATAATTTTAATGTCATCCCATGTAATTAGATTATCATCATTCTGGTGATGTCTCCTATTCACTTTTTTTAGTCTTTGCTTATGGATTTTCCATTTTTAGATATTCTATTTATCTCATAAAAATCGTTTAACCCCGGCTTGTAATTACTTTTTTTTTTATTTATTTTCATTTACAAAACGTTAAACATCATCATAAACATTATATTATATGCCATTAATGATTTGTTTTTTCACCTTTTTGTCATGATATTTCAATAAAATCACAAAACAACTAAATGAATTCGTTCACATCGTTCCGGTAATATTGAAATTGTAAATACAATCAACCAACCTGAATAGGCACTTTAATTTTTCTCAGATTCAGTACCATAAGATAAAAGAAAAAAAATCAATTTTAATTCTTTTGCATAATATGGGTTTATTGCTCTTCTCTCATATACCACTTTATCTACAGCATAATGCTCGAACTTATGCAGTAAAATAACAAAAGATCCTCTTAGAACTAAACGCACTCTTTATCCACTGTTCAACGTGCGGTTGGTGACCGTCCTAGTACCTAGTACATACTCGTCTATTTATTTCGCATATTTGTAATCCTCGTACAATTTCCATCATACACAATACCGTCGTCGCTATCCTATACATATTATACGATTTAATTTGAACCCATGAATATGTAGATGTTCGAGATCCGATTGACTGAGATGAATCAACTCAATTGAGGTAACAATCATAAACCATTTTTCCGTGTGAGCATTCGTTTATTAAAAAAAGGGATCGAGAAACGGTCATTGAATACAATTTATCGTGAGAAATTTATAATTCGCCTCTCACTCTTTTAGGATTTTAAAGTCCCCATATTTTGAATAAATATTCATTGAATCTTATTGTTATTGTCGTGCACTTTTCTTCCGTGATACAAGAAGGAATGCAATTTCTTCCCTAAATCTTTATTTTTCACAGGTACAATAAGACTCACTTTCCAAAAACCCATCAAATTTCATGCCAACCCAATGGGGTTTATTTATACAAATTTATGCTAGCATCATATTATATGTTTCAATGAAGTAAATAGACTGCAAATTTGAATTGATTTTTACCCAGACATTATATAATTATATTAATCGAAACGGTAACGAAATAAATTACATTTACTTAAGAAATTCTTTACACCGAAACGATTGGAAAAAAAAAACATTCACCCGGAATTGCATGACAAACAAGGAAAAAATCAATAATTTCCTATACCTAATTTGCTTTGGGTTGAGTTAAAAATCGGTAATTCGCTTACCAATCATTTTGGTCTGTGAATAGTTGATTCAAAGAATATGGAATTTCGAAGCGATTTGTGTCACTGAATTAAATTGATCTCGTGAATCAACAACACTAATTTCTAATTCTATGTTACTTTAGTTTCCGTTGTTGTTTTGAGAATATTAGATTTGGCACGTAAATTAATGACCACAAAGTAATTTATTATCCCATTTCTGACAGGAATTGTATTATATTCTTTTGCGTGCCACAAGACACAGGATTCACGATTTTAAATTATATAACTAATAACACTTTAATGGTGTTACTTACCTATCTTTTAGTCGCTTTAGTTGAGTGTCGATTTGCAACTTAAAAGGAGTCCACATACACAGAATTTAACCTTCCAACATCCCTCAAATTCCGCCCAAGTAAATGCTTCCCGTGGTTCAAAAGACGTCCTTGTATCTTAAACAACATGAATCGCAATGCACCACTATTTTATTAAATTTTTTATTCAATTATCCAGAGTTCAAATGTTTCACATCTTTCCTTTTAATATGATTAGAACCAAAGTGGATTTCTTTGTGAGTGACCTCCGTAATTTAGATTTTTTCTTTGCAAGCAGCCCACACTTTCCAATCAATTTGGTTCTAAATGAAAACTACCAAACAATTTCTTCAGCTTCAAATCACTATTATCATAGGTGGAATCACGGATATAAAAGTCGGACTAATTAGATACCATCATCAATTAAACATAAATAATTCATTAAACCGGGAATATTTATGTCATTCAGTCAATGTGAATTAATTGTTTGGTACTTGGTAGTCACATTCTCACACTATTTATTTAATGAATCTGTTCACTTCTACCGTATTTGATTCACTCGGACACTGTTCAAACACAAATAATGGCATTTGCCACAATTTTCCGTTTGCTACTTGTGAAGAGAAAATAATTTTTCCTCAAATGTTTTTCTTTACCTCTTCTTGATTGTTAAACTCAGGGATGACTGCCATCTGTGGGAAAGACAAGAGTGTTGCTTACTTTTGAGTTTTTGCTAGATTGCACCCGTAAATGAAAATTATTCTGAATAATTGTAAGTCTCTGATGATGAATTTAATCTTAATTACAGTTTTATGCAATTGTTCTCCATCCAGACGTTGGATTTAATTGATGAACTTGTGGTCTTGGAAACAGTGACATCTACTGTAACTGCTGTGCATTAAATGTCTTGAGATTTCTTAATGCACACTTTCAGGGGCAAATTTGGTATAGAAAAAATATTGAGATGTAACGACCGTTCTATTTTTACAATCCAAAATGAAGATGATATTCAATTAATAATTGCAGAATATTTATAGTTCTAAAAATACCAATATCACTTGAAAACCATTGCGAATTAGTGAGATACCAAACAAAGGTTCCGGCTGTACGTTGCCATGGTTGGGTAGAAGAGGCCAAACAACTGTCGAAGTAACACGGTACCTTACATTAGCAATAAGTCAATCATTAAATTTAAATTATTTGTGGAAATGGAGAAACTAGTGCAAAACGAAGAAACATTGTTAAGCATAGCCAGTCGACTCCTAGAAGAACAAAGAAAAGATAAGAAATGGAATATAAATGAAGAGCACACAATGATTGTGGTGGGAACTCGTGGAGCTGTAAGATGAATAATATGTGTTATCTAAACGATTTATATGTGTTACTAAATTTACTGTTTTTAGGGTAAAACAACAATTATTAATGCCTTCCAGAATTCTGATTCACCCATCCATCCAACCGTTGGACTGGAGTACTCTTATGTAAAGCGCACTAAATCAGAAGGACTTAAAAATGGACACATCATTTGCAATATCTGGGAAGCAGAGAGCACAAACAATTCTCAATTAATCAATATACCTATTAAATCGAACGGCTTGGAAAATTGTTCCATCATCGTAATAATGGATCTGTCACAGCCAGACAACTTATGGACAGAACTGGAGAGCATAATAAATTCCGTGAAGTACATAATTGAATCAAATATCACAATGGACGAAGTCAATCAAAAACGTGAACAACGATTGGAATTAATCAAAAAGAATTGTTCGAATACTCAGTTTATTGATCCGTTGCCAATACCGATTGTTATTGTAGGAAATAAGAACGATTTGTTTGAAAATTCAGGTGAAAATTTTCTTCGGGTGAAAAAAATAAGTAGAACACTTGAAATAACTCTTAATCTGCTTTTAGATCCGGCAATTAAAAAGAACACGGCTATTCGATTGCGTGCAATTGCTCATTCCGTTGGTGCCGCATTACTCTACCATTCAAATCGAAGTGCTGAATTGACGCAAGCATTAAGACATACACTTAACCATTTCGCTTTCAAAAGTCCTGAAGTACCGATTCGAAAAACCGTCAAGGATCATAACTACCCTTTAATGATTTGGTTCGGTGCAGATAATTGGGATGATATTGGCACAACTCAGCATCGCTTTATTGCTGATCCAGATATTTCAAAACGACCACTATCAAATGATGATCTTCCACCTGATCCAGCACTCAACAAAGCATTTGCTGAACCAATTATTGATGAATGGAGGGCTAGAAAATTAGAGGAATTAAAACAAAAAATTACAACCGACGACGATTTCATTGGAATTGATTTTACAAGTCTTAATGTTCCATCCGTTCCGTCGATTTAAATATCAAATGAAAACACACACAAATTTTATCAGCAATACTAAAAGATTATTTATATTTAATAATAATTTTTCGATTTTTCTTTAATTTTGTTTGTTTTTTTTTTAGATAACAATAAAAACTATAATCATATTATTTATTTAGTTGCCGTTAGTCCAGATATCACTCATCATATCATCGGTTAGTTCACTAGTAGGTAATGCCTTTAATGAACGCATCGTTTCCAAATAAAATGTTAATTCTGATATAACAACACCATGTTGTGGCCCACCATTATTTACAATGTTATTACGGATTAACTGTTCCCGTAATTTATCTTTGAAACTCTTATTAATCGTACGATAAATGGAATGAATTTGAGGTTCAGGCAATATCGTTGAGATTGCTTCGTGCAATTTTACAAAATGACGCGATATCGTTCGAAATGATTGTGATGGTATTGGTGGTCTAGCATCCCAACTATTTAATTGACTATGAACTAAATCAGTGACAATTTGTAATACCTTTTTTTCAATTTCCTTAATATGACTACTGATGTCTTTTTCAACAGAATCATAGCCAGAATTGGTTTGGTGTTCATCTAGTCTTTGAAAATGCTTCTGTACGTACTTTAAAGTCCAAAGGACTAATTGAAGGGCTCTTGACACCATTGCCAAAGTAGTGCTAGTAATTGTTTTTAGACCGGCTACATGAATGGCCCCAGCACCAAGCACTAACTGACAACACCTTGAATTAAAAGTTCGCAATAAATCAACGCAGTGTCGTGATAATTGAGGCGATACAACCGGGATTTGAATAGCACAACGACAATATTCACTAATTATTTGCACTAAAATCAAAGCAGCACCTACTAACGTATATGGTTCACCTTCAACATATAACACTTTCGATGAAGATCCATTACATGATACACCATTCTCTTGGGCAGTCGAAAAATCTCCTTTTCCAATTCGATCAATCATCAATTGAAAAGCAGCTGGAACGTCAGCTTGTTTCCATCGTTCACTATCTAGTATCAAAGCCAATTTAGTCTTACGTTCTGTATGAAACTGTTGGCTAAAACGAACACATTGAGCCGTTAATGCTTGTTTCAATGGTATACAATGAATACCACCGATTTTAAAACATTGTTCATTGAACCAGTCAATGATCGTCTGTAGTTTCTCTATTTGTTCAGCATTCGCTGTATGCTGTTCTAAACTCTGACTAGACACTAAATTCGCACAACGTTCATGGCAATAATTACATATTGACTTCATTGCATCACTTAATTTACCCTCAACACTTTGGTAATCCTCTTCCGATAGAAAAAAATCATTTTCTAATGTATTGGTCGATTTAAAATTTGTCATATCATTTAAATGGCCCGCATTACTTAGCGCCGTCTGGATAATCACTTCCCGGACTGCATTAATTCGATTTAATAATTGGTTAAGTGTTGTAGTGGCTACTCCCAACAACTGTATCCATTCGTTTATTGTAAGTGTATGGGAATCTTCACCAGCACCTGTTAAACATATTTCATTGTCACTCGACGAAGCGATAATTTCAATCACCATTTGTTTCACAACAGCTTTAATTGTGTCAATAGATTCTTCTTTGAAAGCATCAACAAATTGAAAATTCCGTTGTCTTAGAAGGCCCGAAATCACGCTAATTAGTTTGTCTTCATCCAAGACACGTGAATCGATTTCACCATTCATGGTTGCTTTTATCTCCAGCGGACGATTCAAGTCAGCAGTACAATACCGTTCAAATTCCGTTGTTAACATTTTATCAATCAACCGTTCCATTTCTTTCAATTGCAATGGTAAATGTCGAAAACAATGAATACCATTTAATTCTTGAGAAATAATTTCTTGTGTTGTACTAATTAAATCCAGTGCAGCTACATAATCTTGTGTTCCTAGTAATAGCTGTATCATAGGTTGAGTCTGGTGGACTGTACTCATTAACTTTAGTTTATCTAGTAAACACATGTAGTGATTTCGAGTCCGTGCCATACTCAGCATCTTAAGATATTCTTTAACCATTTTAACATCGATTCGTTTAATTCGTTGACGAAGATCTTTAACATTCTTTGCCGCATGTTCCATTTGCTCCATGATCGTATCTTGGGAAGTCATTGCGTGGAAAAACGCTCCCGATTTTAATGAAACCTAAAAACAAAACAAAACATATTTTACTATCAAAACTAATTAAAGGAATTTGAATACTACATACTTGCTTTGCAATTTGTACTTCAACAATATCAAGATGGTGACTCAATCGCTCTTGTAATAATCGACTGGTCGATAATTGTTCAAGGGACACTTCGGTTTTTTGATCATCCGATTTAAGAAATATCGTAGCAAAAGTGGTTGGATTATGCAATTCAAAATTTGATTGCAAAAATATTTGTGGAATGTCTTTAAGGCTGGCATTATTTAATTCATTATATGCTCTCATACTAGACGAAAATATTGTTGATTGGGATTCACGTTCCGCATTCGTTTGATTTATGTGTATATGCCTTTTATATCGCTTACCAATTCTGGCCAGATAACTATTAAACTGATTCCAACTAATTTCACATAAATACGGTGATGGTGATATTGTTGTTTTCTCAACAAACGAGTCACCCCATTTCTTAGTAAATAAGTTTAGTTGTTTGCCACGACTAGGATCATTCAGTACAGCCGGTAGATTTTGGGCAGCCAAGAATACAGACCACTGTTCCACATCTTTGGACACCTGGTTAACATGATGTTTATTAACATGCGATGCATAATCACGGTCGCTGACACCATCCAACGGCAATGATGGACAGACTCCGTTATATCCGTAACGGCATACAAATGACCCACCTTCTTGGGAACAGTGGCAGTCTCTCAAATGCCTAAAAGTAAACAGACAGTAGTTATAATCAGTCCAAAGTCTTATATCCAATCCGTGACCCCATTCGACTGTCTTCGAGTAGTGTCTCATTAGTCCAAAGTGTATCAAGATAAATGTGATTAAATAATATCGTACTTGCAAAAATCAGCCGATGTCTTGAACGTTTGCATGGGACAATAGTAACAAGATTGCCAGCCTGGAACATCATTTTTACTGCTTATTGACTTTGCCATCGTAACACATATTCCTATTAAGCATCATATATACAAAAACTACTTATTTCTCGCACTTGTCTATCTCACTGTCGGTGATCTAAATTTCATATTTAAAACTAATTAATGTAAAAAGCCGATATAAAACACACAAAACTATAAATTATTGGTTCGAATAAAATTATCAGATACTCTACAACTTTGCACACATATCGAATATCACTTTTGAGCCAGTCGGTCGGTCCAGTGGCCAACAATCTACAGTAATTTTAAGAAGGAATGCAAGTAACAAATCGGACCTTATTGAATACGATGCATACGGTGAAGATATTAATTATATCTATCAGTATGTAAAAAAAAATTACGAAAATCGCATTTTCCAGGCCGTGAGAGCAAAAAGAAATTGTGCAACAAGGGCGTAAGTGCGCGATTTTAGCTAAAATGATTCGCAGAAAGAATGTAACTGTTTTGTTTGATGCGACGTCATTTATTATTACCAAAACAAACAATCACAAAGCAAAACAGAATTTTACAGAATGATGCAGCATTTGGATTTTACATGTATTTTGTTGTTGCTTTTTTTATTTACTCGGTTGTTATTAATTTTTTTTAAATTTTTTTTTGTACAGTTTGTTAGTTCTTTTAATTTCGAACATTTTCTTCGCTTACTATATGGGTCTAACTCTAAAGACTAAAAGGGTATAGCCAAAAACACTAAAATGCGAATATCTCGAAACACGGATTTTACACTTACATCATTTTTAAAAGTTCTGTACTGTGACCAACAATCTGATTTATTCGATTGCTCAAAGTCTGTTCTGTTATGATTAGGGGGCGCCAGCGAGCAATGGAATAATTTGTGTGTCAGTGTTTGGTAGCACTCATATTTGAATTATTTATCATTAGAGTCGTTATTCAACAAGTGTTTCAGATCAGATCAAATTAAATGAATCATGTTACTGTCTACATTCCTGCAATTAAGTTTTAATGACAAATGCCAATATACACCAACTCACTTCTTTCTCGAAATCTTTATTCTAAAAAATATATAATATCACATTGCGTTAATAAAAATAAAAAGTAATTTCTCCTATCTCGCATGATGGATTCACGGTGGATAACGTCCCCAGATAATGAATGTATAGTTTCTTCAAAATAAAAACTACACATATATTTAACTGATAAGAAGAGTTGTTGTTCGAATTATCTCATATAAAATTTTAGTTTACCAAAACTTAATCACGTTATTTTGTAGTTCCATTATTATGGTAATTTAATTTTTATGATGCTATGGGTTTGCATTATTTTTTGTTTTGCTATAACACACAAAAAAGTTAAATATATCGTATTATCTTTAATGAATGAAATGAAAATAATGTAACATTGACTTGAAATTTTTCATATTGAATCTGTTTATCTGGAATGTAAATTAGTCTAGGATTTGGTTGAACGGTATATTCTTTTTTCCGGTTTTTATGATAACATTTTTTTCTCTTCGCTTATAACTCTCTTCTATCATTCATTTCGCGCATTCATCAATTATCCAACGTTTAAAGTGAGACTTATGTATATTCTTCATTGACGTTTTAATCGTTTTGCAATAAATTCTTCACCTTCTCTCTTTCATGCATTTTAATGTCAAATAATCGTGAGGAATTAAATTAATAATTAATCCCATTTTGGTTTTTCATGCAGCTAATTTTATGTTCCCGTTCTTTCTGTTTACAATATCGAAATTCTTTCTTTACAATACAAAAAAAAATTGCCATTCTTCGATATAGAATTAATTACAGTGATTCTCTTTTCGGTGACAACTTTTTTTTTTTAAACATTTCTTCGATGGGGTTCTTTTACGAATCATTATTATTCGTATTGTTATCATTGTTATTATTACTATTATTATTGTTGTTGTTGTTGTTATTGTTGTTGTTGTTGTTAACTGCGTTTATATTTCCACTGTTCGTATGTAAATTTAATCCTGGCTGATTATTGGCTGCAATTTCATAGTCCTCCTCGCTTTCAATATCACCGGAGAACATACGAAGTCGACGTTCTTCCATTAGCCGTTCACGATCTTGATGGATATAGTCCCGTACATTTGGCAAACCCATTATCACATTTGCGGACAATGCTGAACGTATAATACTCATATCAGTTGCTTCCAGCCATTCATCTGTCTCGACTACATAGCATTCAGCATGTGAAATAGTTGCCACACCATTGAACCCACCGATGGCGAATATCATGTCATCGATTATTTCAATACCAAAATTACTTCGTGGATGGTACATTTCTCTAATCGGTGTCCAAGTCTGTGTTTCTGGATCAAAACGTTCACCAGTGTTCATTCGTGATAGCCCATTAAAACCACCGATTACATAAATGTAACCTTTGTGAGCAACACAGGCAACACCTGATCTTCTAGATATCATATTCGGTAAGGTGGTCCATGTATTTGTCTTTGGATCATAGCATTCGGCAGTGTTCATACATTCTTGTCCATTGAAGCCACCTAAAATGAATCGAGCTAATCATAAAATATCATGATTTATAATCGATTGACCAATAACTCACCGGTGATATAAACTTTGCCATTCAATGTACAAGCATTTGCATCTGATCGTTGAACGCTCATTGGTGCAATCATAGTCCATTGATTTGTCTTTGGGTCATACCGTTCAGCTGTATTCTGACGATTTTGACCATCATAACCGCCCAATGCATAAATTTTACCATCTAATTCACTCACGCTTACGTAACATCGTCTACAATGCATCGGTGCTATCTAGCAAGTAAATGGTTATATTATTTTAATGAGAAGAAATATTAAATCATTTGATCTTAAAATAGCGACTATAATTTTATGCAAACGTCTATTCACTTAATTCAATCAAATAATGTAAATTTCCTGTGAATAAATTTTAGGTCATTACCTCCTTCCAAACTTTTTTAACTGCGTCAAAGACTCGACATGTATTAAAATAATCCATGCCGTCAAAACCTCCAATGCAATAAATTTTATATCCAATAACAGCAGTGCCATGATATGCGCGCGGTCCAGCTGGATCCTCTTCCATTACACGGATCCAACGGTCAGCTCTTGTATCATACGTCTCAATATAGCGTTGTGGTAAACCTTCACTCCATCCACCAATGGCAAATATGACTTCATGGGGCAATCGTGGCAACGCCAATGCAGGTGTTGTCATCTTAAAAAAATACTTTAAAATAATAATATTAATTGTTTTTGAGTGAAATTATTAAATTTCACCTCATCGTCACGTGTACTAATCATATCCAAATCATATAAAAATGTCAATGTCTCAATTATTATTGGTCGGGCTTCTTCGCACGCTGTAACATACGGATGATCTTTGACTTGTTCCATGAAAAACTATTGTTATATGAAATTTATTAATTTAAATCAAAGGATATTTCATTAAGAAGAAAATTACCCGTGTGTTTAATAGGCCCAATCGAACACCACGCATTAACTTAGTTACATGTTGTGAACGATTCTTTGGATCAAAATCGATCCATCGTAAGCAACTCTCCCACACTGGTTCCTCATCTTTGGTATTCAACATATCGTCACTTATAATTTCATAGAAATCCTTTAGACCAATTTTTAATATTTGTTGACTTTTCACAGCCACTTGAACGAAATTTCTTAAAATGTATGTTTTTGCTTTACTGTAGAGATCATGACAAAATCTTGCTCTAGAAATATATATTGGAAACAACAGCGGTATATAATAGCAGCGGTATTATTAAAATCGGATTATAATAAATCAAACACAAAATGCAATGAGCGTATATCGATAGTTCAACAAACAATTATGAGGGAATTTAATCTCACCTGGCGAATAACATTAAGTTGATGCAATTTTCTGGTCTCAGCATACCAATCATATAATCAACACATTGTCGCACTAATCCAAGCATACCTACATAATCGGATACAGCAAGGAGCTCATGCACATTATTCTCATCAATTTCTGATTTGCGTAGGTATGCATAGTCAATTATCTTCTGCATAATTGGATTGCGGATACCAGGTATTGTGACATCCGTTTTTTCGCCAGTCAAGGATGTGGTAAAGAGTGCCCTGGACAATTTAAAGAAAATATGATGAGTTCTGGTTAATTGAGACGAATCAATTTCAATCGGTGTATATCTTTCATTATGCATTTGGTGGTGCACCGACCGATTTATTCAAATTGTGGTCAAAATTTTTGTACTTTTGATAACACACATACCGAAAATAATTACTGCATGAACATAAAATGGCACGATGTACATTAAAACTGGTATCATCTTCAAGTCTAATTGTTGCATCACATAGCATATTATTAATACGCATCTCAAATAATGCATGCATAGCCTGTTGGCTCATACATGTTTTGGGATCATGCGATGTCTCCTCCTCCTCCATAGGAGTCATCGACAACATCAAAAGCGCTCAATACACATCAAATGGGTTTTGTAAAATTAGCTCTGATATAGCATTTATGATATTACAATGGTTAGAGATGCAAATTATTTTTTAAACGTATATCGTTGATATGAAAATCTCGTATCCTAATTGTAAACTGTTTGATCTCTTTTCAATAATATATTAGAGCAGATGACATATATATTAGCTACTTATGTTTGTTATATGAATATATGTATGGAAAGCTCCGTTTAAGTTTAGTTTTAAAATGATATAAAAAAAAAGTAAATTAATTAAACACTTGAAGGTAATGGATCTTGTGGTTTGCACCGTCTCAGTACTCAATACGTCAATGGTTCAACGTGACTAATTGGCTGGAACACACGTTAAATCACTTTTATAGTTCTATATTTATGTTCTGACGAATTGAGTATGTCGCTTGGCCCCAAATATTATATATGGAATCAGTAAAACTGTTGCTTCAATTCACAGTGCGCGATGAATAAACAGATTTCCTGATTTCCAATCACCAAAAAATTTTGAATTTTCTTATTGCCTAACAATCAGTTATCAGTTCAGGTGATTTGAATGTTATCACCTTTCTCTGTTGCTGGTACAATGGGGGGGTTTATATATTTATTTACAGTTTCCTTGGTGTGTGTGTATGTGGACACGAGAACGGGCTCCACTTAACTTCTATCTCACTTAAGTTTCTCGCTTAATTATTTATATTTTTTTTTCTTTAAACAAAATCGTATACGTCGTGGAAGGAGGCTTTTTGTTGTTAATTCTTATTTTTAGCTGGCAGATTAAATTGGATATAATTAATAGATATATTAATTCCAGGTAAATGTTATTCTTCTTCCTGAAATATTCTGGGACGGGGTATCACACTAAGGAGAATTATGGCCAGCAAATAAATCCCTATGTATTCATTTATATTCACGTAAGTAAAAATTATATATCTTCACTAAAACTAAAAATATATAAAAATACAGTAATTTTTCGTTTTATATAAAATTCGTAGCAAATTTAATAGAAATTGTTGATAATGTGGAAACAAATGATATGGAGACACAACATAATCTCCACATAATAAAACAACGACCAGATGAAAATCAAAGCAACAAAATAAAGTGTGACATTTGAAAAATCAATTCGATGAGTTGAAAGTCATGAAAACTAAAATTGGTTAACTTGATTTTTAATGAACTGTATTAATAAAAATTCAATTTTTATTCATTATCAATCTCTTGTCCTTTATCAGTTTTCCGTTAGAATTCCCTTTAACTCGCTAGGTCTTGTGACGTTGAATTAGTAGTACAGTTGCCAAACAGAATTTATTTCGAGTTGTTTGTTACCCAAAGGATTTGACTCCTGATTCTGTTGCACGCAGAAACTATATAAGACGTGAACATTTTATTAATCAGTACTCAGTTTGTCCTCAACCGTTGAACAGTTGAATCACTTGTTCGGTGTATTATTTTATTCCTTTGCTAATTATAAATAATAAAGGTGTAAGTTTATTTCTTCTGTGATAATCATAATACGTTATCAATTAAATTTCATATTTAACAATATTGAAATTCTATTAAGATATAGTTAATTGATTCAATAATAATTATTTTCACATGAATTGAAGTTGTATAACAGACAAATCAAAATTTTATGGGTCATTGAATCCATTTCTAATACAATCAACTGGTATGCTAATCAATTGAACTGTTAATAATTTTTGACAAAAGTTTAATAAATAGGTCATCAATATAAATGATTCAATTAATTGAATGTTTGAATTTCTTTGGTTTCAATTATTTCTTTACTCAGGATTAACTGAAGTCATTGTACGAATGCAGTCGACAATTGTGTTAATTGCATTGGTGATTGTGGCCACCACCACCTCATTACAGATACCACCCCAAGCCATTGATGTAATCCAGAGGACACCGTTAGGATGTAATCGTCAAGTTTACACATATTTGGTAACACAGGTAGATTCAAATGGATATGAATGTTCGGATAATGTTAGTGTTCAATCATGTTGGGGACGTTGTGATTCAAGTGAAATATCAGATTGGAAGTTTCCGTATAAGAGATCATTTCATCCCGTTTGTATGCATGCAGGACGACAAAAATCAGTGGCTATATTGAAGAATTGCCATCCTTTAGCTGGTATGGAGGCACGACGATATGAATTTATGGAACCTGTTTCATGCACTTGTCAAATGTGTACCAGTAAGGATACCAGTTGTGAAGCACCAATTCATTTAAGGGATGGTGACGGAGTTCGTGTTCTTGCATTAGGCGGCGATGATGATAACTTTGATTATTAAATTTAACATTAGATAAGTATCAAATATTGGTAGAATAAGAATTATACCAAATTGAATTGAATGAAAGCGGAACCCCTCGTTTTATGAAATTGATCATAATGTATATGGAAGAGGTCACAGTTATTATAACATTCAAACATCTAGTGAATGCTGAAGTTATTTATAATCTCCTCAATTATTTCATGGATGTTAATAGGATAATGGGAAATAATTATTCAAATTTTGAACATCATTATAAATAATATCAAGAAATTCTTGTCAAAATTAAATAAGAAAAAATTGTTGTAAATTATGAATAATATAACAGTTAATATGCAAATATCAGAAAATAAAAAATTGTTCAACACGCATTATAAAATCCAATTGCAATTGTCTTTTACGTAATCTATTTAACATGGTATAGAATTTAATTCATAAACTTCTTGAATACCTTCTTTGTGTAGGCTTTTATGAATTAAAGTTTTTTTCTTTTTATTAGGCTCGGTTCAAAAGAAAATTAATTTTTTGGGTATGATATTTGAATTAAAGTGTGGATCGAACGTATACATACATAAGAAAGTATATTCAAATCCCAGATGAAATCAACAAGTCAACATCGATGGATTTCTCAAGAGAGAGTTAAAAAAAAGGGTTCTATAATTTTTGTGTTGAGCCTATATTGAATTTAACATTTGCTAACAGGTCAACCACGTAGGCTATCGGATATAAAAGAGTCACACACCATGAAAATAAGAATTTTCCTTTGGCATGATTGAAAAAAATACTTGGAAAAACTTCCTGAAATGAGTTTATATTTTTATCAAGTAAACATGGATATTATGCTGGTAATGGTTTCATTTATTAATGATTGATTGATTAAATTGAGTAACTTTACAAGATTTTAAATTGAATTTATATAACCGTCAGGTGTAATACGGAAAACCGCCTCGTTTCATTTATGATCTTTGAAATTTTGCTTTTAATCCTTCTTACAGTGATAACAGGAACATTTCGTAGCCGATTTAAACGTTACATTCCGTGGACCATCTAGACAGTAAGCTGTATGATAAATGTCTTCTGACTCCATGATGTTGCAGCATTGGCCCACTGAAATGACAGGTTTCACTTTCTTAATAGCTTCGCCTCCAATTACAACTGGTGCTGATGGAACTGCATAAGATTCACAGAATCCACGACATGCATTTGTAGTAATTGGAAATTCAAGACAATCAGGAATTCTAATCGTTCGACTGTGTCCTGTTGAATAAAGAAAAATTAATTATTGAATTTTAGTCACATTTCTTGTATTAGATAGGATTTGAAAAAGCACTGACCAACTTTATGACAACCAGGTCGTTCCCATATTTCCTTGGAATCAATTGAAGCAATCACAATCAGAACAACTAAACAAAATGTGCACTTCATTGTACTAAATTTGTATATTTCTTTATAATTTAATTAATTACTAAGCAACAAAAAATTAACAGTTAGTTTTACTTGTAATCACTTCTACTGATCCTATTCGACTGATGAATTTCCAGGATCATCATTCTGTCTAAATCACTGAAATATATGGGATTGCATATTTGAAATTGACGCATGTCTTTTAGAAAATTACAAGAACTCTTCAATTCCTCATGATTCTGAAAATTCATATTCAACACAACGTAAGATAAAACAATTGCATCATATGCTTGTCATGGAAATTATTCCTTTATTCAAATTATTAATCTTTTAATTATCGTTTAATAATACATCTGACTCAATTAAGCCATATTCTTTACACTTGGATACCTTTCTAAGTTGAATTACATTTATGTAAAATTATTCAAATTAAATGTGACGTAAATCCTAAGTGTAAACGTATTCAACACCGTTTCTTTTTTTGGTATTTAAATTATCTAATTTTGTTCAGAATAATGTATTATTAAATGTATCTTTGTCTTAAAAAGTAAATACTAAAAAATAAAATTTGTAAAGGAATATTAGTTCACTAAACTATCGGTTGGATAATAAAGAAATTAATATAAAAGAATTATACTTATTGTTGATTTAAAATGCTAATATAAAGAAACTAGAAAGTGAATATTTAAAAAAAAAAACAGGATAGAAAGAACCGTATACAAGTGTAATTACCAGTGATTTAATCATCACCATTTTCATGGCGTGAACGAGATCTTGAATGTGAACGGGATCGGGATGCAGAACGGGATTTAGAACGAGAAATTGATCGTGAACGACGATCTGGCGACTTGCTCTCTCCACGGCTGTCATCTGATCGACGATTATTTCTGGGAACTGGAGACTTTGATCGACTGTGTCCATTTGCGGATGCCCGTGATTCACGGGTGCGTGATCGCTTTGAACGGGATCGTGAACGTGAACGGCTTCTTGAACGGCTACCAGTTCGTGAACGTGTCCTAGCATCACGTGAACGGCTACGAGTTGACCTAGATCTGTATACGAATGAACAATAATAGAATTGAATATATTCACATTAATACCAATATCAATAGTTGTGTCTAAAAAAATTAAAATAGTTTCAACATTTAGAAATAAAAATATATCAAAATAACAATATTTGTATCTAAAACTATGAAGGAAATCTAAATTTATATTACAAACGACGATTGAACTAATCCACTTAGTTCAACATTTACGATTAATTTGGCCAACATAAGATTCTGAAGTTGAAAACAAAATCGGTGAAAGTGAACTGAATATTGAAAACGATCATCAATATGTTCACAGGTTGTGTCTCAGTGTATCAACAGTATGCTCAGTTTCGGAATCGTAATTTAGAGATGATTTTCTCATTGCAAGAATTGCGCCTAATTAATTCATAAACTATTTGGATGAAAACAAATGTATCATTTATGTTTAATCAAACACACAAACACACACAATTATTTGCATTATTTTTGTAGTATTCTCTTGCAGAAAAACGTTGACAACGACGTTATTCGTGTAAACCTCTACTGGATGAATTATCACATGATTACTTATAATCTGGCTGTTGTGACTAGATGCACCCATTTTAGTGATAATACGATTATCATAAATCATTGAAGCGAAACGAATTAATCGAAATTATGACGTTCGTTGATCTTACATACTCATATTATATGGATATAGTACGTGGAAGTATTAATATTTCTATGCTTTGAACTGAGAAGAGATGCTCTACAGGTGTATGCATTATTCTGTAGTTGTCTATGAACATTCAGTTGATTCAATGCGTTCTAACTCTGTTGTGTCATTTCTATCTATGGCAATAAAATAATTAGTATGTAAATGATTAGGTGTATCCAAGCACAGATACATCACTTTTAAATGAAAAATAATAAAACCTATCAGAATATAAAAAAAAAATTTAAATAATTGATTAAACCTAACTGAACTCCAATCAATTAAAATCATCTTTCAACCCTTTCCATTTATAAAATGTTAATTTAAATTAATTTTTTTTTTTTTATAAATAATTAAACAAGGCAATTTTTTTGTCATAACTCACGGTCGCTGTACGAATACCGCGAATGTAAATTGTGAACATCTCTTGTAGTAAACTCAAGCGTACTCCGTTGCATCACATAATCTATTGTTAATTGGCAGATAAGAAGTTCAATTTGTAGTAGATAATCTAGTTCTAAATCGCTTTCATGGATGCTCAACGGTCAAGAAGCACTGTTCATAATTTAAAATAAATTGATGATTCCCGAAGATATTCACAACTTGTATGGATTTGCAACACAGCCTGAATTCGGAAGTTAAAGAATAGCTGGAAGTTCTAGACAATGGTTGTGTCGTTCTCATGTTTAATTCAGGATATCATTCATTTAATTGTTGTGTTTCAATGGAAATCGATGCATGAAATACCAGATCAGAAGGCACACACTGTCGATTTGAATCATTTATATTCAACGTTTATTTAATCGGTTGAGCTCAATAATGAGCAGTCGTTTCAATTGTATTCGATCAAGTCAATTATCGTTTTTATCTAGAAGATTTCTAGGCAAGACACCACGGTGATCAGAATCAATGGATTGCGTTTATACTCAATCATAAACGCAATCACTTGATTTTATGTTCAAAATAGTTAATTTGTTTTTTATCTAGGAGTAGGGTAGGCACAGCCATAACACAAAGGCAGATGGTTATCACGAATCTCATCTCAGTATGTCGATATTCATCAACCTATAAACATGCAATTCGAGGTGTTTGCAAATACAAATTCAAATAAACTCAATTAGATCAAATTAAAATAATATTTAAACCAATAACATTAGCTATTATTATTGTGAAATTTAATGTAAATATGATTTATGCTATAATGGATTAATTTTAGATGGTTTACTGATAAGTTCCTCAACAGATATGTTTCTCTTTTTTTATAATATTGTTATTGAATATCAAAATATAAAAAATGCATGCAGAAAATAGGATATCAAGTTTAAAACAGTTTACAGCCACCTTAATCATTGTGATTCGAATAAAGTGAGAGTAAGCATATAGAAATTGAATGATCACTAACCTGCGTCGACTACGTCCGTGTCGTCGACAGTCTCTGGCATAATGGCCACGGTCTCCGCACTCATAACACCGGTCATCTGGATGGAATGGACGCCCACGGCTGCGTGATGGTGGCCCTAAAACATTTAGAATATATCGATTTAGTTAAAATTCTTCAACAGTTAATTGAATCTGTATTACCTCTATATCCGCGTCCAGATTTTCCATTCGATAACTCGACACGCGCACGTCTTCCACAGATTGTGCGTCCATCAAGTCCACGTACCGCATCTTCAGCGTCACGAGGATCTTCAAATTCAACAAAGGCAAATCCTGGTGGATTCCTTGCTATCCACACATTGCGTAACGGTCCGTAATAACTGAATGAATCTTCCAATTCATTCTTTCGGGCACTGTTACCCAGATCACCCACATACACCTTGCAGTCGTTCGGATATCTTGACATTTTCTTCGACTAAAATTAGATAAAATAGCAAATATTGATTTAGCCGCATTATGACGGGTCGAGAAAAAAACACTTTGCTCACCATTTTGTCTGGATTTATTGTGTACTTTTCGCGGTAAAAATTGATTCACTGATAATTTAGTAGTATTGTTTTAAGGTTTTATCTCCCGATGGATGCTGGCAAACTATTTTCTAGTTTACCGCCTAGAAATGGCAAAGAAAAATTGTGTCGTAAGATTATCTTGTGGCCACACACTCTCAATTCGACGAATTCAGACTCGATGAAAACTACCGTAATTTTTTTTTATTCAATAGAAAACTTGTTTTCCTATGATTTTCAAGGCTGTGATAACTTGGGAATTAGGTGTCTGATAATTGTTTGGATAGAAGCCGACTCACAATCCAAATTAGAAAACAACAATTTCTTACCTGAATCAAGGTGTGCGACAAAAAAGTGCGTCTCTTTTCGTTTGAAACGAATACTTAACACGCGAAGACTGAGAGCGACCGAAAGCGAAGAACGCTACTCGATAAGATGCACGCTACGTCGCAAACTTCAGTTGGGGAGCGTGTGAAAACCGACAGTTTCGCAAAAATGGAAGAGCCGATCGAACGAACGATCCCGCTTAAAATGTTAATTCGAAGTATCCCGTTGCAGGAAGCAGGAATATCGAATGTTGCACTGAAAACCTCAATTTCCTGTTACATTCAGAGAACTGATTTTCTCAACTTCAAAGTAGATTCGCAGTAATTATCCTAAAAATCAAATCGAAAACGAAAATCACACTCCGAAATTCGCATCAGACCGACAACTGGCCACGAAATTTGATTTTATCAAAAGGGATTTTATGGTCACTCATGTCACCTGGAAGCACCCAATGTGGATCCTCGGGACCAAAAAGTTGGCATTGCCGCCACCAAGGAGTCCATGAACAAGGTAAGTGACTGAATTTTCTTGAAAATAATTTTGTATCCGGGTCGCATCTGGTAACCCCAACTCCGAAAATCCAGTTTGATGTGTTACAACACCATTTTGAATCGCATTTCGCTTGTCAGATTCTGGCCGATTCACCACTCTTCGGTTGAATAAGAGGTTATAATTCCAATCGCATAATCGCTCAACCGAATAATCGGTGGTATCGATAATCTACGAATAATCGGTCATTCGTGTGGCAATGAACTGTTCGTGAATTAATGAACTCGTTCGACAAAATATGAAATTTGTTCTTTGTCATGAGTATTTTGTAATTCAAAACACATTTTAACCACATAATACGCAATTAATGATAGTAATATGGAAATCCAAGTGATACGAAATGAATCGTATTCCACTCGCAAAATGTACGAAGCAGGGTTGTTTTGCAACTCTCCCGCGCTTATCGCATCAAATTGCACTCAATTACAGAGGCAGCGGCGAGACGGGAGGTAGCATTTCGTGTGATGTGTACAAACAAACGCTCGAAATCGCACCGAATGCAAAACGAATAATTTTCCACAGCAAGCAGCGCCTTTTTCGGTACCATTTTGCCAACTTTTGTGTATTTGACGATGGCATTATGACCGTGCTGGTGCGATAGTGTGTCGCTTCGGACAGACAATCGATTTGAAATCGACAGCTCTGGGGGCCAACAATTGGCGAGGGTATCGATAGACTTCAGAGTGAGGCAATCGATCTATCGCTTTGCGCCAAGCGTGGTCCTGGTCATATTGCTTGGATATATTGCTTTAACTTAAATATATGAAGCACACAAATTTATTTATAAGTTTTAGATTTTTAAGAAAAAAGTCCACCTCGTTGAAGTAAATTCATATGGCATATTCTTCTAAATAATAAGAATACGATAAATAAATTGTGCTTAAGTTTAGATTACGCGATATACAAATAATTTTAGCAATTAGGTGGTATTTTTCTGTTCCGTTTTTCACGATTTAAAGAGGCAGAAGAGAAAAAGTAGAAAGTGTGAATACGTGCGTGCGCGACTGAAAAAAAGTCAGAGCTACCAAAAAAAAGCGATAGCAAGAAGAAGAAAATAGTGTGGTATCATCCCAATCCCGTTAAATCGTCAACAGAAAAAAGTTTTTTTTTTTATTGCATCATACATGATGGAGGAAGATGAACGAGGCAAATTATTCGTCGGTGGCTTGTCCTGGGAAACAACGCAAGAGAATTTGCAAAGGTATTTTAGCCGCTATGGTGAAATCATCGATTGTGTCGTAATGAAAAACAACGAGACGGGCCGCTCTCGTGGCTTTGGCTTTGTTACATTTGCTGATCCGGCAAATGTGCAACATGTACTTCAAAATGGACCGCACACGCTTGATGGTCGCACCATTGACCCGAAACCGTGTAATCCACGCACTTTGCAGAAACCGAAGAAAGGTGGTGGCTACAAAGTGTTCCTCGGTGGATTACCATCCAACGTCACCGAAACAGATTTACGTTCATTTTTTGGCCGCTATGGTAAGGTGACCGAAGTGGTCATTATGTACGATCAAGAAAAAAAGAAATCGCGTGGTTTTGGTTTTCTTTCATTTGAGGATGAGACTTCAGTTGAGTGTGTGACTAATGAACGCTACATCAATTTGAATGGCAAACAAGTGGAAATCAAAAAAGCTGAACCACGTGACGGTTCTGCTGCATATGGCAAAATTGGAAACGATTCGAATCAGTGGGGACCACATCAGGGTGCACCAATGGGTATGATGCAAGGACCGAATGGACAGATGGGTGGCCCACCAATGAATATGCAAATGGGTGCACCATCGATGATGCCTGGTTATCAAAGCTGGGGAAATTCGCCACAACAACAAGCGTATGGCTATGGTACATCAAGTGGACCAGGTTCTTATCCTGGATGGGGTCCACCAGCTGGACCACAAGGTCCTCCACCACAATGGAGCAATTATGGTGGGCCACAACAAACGCAAGGCTACACTGGTTACGATATGTATAACTCGTCAACTGGACCAAATGCTGCATCTGGTGGTGCCAATTGGAACAGCTGGAGTATGCAGCCGAATAATGCTGGTGGTGGTGCTGCAACTGGCGATATGTATTCGCGTGCCCAAACATGGTCCACACCAAACGCAACTGGACCAGTTGGTGGTATGCCAGGACGTACTGGTCCTCAGAACAGTGCATCGAAATCCGGTTCAGAATATGATTATGGTGGTTATGGTTCCGGCTATGACTACGATTATAACAACTATTCAAAGGAACAAGGATCAACATATGCTGGTACTCGTTCAACATATGGCAACGAGAATTCATCGCAACCACAATATCCAGCATCACAAGCTGTTTAATATGAAAATTTTTAGTAAATATTTCATGAATAGCCTACAACAGAAAAAAAAAATATTGAAAAATGCAAAAAAAAATATAAAGAAAAACCAGAATGTAACAGTAACGTTTATATGGAAACCATAATTATATAACAATGGAATGATAAATTGATTTGATTTAAGATTATGTATGGATAAATGGAAAAGAAATTTCATATATACACATTTAAACGGTTAGCAAATTGAAAAAAAAAACAAACAACAACACTTTCTCACACGTAAAAAGGAAAAATCACAATTTATAAAATAATAATACATAGCTATGAAATATGTAATTAATTGGACTATTAACTGAAAAATAATTTGTAATGTAAAATATAACCAGACGAAGTAATTAATTGTAGTAGAGTAATAGAAATCAATTTGGAACAAATTAATATTTGACAAAATTTGTTATATTGTTTAAGGAAGCATATAAGAACCATATATACACACACACATAGTAATTTTTTTTTTGTTGGGGGTGAATGAAAAATATTGGAGCACCCAAATTAAATAAGAGAAATAATATCGTAGATTCAAGAAAAACAAGATAAAAAGAATAACTGAATAAGAAATATAATATAGAATTCATATCGCCAAAATAACAAGCGCTCCCCAATTAAATGAAAAAAAAAAATATGAAAATACAAAAAACCGAAAACAAAATAGAAGATAAATATTATAATTTTAATTATGTATTGAAGACATTTAGTTAATAATTTTAATTTGCATTGCATTATTTTTGCCAACATATTTTTTCCTTTGATGAGATCGTAATTACAAAAGAATCAAACTACTTTATTTCAATATGTAATAATACCCTATTATTTAACGATGAAGACGAAACAATTATAATTATTATTTTCTAATGTCATAATTATAAATGAGGAAATCAAATCTTTAAAATAATGAAAACTAAATAACCTTTAAATGTAGGCAAATGATTATAATTTCTTTTTGCTCCTTTTAATTTTAATAATTTTCTTTTCGTTTTTTTTTTTTTTTTAATTTACATTACTTGGCTGCTCACATTCTACTATAAAATAATAATTACTCTAGAATCGCTATGATGAAACTTAATATCTAATTAATAATACGATTTGTTGATACTAATTTTTTTGGATTTCGTTTAAATGTTATTTTACAAGAAATTTTATTATAATTTTTTTTTTTTTACTTACTAAAACACAATGAAGAAAAAGATCAATTTAATGGTGGAAATGTCCAAATAAGAAATCTTTTTTTTTTTTTATATGAAATAACAACTATTCTTCTTTTTTGGTATAAAAATGTATAACTAGCATAATAGATCATTATTATTTTTTAAAATATGGTAAACTATTTGGTTTTCCACTTCTTTACATCTGTTTAGGAAGTGTTTGACATTGATATAGAATTATTATAAAAGAATTATGATATAGAATGTAAAACTCCTTTTTGGTTAACTGCTAGAGTTATGGTAGAAGCAGGATTTGATGAATTTAAGTAATTGTGCTCTTGGCCGAATATAATGTTCTCTGTTTTTTTATATCTCAAAATCATTATAAATGAAAAAAAAAAAGAAATTAATTAATAAATGGTTAAAATAGTATTTAGGAGAGAATGTGTGAAAAATGTGACCGTTGGAAACACAGACTAAATAATATAATGGATTGTATAATTATTTTTTAAACATAATCAATAGCAAATTAAATACCTTTAAAGAATTAATATTAAAGAAACACATTTAATAACGAACGTGAAGTGAAAGAGAAAAAATTTATAAGAAGAGACATAATTATTTTTTAGATAAAATTATAGTAAAGAAATATAAGAATACGTGAACAGAAATTCTATAGGTTTATTAAAAAGTAAAATATGATTAAAAAAGAAGAAGAATACAAAGTACATAAGAGTTAAATGAAACATAAACTAATTAAATTTAAAAAGTAATTATGATATCGGTGAATGCTATAAGTCCTATTAATAGTAAAACAACAAGTTGTTAAATTCAAATGTGAGATTCTCTTTATTTCTTCTATAAGATCACACATTAATTGAACGGTAAAAATGTTTAAAAAATGAATTATTCTTTATTTGTTTGTTTTTAGGTGAACCCATGAATGAGAATAACTAAATATTATTAGTGGATAGAAACAAAAAAAAGAAATAAATAAGTGAAAACAATACCGACATTATATAGAAATACAACCAATCAACCTGATTAAATTGTAAATTGCATTTTCATCTATAAGTCTTAGCCTGTACGTTTTTAGAAAATGTTAAAATGAAAATAATAATTATGATAAAAAAAAAAAAAGAATTTTTTTCTACTATTCGATTTGATATGAAAAAACCTATGATAAAGAATGATAAAATAATAAAAATAGCTACATACATGGTAACGTAATTTTTACATATAAATAATGATTAATTAAATTAAATGTAATTGTAAACGATAATGTGGAGGTATAGAAAACAAGAAACACAAAAATATAACTTATAATGTGAATGTGGGGATAATGGAAAATTATGAACCTAATTAATATAAAGAAATAAACTGAAAAGCATACAACATAATGATAATCTTAAGCTATGTAATTCTAAAAAAGAAAAAGGCGATGGCAATTCTATAATTTTTAAATTAGTTGTGTTATATTATTTTTATTTTTGTTTTTGGACTCAAGTTGATTTAAAATTAAAAAAAAAAAAATATATAAAAACACTAGAAATGAGAAATAATTTTAAAAATTTTTTATCGGGGATACTTTCTATATATTACAACAAAATGGTTTAACATTTAATAAAAATGGGGGTTTATTACTATAATAATTAAAATAAAAAAAAAAAACAAATTTATGATAATGTAATTATAATGGATAAAAATCACGTGAATAACAAAACAAAAGAATATTGTAATTTACTTCTTAGACACAAAATGATGATAATGAAAAGAATGATAACTAAGTTTTTTTCGTTAAATTTTATTTCGTTTTTGAGCGAATCAAACCAATATTTTTTGATGGATTAATTACTACATAAGGATTTACAATTAAATAACTTTTTTTTTTTTAAATAAATTAATGATCGTGAGACAAAGTTTTAAAATATAACAGATAAAAAAAAACCATAGCATAAAGATTTAAAAATAGGAATTATTGATTAAATAAACTCGTTTATGTTGTTCTTTTTGTATAAAAAAAAAATGGTAATAAGAAAAGTAACTTTAAATTTTTTTTTTTTTTTAAAATGATTGAATACGTTTTTTGTCTTTAAATATAAATAAAATATATAGAAAAAAAAACTCGGGAACTATTTAGGAATGTATGAATATGTTATAGCTATTGCATAAGGATTATATAAAGATAAAGTAAAACAAACAAAGGACTTATAAATTTATCAGATATAAACAATATGAGATGATAATGATGATGATGATGATTAAGAAAGCAAAATGAGAAATATTAAAATAAAGAAACTATAATAAAATATAGAGAAAAAACATAGCATTAAAGTGTAGCAATTAAGATTATATGAAGATGCATTACACATAACATGATTAAAACATTAGGACATTTAGTTAGGCAAGAGCACCATTTTTATAAGGTGAAAAAAGAAAAGAAAAAAAAAACAAAATATATAACGTTTTATTATTTCTGCATATAATAGAGAGTCTTTTCCTTATTCTTTTATTTTTAATTCATTTAATTTTAATAATTTTTTTTTTTTATTTGTTCCAATTTAATTTTTTTTTTATTTTCTAACAATTAATAATTGGAGTGATGTAACACATTTGAGAATACAGGTGTGTACTTTAACAGATGATTGATTAAATAGAATATTAATTGAGAACGATAACACAGTAAAACACACATTCAATATGCAAATTTACAAGCCAAGTTAGAGGGATAAACTGCTATCAGAAATCGTTTAGAATACCGATTTTGAACCGATTTTAAATAATGAAAAAATACTATATTATAATATGCACGTTTATGTTCAGTGAATGTTTATTAAAACTAATATATATTTAATGTAGTGGTATGAATAACATTTATATTAATTAACTACTTATATTATAAAAGTGAAATGAAAAGTAAAAAAAAAACAAAAAATCAGTAAAAATTCAGCTAATTGTATAACGAAACGTATAAGACACAATTTATAAAAAAAGAAAAAAAAACTAATTAGAAACTGAGAAATTAAATAATGATGATATAGATTATAATGAAAATAAGAAGAAAACTAATGAATAATGAAGTAAAGTAAAAGAATCTACAATATTTACATTTTAAGTGGTTACAACAGATATTAATTACATTTATATATGAGATAGAAAATCATGAAAAATATTTAAATATTGAATTTTTCTTCGTAGAATTTAAAATGTTGTGAGAAAAATTAAACAAACAAACAAAAAAAAAAAAAAAAAAGAAAAATAAAT
>JXOR01000223.1:186076-210547 GCA_001014335.1 Coboldia fuscipes
AAAAAAAAAAAAAAAGAAAAGAAAATAATGTAATGTAAACTACACAGATTTAAAGTAACTTCTTATTAAACAAAAAAATTAAATATATTAATAATAATAATAATAGAGAATTATGTGTGATCTGATTGTGCGTCGTCTCATTAACTACTAATTATATAATTATATAAAGAAAACACTATAAACATAATGAAAAATGAATTAAAATTAAATAATTGGAGATATAAGAAACGTAAATCTTAAAAGGAAAAAGAATTATTATCAAATTTGTTGCTAGAGGAATAATTATTATTGACTAAAAACATGGATGAGAGGTAATAGGGAGTCAACAAAATTTAAATAATTTAGATGATAATAGAGTACTACATTACTTATAACAAACAAAAACTAATATTAATATACACAAATTCTTTTGTATTTGAAGGGTAATTATAATTACATTGAATTAGAAACTGTTGTTCTATAAAAAACCAAAATTTTTATTTCTTTCTTTCTTTCATTTTTTTTTTTTTTAATTTCCTTATCACAGTTTGAATTGCAATCAACTTCCCGTCTAGATTGAATTATAAGACGATTGGAAGGTTATCCTCTTTTGTTCTGGTTAACAGTGAATACTTAGACAGTATGAGTTTGACTTTTTTATTTGTCTTGTGGACTCAGATAAACTTGTATTTTTCACTTACCCATTGTATTAATAATCAATAGGAATGTACCGATATTGTTTGATATTTTTTGTTTTTATTTTCAAGTAATTGCGATTTAAAAATATAGTAATCATAAGAGATTTATCTAAGAGTTTATTATGATATAGGTACTTTGTTACTTTTGTCTTTTTATATACAGCTAATCATACGGAATTTTATATAACCAGATAATGTAAATTTTAATTAAACCGTTTTCATGAAATTAATATTCATACAAAGTGGGTGATGTTTTAGTTATGTAACAAGTTACAATTTAGACATCAGGCTAAGCATACAATATAATCACCATCCCCGTTGATGATATGCCGTTCCCCTAGTTCAAATCAAATTTAACATAAAACATTGAACTTAAGGATTACAAATTACAAGAAGAATTTAGAATGGCTAAAATTATTTTTAATTTTTGAAATTTTTTTTTATTAAAACAATGGATACCCATTTTGATGATTAAGAACTTTCTTATTCTTATTCTTCTTCTAACTAGCACTTAAATCTTTTTAGCTGTTAAATAATTTTAATGATGAAATAATGTGGTATTTGGTATAGGTTTACATGCATATATGACAACATAAATTTACATACAATTCATATAAGAAAAATAATTAAAATAAAATTTTATGATAATGAAATTAAACCGTAAGAATTAACTATAATTAATTTTTTTAACAAAAAACTAAGAAAAAAAAATTGAAAAGTGATTATTAAGGAAATAAAGTTATAAAATGGGATAAATCTAAACTAAATGAAAACAAAAACAAAAAAAAAAAAATACCCAAAAAATCTATTGACTTTTTTAAAAACTATTTAAAATGTTTTTTAATTAAGAACTTAATGATAAAGGAACGATATTAAATGAAATCAACCAAGTAAATTTAAATAAGTAAAATATTATAATAAATGAAGATGCAAACTGATATATTGTTAAATAATTTGTAATAAAAAAAATGAAAATTCAGGACATTAAGAATAGGTGAATAGAAAATTTAATAAACACAAGTTGACGACATTGTAGAATTAAAATCAATTTTTTGTTTGTTCAATAATAAGATTATTTTGATAAAGAAAAAAAATCAAATAATTCCTCCTTTAATAATAACAATGCAAATAAGTAAATAGTAAAAAACCAATTTCTCTTAATCTATCAGATTTATAATGGTTGAGAAAATACACGAAACGGCAAATGAACAAAAATATAAAATTATTTAATTGTTTATTAGAAATCATACATGTAATACCTACCCATTATGATGACCATCCAATTAGGGGAACGGAAATTATTTAAGAGTCATAAGAAAATCATAAAATAATTTAATAATAATAATGCAAAACAATGAATAAGGTACTTTGTAACTATATAATTCTAACATAAGAATGGTGATTAGATCATAATATAATATTCTGCATACTTTAATTAAATTTAAAAAAAGAAAACGTTTAAAATAATAACTAATTAATGAGAAATTACACGCGCCAAAATGAATAATTAATTTAAATTAATAACAGTTATAAGATTATTGAAATACGAACATTATATTCAATATGAATATGTTAGCATACACAATTTGTAATAACTATAGAACATGAAAGAATAATTTTCATTTAAAATCATAATCAAGAGACAAGACACGGTGTAAAACCATAAAAGGAAAATAAAACTTTATATAGATTCATGGCAAATGGAATGCCTCTTATTTACAAGTTTTACATTTAATTTCAAATATAATACAGATTCTATAGAATCACTAAGAATTTTTAATAAACGAAAGGCACCCTGAATTCATAAATGGGGATTGTTTCTTTTTCCAGACGATCAACAATAAAAATTTTAAAAGAAAAACTGAAATACAGACAATTAAGATTACAAAATAATTTAAAATCAATAACTAGGTTGATAGTGACTAAGATGTATTAATCATAACACATAATTAAGTGGTCCCTTTTAACATTTTAATTTTATTCTTCACACTCTCACAGTCTCAACCCTCATCGTCCAATATCAATAAGGATTCAATACAGCAAATAAGTACTCTCTGATTAACAGATTCATTCACATGTATAAACTAACTTGTAATTTTAGTTTAGTAAAAAAAAAAATCATAGCGAAATTAATAATCGAAATGAAAAGATTTAAAAAGAATTTTTTTCACAATAGTCAAGGAATAGTAATTATAATGTTAGTTAAATTAAAAAAAAAAACACAAAACAGAACTGTTAAGATGAATTAATAAAGGGAAATACTAAATAGATATCAAAATTATTTGTAAGGATACCCAAAAGACGTTAAGATAATATAACAAATTTCTAACACACTAATTATTTCTACATTTATAAGTAAAACACTTTTTTTAAAGATATAATCCCCTAAGAACATAAAACTATTACATCTGAGTATAAGTTAAATGAAAAATAATTAAGTGTCATGAGAGTAGTAATACAATTTCACAATGAAGAATATAGTCACTATGTTGCCTCGACTGTATGAATTAAACTATCCATTAAGATTGTCCTTAGTATTTGTGTATTTGTGTTTTGACAGGCATTATTATATCAATTAAAAATTAGTAAATTGTGTCTTATAATTTATGATTTTATGATTAGAAAAAAAAAAAATGAAAATAATATAATGGTTGCCTTTCAATTTTAATTATTTCCATCTTCTTAAGACGATATTTAACATTAATTATATTTGCCGTAGTTTTAAAATAAACATTCAAAATAATAAAAGTTACGAAATACAATTTTTAAATGTGAAATTTACTGTTAATTAATGGAAAATAATAATAACAAATGCATAAAATAATATTGATTGTGAATTAAACACATTTATTTATGTTCGTTTTTTTTTTTTTTTTGATAGATAAATTAATGGACTACATAAGCATAAAATTATGAATAATTTATTTCTTACATATTTGTATACTTTATTTCATATAATAATTCATATATTTTTAATTTGAATCCAAGTAAAACATTTGAAACAAACTGAAATGAGTTAATTTGTTAAGTATATTTGTGTGGTCTTGATTGATTTTAAACTAGTACTCACTGGTTTAATAACTACATAGAGAGAAAATAACAGAAATGTTCATTTAATCTAGTGTATGAAATTATCAATTTTGAAACATTCATTCCGTTCATATGGCTCTTGTTCGCAATAGAAATGGAACAATATCATTTCGAATAGTTCAGATCCAAAATTTTTGTGATGAGGATACTTGCCTCCTAATGTTATGTTCGCCTGTTCCAATTGTCAAGGAAAATTGAAAAAAATGTTCAGTTTTCCTAGAAAATTACAACCGAATTGGAAAATTTGGAACAGGCGAACATAACAGAAGGAGGAAAGTATCCTCGAGGAAGAATGATCGTCATTGAGCTAAGATTAAGAAAGCTACAAGAAAAACACTGAAATTTCAAAAGTTTCAAAATTGTTGTTGTAATCAATGCCTCGTGTCGATGTAACAATTTGTATTAGTATTGGTACACTGACTCTATTGATAAAGGGGATAGAAAAAAATTACTGAAAATCCAAAAGTTTCAAAATTGTTGTTGTAATCCTTGTTGCGTGTCGGTGTATAAAATTGCATTAGTGTTAGTAAATTTCACTAACACAATGAAAACCTGCAAGATATTAATCGAATTTCTAAAAGTTCCAAATTTGTAGTTGTAATCACTTGATACGTGAATCGAATAAGAGTCAAAGTACAAGAATTTTGAAACACTAATTTGATCTTTAAAAAGCGAATAGAAATACACGTAATCATTAGTTATTATTCCGTTTGATTTCTTGTTTTTTATTTATAGTTTAATAGCTCGTTATAATTTATTTCTCTGATTTTTATGGTTTCCATCTTAGTGTAGTGGAATTTTATTCTGAATCTAGTCTTTCTTTTGCTACGTAACCTTCATTCATATGCAAATATGATGTAGCCGTTAACCACCTTTCTCATTTTATATTTCATCAGATTAATTCAATATGTTTTAGCACAAAACATAACATGATAATCAAAACTGGACCGACTGTATCAATTCAATAGATGAAAGTATAATCTTTTGCTAAATTCAGATTGTGAACCGGTCACATGGAAACATTAATAACTCTGATCATTCGATGATTGTTAAATATTAGAGAGTTGTATCATTTCTAATCGAACTAAATTCATACAATTTTTATGCACGTCATTTAAAAGTATATCGTTATAATATATAAACCTCTAATGTGAAAGACAATTCGTATTTTGAAAACACAAATCATCATTATAAAAAAAACACACAAATCACATTCATTACAATACATTCAACGTGTTATTAATAAAAAAAAAATTAATTAAACTAGCATTAGTGTTGACTTAAATTCGAATATACACAAGCCATGGTCTTATCATTTTGGTTAAATCGCCTTAAACATCCTATGAGTAATACTAAATGGGTAAACTAATCGCCATCAACTTAAGTCCAACTACTTATCAATAATTGTATACACTCTTCTTTGTTATTCAGTAAATAAACTGTTTAGCTTGTACTTAATGATTCTTTCAAATTAATGATTACGAACAATGTTTGTATAAATAATATAATTGAAATCTAATGGATTAATGTAACAGAATATGAAAAATAATGAAACCCTGAATTATAATGAATGTAATTATTGTGAGTTATATCTTACTATATAATATTATAATATGATGAATTACGAGTATAATCTTAATAATTGTAATAAAAACAAAATATTTCAAAATGATTAAGTAAAAAGAAAAATAAGAATCAAAAAAATATTAATCACAATTACTAGTATTTTATATTAAAATCATTGATTTATGAAATACAGAGCATCTGTACATATAATTCTTCGCACTTTAAGTATATATTATAGCTCTATGATTTGATAACAATTTCCTGTCTATCTTATTAAAAATTATTTGTTTGCAACTTTATCTTTCTTAAGTTTACAGTTCAAACAAACATTTAAGGTATTTAAGTTCACACCATCAACATCGATACAAGTTAACATGATGAAATTTAACAAATTTTCCTAAAAATTCATTTTACTAACACACAATGCTTTAATCAATCAATTTGTTTTTCTTTGGTTCCAATAGCTCTTCAACGATTCCATCGACCACATCATTTAATACGTTACGCAATTTATCCCAATCCCTAAAAACAAGATAACAATATTATAATGTAACCATTATATTGTATTATCATAACAATATTATATACTTCTCATCTGGTTTAGCACACATTTCAGCATAATATTTTATTTTTGGCTCTGTTCCACTCGTACGTAGTGTCACAACGACCCCATTTTCAAACGTAAATGTTATCATTTGAGAACTTTTATTTACTGGGAGAACAGCTTTCAAATCTTGTTGTGTACTATCATAGCCGGTTGTTAAATCTCTAACTGATATGATTTTATATGTGCCCATTTTCACGTCTTTAGGATACTACAATTTAAAATAAATTATAAACAATTAATTTAATCATACCATATTTATGGAAAATAATCAACATACGGAATCAGTTCCACTCCAATTACGAATACGATTAAAAATCTGGTTGATTAGATTTTTGTCGTGACACATAAAATATGAGGTGACTGCATAATGATATCCATAGTCATTAAAAATTTCATTCAATTTATCGTGCAATGTTTTATTTCCGTGTTTCTTTAAGTACGCACACATCGTTGCCAAATGGCATGCAGCACTTACACCATCCTTATCTAATACATTTGGTGAGAACATAAAACCAATAGCCTCTTCAAAGGCAAATAAAACATGTTTTCCATTTAAAATCAACTCCTCCGCTTTGTTACCTAAAACATAACATCAAAATTCATAATTAATATCAAATAATACTTTAAGTAGTTGATAAACCCTACCCATCCATTTGAAACCAGTTAATGTTTCAATGAAATTAAATCCTTCGATTGCTGCCATAGATTTCAATATTTTCGAACTGACTGTACTTGCCAGCATGTAACAGTCATTCATAATGCACTTGGAATTATTGTCCTTATAGCATTTTAATGCCCACCATCCAAGTAGGGCACCCAATTCATTTCCACTAAACACTTTCCAAATACCAGTTCTAAAATTTTAAACCAATTAATTAATTAAATGCACTAAGCCCATCATAAAATACACATACTCTCGGTTACGTTCAGCACATGCTAAACGATCAGCATCTGGATCATTTGCAAGCACTATATCGCACTGTTTCTCTTTGGCCAATGCGAATGATAAAACCAAACATGATTTACCTTCTTCTGGATTCGGAAATTTAACAGTGGGAAAATCTGGATCTGGATCACGTTGTTCAATAACAGCATGGACTGGTTTCAATTTTATATTTTCAAGGCCTTTTGCAACGTACGGATAACCAACACCATGCATTGCTGTATAAACAAATTCAATATCGCTGCTAGCATTAACATCACTTATCAAATTTGATGGTATTACTGCTTCAAGTTTACTATAATACGACCGCATAATCTCATCATATGGATCCTTAACTAGAGGTGATGATAAAGTAGTCATTATGTCCCAAGATGTTTCCTTTGGTCTAAAATTAAATTCATATTAATTCATTTATGATTGATTAACTCATTTCAATATGAATAACTTACTCTAAATGATGTAATATTTTGTCTAATATATTCTTATCGTGGGGCTCAATAATTTGTGCACCATTGGTCCAATATACCTTGTAACCGTTATCTTCTTTTGGATTATGTGAGGCAGTTACCATAATACCAGCTAAACATTTCTTTTCCGTAATACAGAATGGTATGAAAGGTGTGGCCACCGTTGTACCAAACAGATAGACTGGAATGTTTTCAGCTACAAATACACATGATGACAATTCGGCGAATCGTTTACTGTTGTAACGTCCATCATAACCGATACTGACACCGCGTGATAGATCCCTTCGATTTGGATAACACTCCTTTAGATATTCAGCGATTCCTTGGGCGGATTGAATTACAACCAAATCATTCATTGAATTAAAGCCAGCTTGCATTACACCACGTAATCCAGCTGTACCAAAACTTAATCGTGATAGTAAACGACTTCGTAATATATCCCATTCTGTGTTCTTTATTAAATTTCTTATCTCGTCAGTTGTCTTATCATTCTAAAAATAAATATATAAAAAGAATTAATTTCATATAATAGAAATTAATGAATTTTATTAAAAACTTACTTGATCCCATTGTAACCATTCATTGATTTTACAATCTAATTCATTACAGCCAGAGTACACAGTTGTCATATTGACGATAGATATTTATCACGTAATTCCACAACTTATTGAAAAATACACGATCAATTTCAATGTGAATTTTTAATTATTTCAGCTTAACTTTTTACTTCACAGCCTAAAAAGAAAATAGAAAAGCCATTGATTAAAATAATTCAATTGCGAATGAAATTGAAAAGGAAGTATAAAAAATCGATACTGACTAGAGATATAAAAGGCAATATTAATTAGTTTCTGTTCAGAGTTACGAGGAATGAAAAAAACTCCCTTCTGTTATTATTGATTACACAAAATCAACTGAATGAAACAATTGAATGCTAAGGCGTATTATACTGTTAAATAAGTATAGCTAAATGATTATTCATGACGTATATAGTAGTAAAAAAGGTCACAATTTGTATAAATGTTTATTATTAACTGATATTGAAAATAATGTTTATTAACATTAAAGTATCCGATAATACTTTTTTCAAATATGTAATCTGATATCAAATTTAACCAGAATTTTCGTTTAAGTATAAATGAATTTAGATAAAAATATAATACTAATTGCATTAATTTTATGTATTGGCTTCACCACACCATAATAAAAACGTCAATGGCATTAAATTGCTGACAAAGATTTGATGGTGCCGATAAGATACTTTCAATGTTTATTTAACGATCACAATGGTGTTATTTTATATCCTATGATTTTGTTAATTTTTTCCTTTCACCTACACTAAGTGGAATAATATTTACGCCGGCCACTTAACTTTTTTTCTAATCAAATACTAGCTAACTTCTTTGCCCAGTCAACCCCCAAATAACATTACACAGCGCATGTCTTTCGTTAACATGCTTTTGATGGCAACAAATGAAAATCATATTTATTGTTATAGGTAATGTTGAAAAAGAAAAGGCATTGTATTTCACAATCAGCTGCTCAAGTTAATATTGGTTCTATTCAATTGGTTTTTGTTTGTAATTCAATAGTGTACTCTGAGAGTGATGGCATAAAAACCAGTAGAATGTAATACCGTGTGTGCTTTAACTGAATGCATATAAATAAAAGGACTCCTTAATAAGAATTTTAAATAGGATTTCATTAAAAGTGTCTTCGTGCACTCTCATATCAATTGATTTTGGAAAATTACTTCTGTCATAACCAGGTGATGGTTTAGCACCACAATTTTTAACTGTTATGTTCAAAAGCTCATTTAAAATACACTTTGCATTTTTATATGTACAAGTCGTATTCTCGGACGTCATACTTGTGAGCATGCCTGAACAATGCGAATGATGATGGTTGGATCTCCCCCCATATGAATAATACAGTATTCCTATGCCCGTATAGGCCATACACTGTGGGAGTATAATTGAACTTTGTTTTATATCCATTTTAATCACAAAAAAAAAAAAAGAACAACGAATGAGAAAAAAATTTATCGAATCTACCAGTAACAGACATCAAAGTAGTCACGACGAACGCAAAGAAAATTATTAATTTTGAATTTTTTTTTGGTTTGGAAAAATTTGACTGAAATTCAATTTTATTTTATTTATGGCCTAAACGAAAGAATTGCATAGTTACTTACCAATTCTAAATACAGAATTTAATTAAAGCTAATAAAGAAAGTGAGTGCCTAAGAATATGAGTGATAGATTATTGAATTGAAAATTGCTCAAATTTTAATTGTTTTTTTTTTTTTGGTGTATTATGTGTGTCAAACATAAGAAAAGCAATAGAAGGTGTTACTAAGGAACATAATTCAATGGAAATGATTGGAAAATAGTAGACTTAATATTTATTAATGAAATTTTGTGATTTTATGAAAGGATATAAAACCCCATATAGTACAATAGTAGCGATTATATGAACGCATTATAGCAAAGTGTTCCATTCAATGTTGTTACCCCCATAATACGGGATTAAATTGTAAACGAATTTCTATTAACGTTGTATCATGGCCTAAATTAATGACATTGAAGAGACGGCATTGAATTTCCAACCAGTTGAATATAATATTGTATGAATGAAAATCCATTGGATTAAAAGCGAACTGTTTTTGGTGAAACTGTTGCTTACAACATTATTAATTCAATATAACTTGGTCTATTGAGAAATACAAGTTTGTTTTTCCCAAACGCTCTATTACATTATAGTGGAATTTCCACTAGTTTCCTTGAAACCAAATAAAACAGATATCCTTTTTTCGCTATGATGGCACGCATTGCGGATGATAATGATTTTGATTCACTACGTAACTTGATTGACGATAACGCTGGCTGGCAATTAGAATTATCAACCACAAAAACACATATTGAAGTTTGGACAAAACCAGTACAAGATTCTGAATTCAATATGGTTAAAATAAAAGCATATTTTGATGATGTCACTGCTGATTGTATATTTGATGTGCTTCATGATCCAGACTACCGTAAAGAATGGGATGCCCATATGATGGCAAGCAGTGAAATAGGCGTTATAAATGTAAACAATGATATCGGATACTATGCGAGTAAGTAATTGATAATTATCTGATAATGATGTGTAAAAAGTAAATTTGACTCCCATTGAATCATATTTCCGTAATACTTCTATTCTATAGTGTCATGTCCAACACCATTAAAACCCAGAGATTTTGTATTGATGCGATCCTGGTTGGATACAGGACCCAATGGTGAACAAATGCTATTATCACGTTCCGTATCCCATGAAAATCATCCACCAAAAAAAGGTTTCATTCGGTAAGCAAAATCAACCATAAAAAAAAATCTAAAATGCCTCTGGCCAATGTCAAAAGATTATCATGTTATTTCTCTTATGGTTCTTTGCAGAGCATTAACTCATTTGACTGGATTTGTGATACGCACAAAAGGTCATGGCTGTACCATTGGTTATGTGGCGCATTGTGATCCACAAGGTAAATTACCACCATGGCTGGTAAATAAAGTAACACATTCATTGGGCCCAAAAATGGTAAAAGATTTACGAAAAGCAGCAATCGGTTACATCGCATGGAAATCAAAACAACTGATCCGGACAAAGCCATGGCGTTTTCCCGAAGAGGGTTCATCGCCACGAATTTCACTAGATAATGTATGTAACTATGAATACCCACATTGTGCATGTGTCTTATATTTTTGCAAATACGTAAACGGATTATTGGTTTCACTTAACGAAATTTTCTCTCTGATTTAATTCTATTTTTAGTGGATATTATACGAAGTTAGTTCATCAGCTGCCGCTAACGTAAAAGACGATTTATGCCAAAGTAATACGAATGGAATCGATAATAATACAAATTTAGTTACGAAACCAAATAAATCAAGGAAGATACCCAGAGATAGTAGAAAATTAAAATTATTCCATAAAACTTAATCAGCAATTGATGGCTTCAGTTCTATTATTATTAAAAAACAAAATTCGCTTCCAATCAGTCGTCTAGCGTTTCATTTCAACTAATTCTAACTTTTTTCCTATAAGTAAACTATCAATATGCTAATAAATGAAACTATTTAGATCTTGGTTTCTATCATGACGAACAGACTCCTGTTCAATAAATTGATAAACATACGTCATAATGAAGTCTGATAATTGCTTATTAAAAATTACATTAAAACTGTAAATGCTTAAAAACCATTTACCATTTGTACGAAAATTATGTGCAAACCATGAGATTGTGTTGTGATTTCTATATCCAATCATTTATGTAGTACGAAATATAAATTAGTTAATTGTAACCATAGATTGAATTTAAGTATAAATATCATCTTGAAACATTAAATACCTTTTATGTAATGGTAAACCATGTGATCATATTATTATCAAATCACTGGAAAATATTTAAATGAATTTATTTCCAATTTATTATAGTATTTGTTGGATCAGTTTTGTTGACCAGACTGAACAATATTGTATTTTGAAAAAAAAAATAAAAAATAAATTAAGTCTTCAAGTAACACAAGTAGATGAAAAACAGATAAAAAACCAAAACACATTAACTATCACAATGTTATAACTACTAGAGTCTTAATGGTGAATTGTTATAAGATGAATATTGTTAGTTCTAATAATTGTATCATATACAATTTGTTATTTAGATTATATACGTATTGTTAATAAGATGTGTCATCTATTGCACACCAAATGAGTCTTTAAAAAATAAACAAAAATGTTTTCTTTTTCTTTTCAAAATCATAAAATTCGAATTGGTTTTATTTAACTTTGGGGGGTAATTACGACCCATTCACACGTTCGTCTCTTCAACGGATTGATTGTAGTCTTGATTGTTTATGCAAACAAACAATGGAAATCTTATAATATTCAATCATGATAATTAATTTGTTTCATTTTCAGGTAATAAACCATCGCATTGTATCAAATAAAATTCATATATTTAATCCATTATGTTGCCATTCAATTCAATTTAATTTACATATCCCAAATTAAGGATCAACTAGAAAGCTTTAAGTAAAAACCATAAAATGATAATCAGTAAAACTATTCCCAAAGTAAGTCATAAAACAAGGGAACGCTGATCGTAAAACATTTCATCTCTTTTACATATGAGTGATAACATAAAATGTGCCAGCTTTTATATTTTACTTTCTTTATATTCAAATCAATCCAATTAAAGATTAAAGTTAAAATACCGTAATATCAAAGGACATAGACATCATTCTTTTACAGATGATGCTCAATGAAACCATAAATTTCATTCAATCAACTGATCTACATACCAAATAAATACACAATTTTCTCTCTTATTTTTCTTCGGAATTTTCTTTTCTTATTAACTGAATTTAAGTATAAATCATATAATTTTATGTAAATATATACTGATTTGGTTATCATTTTAAGTTCAACCACCAACAATCTATCCCTCACCAAAATATCAATTCATTATGATGAATTTGGCCATAAAAGAATCATAAAAAAATTATTATCTACATGTAAAGTTTAGTGTATATGGTATTATATTTATAATTTATAATGGATATGTACTCAGCAAAATCAATGTTTTGTTACTTTCTTTTCAGTGGATTTTATTTCAGTTGCTATTGACACTTCAAATATGCTGAACTGACCCAAACAAGAGAACACTTAGTTTCGCTATTTACCATAACTGTAAGCTAGTAGTTGTAATGAACCATACACAGTCAATCTTAAAGGAGTACATAGTCTTTATTAAATTTGCCAACAATTCACAAGTAACTTGATAGATTTTGTTATGGCGACCTTACAATTATTTTGAAAGCTTCAAATTCCTCGAAAAGGCTGTTCATTCCAGAATTATAATCATAACGCATATCATTAACACTTTAGTCCACTATAATTTAAATTTTCAAACGAAAATCATCTTAAATATCCTTATCAAACTAACAGATTAAATAGAAATAAAATTCAAAGCTTTAAGTACATAAAAGATCATAAAACACTTTTCCATTTCGCAGCTTTTTATGCGATTAAACAGACATCGACAGTATTAAATAGAAATAGAAAGCAACACATTTGAGTTTATACATTTTCGCTGTATTTTTTTTTTTGCTATTACCGATTACTAAAGGCACAATCCTTATTATACGCATTATCCTTAGTGTTTCGTACGGTGGATAATGCCTTTAACCACACACAAGCCACAAAATCTTTATCTATGTGATGACTAAATAAAAATATTATCCTCACAATCAGTCTAGCCGTGTCCTTTGAATGAAAACGTACGTGTATTCCGTATTTAATATCATTTCATCACTTTCTAACTCTCTTACTTTCATTCAATGAAAACAAAATTATTTATATTTTCCAAGTTTCATTCACGCAATTGTAATTCAGTTGTAGTTGTGTGCTTGACTTAATAGGACTTGAAAATAAAGGAAAAACATTAAACGAAAAGCCAAACCAAAATAACGAAGAAAATAAAATAAAAATCAATGTCCTTATGGCAATTTAATCTTCTTAATAAAAGTGATTTTTAATGAGTAAAAGTAATTCAGTTAATTGAAATTAAGCCATTAAGCAACGGGTAGTCATTACAGGTTTAATTATATTCCTTTTCTTTCGAATTTTTATTAAACGATATAAATTAATTTCCAACAAAATAGACAAGAGGATTATTGTTGTAGATAATTGCATTATCAATAATCAGCCTTAGGCTAAAAATACAATGAAAATATATTTAAAAGTTATATAGATCAATTCATGAGTGCGTGTGCAATTGGTAACCAGGTGCTAAGTAAAATGAATAACTGATTACGACAATTTGCATAGTGGAGAATTATTACGGTCAATATAGTTTTTAATATTCTAGTTGATACTAAGTAAGTGTTAAACATTGTCACATTAAATTCATCTATTGAAATTTATTTTGGTAATTAAGAACATGAAACACGGGTAAATGAATTTCAATATTTTTATCTCAAAAACAAGTGAATAAGTTTTCAATAAATCACAATACGGTAAAATGTAACAGTTGGTTTTCAGTTAACAGTCAGTGATAGTCGGTATTGTTATGATTTTATAAAATCTTATAACGAGAAAAGGAAATTTATAATTTGAATAAATTTCTTCGTGATACAAAGTGATGTGTTGACAAAAAGCTCTAGTCTTTGGTGAATGAAAATCATTAATCAATTTACGCATTCTAGAACTTGAATCTTAATTATAATCAATTGTGTTTGCCGTTCAAATATCTAACAAGAACGTTGTAATCGATTGTATAAATTAGCAAATCAAACATGTGGAAAATTCTAGTGAAAAACATTCAATTAATCAATTACATTACATAACTAATAAACTTTTCCCTATTTATGAAAAAAGACTAAACTAAAACTAAACAAATGTGTCTATATTGGCGTATAAATTGTTCAAAGACAAATTACAATTACCATTGAGCATTCATTGCCAACAATTTATCATCAATCCAATAGAACTTTCTGTGGATATATGAATATATGATACGGCCAAAGTTATTACTATTACGTTAATATGTGAATGAAAGTGTAATTATTTATATCCCAAAAGGGTTTGGTTGTGAGATACAATGTAATATATTCCAGTTATAAATGAGCCATAAATAATTACTAAATCATAAAAAAAGATATCCTATAATTGTCAGTCAAAGAAAAGCTTCGCTCCAATATTAAACAATAATGGTTAATTAAATACACATAATTCAGAGTGAGTGGAAATTAAAAACAGTCACAGAAATTATTGTAAAAGCAGTCAATGTGAAACAACAGGTGAAAAGATCTTAATATTTTCAATTCTGTGATTTATGAGCAACTTAGCTAAACTGAACTTAAAGCAAAACTAATAACAAAATAGTGAATTCATTGTATGAACGATACAAAATATAACTGAACAGTATTAAAGTTTTAAGTGTGTCCAAGTTAAATTTACAACGAAATGAAAGACGAACAGTCTGATGATATACCAAATATTTATCATATTCATCGTCCAGCCAGCCGTACAGTAAAAAGGATTCTACATGTTATTGATACCCTGGTGGCATTACTGATTGTTGCACCATTGGTGGTACTACATTGGCGCGGTACATGGACCTTTATGGATAATCATCCTGAATATTTTCCACCATGGAATTCATTTTTATTTGGTGGAATGCTACATACGATATTTGTACTTGTTCGAGAATATTTACATACAGAATTTTCAGTATCAAGTGATGGTAAAAAATCACTATTTCGTACAATTTATCGTCATATTTCAACGAAATTGTACACCTATATGTTTAGTATTGGCAGCATTATGCATTGGCGTGGTGGCTGGGCAGTACTTGAAATACTCCAGGGTAAATATTCGAATGAAATTTTTTTTGAATTAGAAATAAATCATTGAAGATATTTAAAACATGACTTTAATGCAGGCACTTCGGAAGTATCAGCACTACTTACATCCGCTGCATGTCTTATTGGTTTAGTGATGCTAAAGAGTGTTAGGAATCTAGCTGCACCACCGATTGTAATTTTAACTGATTCCAAGGAGTTTGTATTCTCATTTCCAACTCGTTTTCGTGTAAAGGTAAGCGTACGGACCAAAAGCAATTGAAATCCTAATGCTTTTTTCTTCGATTCGGTTTATTCCAATTCTGTTCTCGGATCAATCTAATGTTAATCAGATCATATCATTTCAATATCGCCACAAATACCAATTCTAAGAAAATGGTTCACGTGTGAAATGAAGTAGAAAACAATTAAACGATTTTCTTGTAATATTTTTCTAAGTTCGTTAACTATAGTATGAGTATAATAACTTCGAAAACTTCTCAATAAAATTATTGTTATGTCGTATCGGTGTTCATCCGAATAACAACATCATACATTATGATAATCAAAATTATACAGACTTCATGTGGCTTCCTCCAGTCCATGATAACAATAGTATTCAATCTCATACCATAGACATATAAAATAATTGAATAAACAAGTGGCTCTCAACGAACAAAAAGTAGGAGAATTCCATCATATCAGATCATCTTATGGTCATACACAGAATCTTTCGATGACAATGATAAAAATATAAACTTGATTACTTATAGTTTTCTTTTGTTTGTTTGAAAAAAAAAACTGATACTCCTCTACTTATGTACATTGATTATGACACTTTTAGTTGTTAATTTGGAATTTTAGATGAGACCAGTGGACTCAGTCCACTACCTTTACACTTTGAATCATATGCAAATATAAATTTAATCCATGTCAAGGAGGTTTCTTGATACAATTTATATATAAAAAATAGCATGAAACAGAAGAATTCACAATAGTTAAATTCATTCAGATGTCCAAGGGGTAAACAACTTGACGAGACTCACTGAATATAATTCAATTACTTAATACGTCATCACTCATAGATAAGTCTTCTTTTGAGTGCATATTAAGGCCTTAATTAATTCAAAAGTAACAGATAACATATAAGGAATGAATAAGAATAATTCAATACAATAAACTTTTATTATACTGTTGAATGTGTATGCAAATCCATTTGATGTATTTATATTATACAATGATAAATATTAAAAATGAAACATAGATCAACATAAATTCTGTTATCATTTTATTCGATATGGACAAGTACAACCACCTTCATGTTTCGACAACATAATACTTCAATTAGCCCATCATATCTTTACAGCTTGATGATTTTATATAAAAATGATCTTAACGATATACAACGGTGACAACTATAAATACAATCTTGCCATTTTCACTATCTTTTGGATTGTATAGCAATTTATTTTTCCACTGTTTAACAACACACATATGCTATTAGATTTTCAACTTATCAAAAGTAATTTAAATATCCTCATATGAAATTTTTATTACGAAAAAATTAATACATCAGTTCCATTTGGATTGTAGAAAAATTCGGAAGTGATTAAGTACAATTTGTTATACCCGAATAGCATAAAACAAAAGTTACTGAAATTAATACGATTTCAGTTAACATCTGTTCAGTTTATTCACATATTGCAGTCTTAATCGTCTGATAATTCAGATCAATAATCGTTATCTATCGTGAACAATTTTCAATGAAATTTATAATCAATGATTATTGGTATTACTGTACACAGTGTCAAATGCAGTGAATACAATTAGAGTGACTTGTTAACATAAATGGTGTGACAATTAGTGATTTTATTTTTATTTTTTATTTTTGTTAAATAAATTAAAATTATTATCAACCATTAGTCACTATAAATACCAATCTGGAAATTCAATTGAAGCATATCAGTGTTCATATAATTTAACAAATTCAAACATACATGTGACATGAAAAATGTTTCATTATTTTTTATGTCCGCTTCAGTCCGCTTAACAAAAATTATTATGGATTCAATTTACAACAACTGATATATTGAATAGAATGCATTACCATAGTTAGTTTAGGACAATTAATTTGATTATATAGAGGAAAACAGAGATTTAATGTGGATCTATCTAAAGTATATAAATGCAAAAAACTAAGATATAAGAGGCACCCCACCGAAAGGCTTAAAACACGATTATATAGTTTGTGAATCTGCCCTAAAAGATCATCTGTATATGAACATTAAATTATGTTTTGCTATTGGAAAATTAATAGCATAAATTGTTAAAACACAAATCCAGAAAAATTAGTTACTGAACAAGCATTTAAACGAACAGGAGTTATTACATCCTCAACAGTTAGTTCCAAATCAGAATTTATAGTAACAAATGCTTTAATAGTAAAATGCTCAGTGATTGATGTGATCGTGTAAAACATTTGACCAACAGAATTAAGGTGTCACTAATAAGTGTCAATTATTTTAAATATTCCATTGAATATCCCAAAACAGACAAATCATGAAACATTATCATTATGCGAATAATTGTTGCTACATTCAATGAATGTGTTGTGATAAATTAAATTTTACAATGTGATTAGATTAGAATTAGAATCAAATTGCAAATATGTTTACACTATGGATAACGACAATGTGCTCATCAGTTATCATCGTCTGCTAATAAATGAACTTTGAATTATAACGTAGACAAGATTCAAATAGAAAGAAAACACAGTAAATTTTCAAATGATTTATACTTAATAGTAAATAAAAATTCTATTCAAGTTATCAAATAATAATAGTACTATTGTAATACTTGTGCTAAATAAATAGTGTAAACTAATAGTAATTAAAAATTTCTAGTAATGCATATTAAAAATAACTTAAGTGATAATTTTAGATTGAGACAAGGATTAATATCTATCAGATGAAAGTGCATCACCTATTGGAAAATTAATCGGTTTTTCTCAGTGATTTCTTAGTGGATGGACAATTGATTTTAATTCAAATTTACTTGATTGTGTTCGATTAGTTGAAACTATCTCCTTGTTATCCATAAAAATATAAAAGACAATGCGTGGAAGTACAGCTGGATTAGCTGAAGGTGTTATAAAACCATCAAAAAATGTGCATGAAACATTCTTAGATATATTAGATTGTTTATTTGTATCATTTATAATAACACCATTAGTACTATTATATTGGCGTGGTACATGGAATTTAATGGGAATTGTATTAGAACCGTTTAGTGAAATGGCAAGAGCATATTGTTCATTATTAATTGGTATTATTGGACATTTATTTTTTACAATGTTTCAAGATAATTTTAAAAAGACTTTTCATCCAGACAAACACCGTATGACATATTATTTATTTTCACGATTTTATACTATGATTTATGGTATTGTATGCGTTAATGGATGGTGTGGTGGTTGGTTTTTAATTGATCATTATGCCGGTTATGATTTAAAATTATGTATTGGTTTAACATTGGGTGCCGTTATTGCATTATCCTTATTAAAAGCACTCAGAAATATATCATCGGTACCGTTTGGTATTAATATTGATCAATTGGATGGCTATTTTAGATGCCCAACTATGTTTAAAAAGTCGGTAAGAGATACCTTGGAACAATTTCAAATCCCATTTTAAGAAATCCATTAACAATTAACATTCCATTCAGGTTGAAATTGTCATCCAATTCAGAAACAAGTCCATTCATTAAACTCATTATTATTCAATTAATTAAAGGCTTTGGTTATTTCAGGGTCAAAATGAGCCAGGATTGTACGTTTTGGATTGTCTATTCTCAGTGCTGGTGATTGGAACACTTGTTGTATTTGTTTGGCGTGGATTTTGGGTTTTCCTTGATTTACAACTGTTTCCAGGAAATGATCGAGAAAATCATATAAAATCCGCTTGGGGATCCACTGTATGCTTTTTATCAATGCCATTGGGAACGGAATTAATAGTAAATGAATATACTTTTAGGTGATTGGATATGGAATTGTTGCTGTCACATTTGCATTACAACCATTCATGAGAGCTGCCTGTGATCGTTTAGAAGGAATTTGGCGAGTTGCAGCCGCGGACATTTTTCTAATACTCAGCTTTATTGGTACAGTGAATGTATGGCGTGGTGTTTGGAAACTAATTGATTTATTCTTTATGCCAGGTATCATTAATTAAATATTTACCTCAAGTAATGTAATTAAATCAATTTATCTATTTCATTTTAGATGACTGGCTATTAAATAATTTAATTACTCATGCCGTTGGTTTTATTCTACTTGCATTGCTCAATTGTTCAAATTCCGTATTGGTACGTGGTGTCTATATTGATGCAGAAGAACCAGCTGGACAATGTGTTGTATTCCCAATTTATTACATCCGGTTCTTTTTCCAAAAGGAACGTACGAAAAAACAACGAAAATTACTTGAAGCCTTGGATTCAGCGGCGGCTGATGCTAATACAGAATTATTAACCAAAAAGAATTCAACAAATGCCAATAATTCAACACCAATTACATTGGTTGCATCAAAAAATTTGATTAATGTTAGTAATATGTCAAAGGAGATGACTTTCACCGAAATAACTGAGAGTAGTGAAAAACTTAGTAAAATTGAATATGATAATGAAAAAAAGAGTGATGAAGATTATGATTCTTAATAATTAAAGATAAATGAAGTCAATTTTAATACCAATATTATTGATATTACAACTGAAATTATTAAGAAAAGAAATCATATACCAAAATTGTTATTATTTATACGGATTTAAGATAAATTATTATATATAGGCCAATCGATATTCTTAAGTGTTCCATAAATATGTTAAAGGACTATTGTAATTTTAAGTGAACTATTGTTATAAATAAGTGGTTGAGATACATATTCTATATATCAGTTTCATTACACAGTGTTGTTGCTAAATTTTTTTATCAGATAAAGTAGATAAACTCATATAACAATAACAGATTAAAAATAGGTCCATAATAATGCAATTAAAATTAATAATTTATTTTACTCTTTCCCCCCCTCAAATAATGTTAATGCATGCAAACTATATTCAATTCAATTGCATGGAAATTGGCAATTGCATTAAACAAAAATATATTATGATTGCATTAAAACATAACGATTCAATTAAGCATTTCAGTTCACATCACTGGTTAACTTATAGGGAGTATAAATACTAGATACAACCATCTAATTCCGTTTCTATTGTGCCACTATATTATATTTAAACATTGAATTCTGTTTAGAATTCTTTATAGGATTTTATGTAGAATTTATAAAAACAACAACAAGAAGAAAAAAAAAATAACTAAATGAGGATAATAACATTATAACTGTTTAATGTTGTTAATTACCGTCATAATTCATAAATAAAACAAAATACAAAACTACACACTGATTGAATAATCTAATTTGATTTAAATTGCAGCTTAACATAGACAATAAATTTAATTATCTTCTCTAGTTTGCTGTACTCACCCAGTGTACATAGCCATTTATTTTAAACGATTTAAATTTATACAAATCGGAAAATTTAAATTTACATTAACCGAATGTGATTTTTCCTTACCAATACATTGAATTAGTATTGTCTTTTGTTACATATAATACTTTTCTTCGTACCAATTACTGTTTATGTGATTTAGTGTTATTTTTGATCGGATTCAATTCACATAATCGTTTAGAATCACTCTTTAAATAGTCCGAATTGTCAATAATAAGGAATCATTAGTAGTTAACAAGTGGAAGTAAATTTCTCATTCTTAGAAAAAAATTCTTTATTTTTCTCTATCAATTGGTATTGATACATTTCTATAATCGGTGGTGACATTGAATTATGAAAATGGAATCAAATATGGTAATTGAAAATAACGGACAACAGCAACCAGATCCAAAAGCATTATTACAAGTTGAATTTGAAGTGTTTGGAAAAGTGCAAGGTATAATTGAACATAAAACAAAGTTTATCTCATTTCAAACTATACCCGAATTAGTAAATTTCATTTTATGTCTCACTGATTCAAGTGATTTTTCTAGAAAATCAATTGTGTATTGATCACTATTTGAAACGAGTATGTGGAATGTTTAAAATTAGTTAACAGAGAAACCTCTATTTCTAGTCAACTACTGTTAATCGGTTATTTACTATAAGATTAACGTTGTAACTATATAAATGGATCAGTGGCTTTATATACAAATTAGCTATAATGAATTACTGTCCAAGTGGTTTACCTTACACTTCATTTATTATACCATTTGAAATTGTGTTTTTAGTTTCAAGATCATTAATGATACAGAACGCATAAGCGCTAATTAACCGATTAAGAAATAGAACAAACAAAAGACGGATGACATGTATCATTGAATTGTAAAATTTGGCACTAACAAATTAACTGATCATAGATGATAAGAGATGAATTATTCAAATAAATTGAAGAGATTCTCTGTTATGTACATACACCGAATATTTTAATTAATATGATTAATAAAATTACAGGATGTTGCTTCACGAAGTTCACGAAAGACATGTGTATAAAACACGATATTCGAGGTTGGGTCAAGAATTCAAAACAAGGTACGATTGTTGGCAAGATGCAAGGTATTCGGGAAAATATAAACAAAATGTAAGTTTGAATTAAACTTCCGATATTAATTATGGTGACTTGAATTAATTGGTCTTTTTAAATGTTAATTTGCCACAGGATCGAATGGTTAACCAAGGTCGGTTCACCAGGATGCCAAATTGAGAAATGCGAAGTAACAAATTGGGGTACATTGGCGCGCTATGATTATAAAGACTTTGCAATCCGGTTTTAAGAACACACCACTGTTTCGTTAATTTTAAGGATAATCAGGAACATAATTGTACACATTTTCCTAACAAATTATGTTTGAAATAAAAATGTTTGATATTGAATCTCGATACACAGTGTATTGTTTGGGGAACAGATTCTGAGAAGTTCTAAGAAGAAGCTGTTATTGGACATAATGCAGGTGGGTAAAAGACCGGCAATTTAATAGCGTACAGACACTTCACCCAATCTATTCCAAAATTATACATAAGTATTAATTAAAAAAGAGTATTACCTTCACTGACAGCACTATTTCCAATAATTATTAACACTTTACTTGTGACAATATTTTTAAACTTTGTTTCACTTTATTTCACACTCACAACACGACAACAATTTCAGAATGCATTTATTATTTCCATGTGTTTCTGTTTTTATTATTCTTCGAAATTGCGAATCATTGCAGCGCTGTCGAATGAATATAAAGCCACCGGATATCGATCACCGGTTTTCGCATGGCCCAAATTTAGAATGTAGTAATTCCTTGTGGATTACATGGAATGTGAAAACCATTTGAGTTCAACGAATTTTTCCGAAATATAATTAAATATTCCACCAATTTGGACATGTGAACTTATTAATCAGACTTATCAACAAATTATTGGGAGAAATATTCCACAATTTATAAAACAAATGAAACCAAAGATACGAAATTTGGTGAAGTAGTCAATGCACTATTTTTATTATTCATTATCTTAATTCAACTAATAATCAAATTAACCAGAGTTGTAATGCCTAATTTGAATTGAATTTATTTTTACAAAATTCATAGCAATCCACTACATGAATTAATTGATTACTTTACATGACTCAAACCAAAAATTGGCACATCTAATAGCTAAAAGATGATACAAATTACAGTNTTATCTTAATTCAACTAATAATCAAATTAACCAGAGTTGTAATGCCTAATTTGAATTGAATTTATTTTTACAAAATTCATAGCAATCCACTACATGAATTAATTGATTACTTTACATGACTCAAACCAAAAATTGGCACATCTAATAGCTAAAAGATGATACAAATTACAGTCGATCTCTATTGTTTAATAACATCCATAGATATCCTCCATTGCTGCACATCCGGTATAAAACGAATATGACTATAAATATGATAAAGACCGAAACTATAATTCCAAAAAGTGCCAATTTGCTTAAAGAAGCTCCGTCACCATCATACTTTCTATTGTAGTATTCAATACAATTATTTGGATTAACGTGAATGATATTTGAATCAATTGCAGATGCACAGAATGTATAAAATGAACCAGTCGGGAGTTTATGAATTTTGTGTGGGGATTTGGTATGCAATTCGCAAAAAACCGTTAGGTTGTGGTTACTGGAATCATTATGTTTTCCCTTATACCAAACAATTGTAAATCTTTTATGACTGTCGGTCTTATTAACAAATACTTTAACAGTTGAATCATCTACTCGATGTATTTCAATATTCAAATGACTTTCAACTGAATGGAAACTGACTTTATGGCTGCAATCATGATATTTCTCGACCGGAGGTATAATCAAACCAGTAGCACCAGTAGTACTATCAGCAGTGATTTTATTAACCAGTGTGGTTCCACAAGTATTATTTTCTTTCATAAACTCAAAGAGGCTCAATCCTTTGAATTCTGGCGGTGAATTGCAAAATATTCCTTCTGGGAACAGACTCGTCTTTCGAAACTCCTTTGCTAAGTCATTTGCGGACGATAAATTTTTGAGATTACAGCTACATTCAATAGAATTATTTGTGAAATAAACACCAAATGAATCCTTCATTAAACGTTTGTTAAATAGAAATTTAGGTATGATGTATCGATCAGGA
>JXOR01000217.1:0-45454 GCA_001014335.1 Coboldia fuscipes
CGCGGTATAAACGGAATGATTCTTTATCAGTTTTCTTTTATCTTTACCATTAATTTAATGAAAATCAATTAATAATAATCGTAATTGAGTAATAAAATTAAATTAAATTAATTGATAATCGAGTGTTGATCCGATACCAATCGAAAGCACGTTTTTGTATTTGTTATGACATTCATTGAATCAGAAAACACCAATCGACGATTGGATAATGGGTCGACGAAATTGAAATTTCATACTCGGATTTGAAAACAGTATATGCTCTCTGTATTTCAGTGTCTTGTTACGAGATATCAATAGTAAGAAGATATGCAGAGCAAATCAGTAATATGCTAGTATGATGAGTCTCTGTGTTGTAAGACGTTTCTCTAATATATTGATTCACTGATTCATTGAAGCGTCGATTTTGATGCAAGTGAAGAGATGAAGGCACTCACATGCCACATCCATTTCAATACTCCAGTTACATGGATTCCAGTGAGATAATGAAAATCAATGAATAATACTATTAATCGTATTTTGATGCAATACCAAACTTTTTTTCGACGAAAGCACGTTTTTGTATTTGTTATTGCATTTATTCTTCGGCTTAGCCGAAACAATTTCTAAATATATTCAACTGGTGGCGAAGGGCTGAAACCAAACGAAATTGTACTCGCGGATTCCATTTATTACCGATAGGTGAGTTAATAAAAATTTTCTATCTTAATTAATTTTGACCGTTTATTTAATAAATTAAACCACCGTACCTCCGTCTTATTTCAAAATAAAAAATTGAATAAACGTGAACCCATATCCGATTTGATATTGTTAAATACTCGATTCACAGACAACAATATGCGATAATAATCTTATCTATGGCTTTACATTAAATCAAAATTCACAATTAAAAACTAATTAACTCAAAGTAATTGAAGCAGGTATAAATACTTGTTCAATTGGTAAACGATGACCAAACGATAAAGTAATTTAAAAGTGTCAACAAGTGAAAAGTGGGTGGCTTATTATTTTTCTAGTATGAAAAATTTTCTTTTCCTTGGTTTAATAAAATTTTTGTTAATATATTACGCCATAATTCTACAAATATCCGGACATCCAACAAGCAATTGTATTAAATTGACCATCCAGGATTATTGGATTAAAGAATAAAAATTTAATTATACTCAATGTTTCAGTACAAGTTATTCACAACAGAAATTTGAATGAGATACCATCAAATGAATCCCCAGCTAGAGAGCGACCAACACACCCGATGGATAATCCCGAGTGGGTACCACCAGTCGGACCGACAGAAGAATTAGATCAAAATTTTTGGCTACGAAGTGGCAGACAATTGCTCGAGAAACAATTAGAGAAGAATAAATTGAATTTAAATAAAGCAAAGAACGTAATCATTTTCATCGGTGATGGTCTCTCTATTCCAACACAAGCAGCCACCAGAGTCTATATGGGCGGTGAAGAAATTAATTTATCATTTGAAGAGTTTCCATACACCGGCTTAGCGAAGGTATTCCGTTCTCAGTTATCATATATCATGAACCATCATTTGATATCTATTTCAGACTTATTGCGTTAATTATCAAGTCTCGGACTCAGCATGTACGGCAACTGCATTCTTGGCTGGTATTAAAAACAATTACGGTACATTGGGAGTAAGTGCCTCTGTATCCCTTGCCAATTGTCAACAATCGTTAAACTCTGAACACCACGTAGACAACATATTTAAATGGGCCCAAGACGCAGGTGACTCTTTATGAATTTAAAATATTAAAAAAATCAGCTACAGAATATTGAAATAATTCTTTAAGGTAAATCAACTGGCATAGTAACAACGACTAGAATAACACATGCAACGCCAGCGGCCACCTATGCAATTGCAGCAGATCGGGAATGGGAAAATGATTCTGAAACACCTTCCGATTGTATAGATATCGCATATCAGTTAGTGCACGGTGATATTGGAAAACAATTGAATGTAACACACCTGTGCGATTGTTTAAGGAAATTTAACTAATTAGAAATCGAAATGCTGTGGTTTTTTATTTCTAGGTAATATTCGGTGGTGGATTACGAGAATTTTTACCACATAACGATTCAACCATATCAGAAGCAATTGGATTACGAACAGATAATAGAAATCTAATTAATGAATGGATAAATCAAAAACGTGAACATGGTGCTTTTGTTCAAACAAAGGTATTAATTTGTTAATGCAAAACTATGTATAATAATAACAAATGTATTTATTTGATTAAATCAATTTTAATATTAAATTCTGATTGTTTAGATTGCTATGGACCAATTGAATCCAATGGAATTAGATTATATGTTTGGTTTGTTCCATGCCAGTCATATGAATTATCATCCATATGCTGATCCAAATGTGGAACCAACATTAGAACAAATGGCCCAAAAGGCAATTGAATTATTGCAAAAAAATAAAGATGGATTTGTATTACTAATCGAAGGTATATTAAGAACAATTGGAATTATTTATATAGATTGATGTAAATTGTTTCTTTGACCCGTAGGCGGATTAATTGATCGGGCACATCATGCTACTTTAGCTCAATTAGCACTTGAGGAAACTGTACAGTTTCAGAATGCAGTGCATCAGGTCAAATCAATGTTAAATAGCGATGATACTTTGATCGTGGTGACGGCAGACCATTCACATACCATGACCATAGGCGGTTATCCGGTTAGATTACGTAGTAATAATATTTTTTTCATTTTGAACTCATAACTAGACAGACTTGGAACTTTATTAATGATGGTGACATTCCATGGAATTGATTAACGAGTCATAATAACAAGTTCCTTGAGGGTCAAAATTACATTTCAAGAACTTTTTCGTTGTAATTCTCATGTCATTTGTACTGGGGTCTTTTTACACCAAGAATACCTCAAGTGTACAATCCTAAAACATTAGAAACATTACACTTAAATTATGAATTGCCGAAAATATAAAGTACAAAGTCATATAATAATTTTACTTTCTGTTTAAACATCATAGATCCGTGGCAATAATATTTTGGCGAAAGGCGACTTTTCACGTGAAGATGAGATGCCATTTTTTACATTGAATTATGCTAATGGAATGGGGTAATAATCAAATATTGCCACTGTAACACTAAATTTAAAATGAAATTGTCTTATGCTTACATTGCAAAAAAAAAAAAGAAGTGAACGAAAAAGTGTGTGCTTCTTAAAGAAATATTCTTCCCTTTCCTTTTCTGTTTTGACGTAAAACGGTATCCATCACACCGAATCATAGGCAATAAGTTAGACCGATAGAGAAAGAACAGGGATGAGAGCAGCCTGTTCCTGGAACCAAATAATGAGATCAACTGAAATTAAGATTTTTTATCTTTTCTATTCTTTTTAATATTTTCCTGTATTTTCTCTTACAGTTATTTTCATCATTTTTATGCAGAGGAAAGTGGACGCACTGGACGTATTAATCCACTTGGTATGGACTATAAGAGAACAGATTTTGAATTCCCAGCAACGGTACCATTGGATTATGAAACCCATGGCGGTGATGATGTGGCTGTCTACGCTATTGGACCTTGGGCACATTTGTTTTCCGGTTGATTTGATTTTTATTACACAATAGCATTAAGGACAATATTGAATTGTTTAAACGTTTAAGTATTACTCTACACGTTAAATGGGTGACGCAGAGTCTCATACAGTGATTCAATAGAGTCAATACAATGTACCGATAATTTATCAATCCTAACTAGATTTTCATGGTTTTGGAAAATCCATTCTAAGATTTCCTATTTTTACTCGATTTTTTTTATTATTCTGTTATTTCTTTGTATGTGTTTTAGGAAACTATGAACAACATTATATCGCTCATGCGATTGCATATGCTGCCTGTATTGGACCGGACCCAGAGTTATGTGGTACAAACGATAGCAGTATAATTGGATTAAAATCATCATTTCTATTGTTCATGGCAACAATATTGGCGTTAGAAATTCTAATTTAAATCATTTTATACGATTCATATTCTTTTTTCTGTTACGAAAATTGAATATTTTCAACAAAATTGTCATTTTATTTAAACGCAATAGTAACATTAACAATACATAAATAAAACTTTGATATTATTGAATCAAATAGAATACTGGTAGATTTAATTTTTATAACACAGTTTCATTATGTATGTTTGTATATTGACAATGAAAATTCTCATACACTTTTCATAGATTTTAAAACTGGAAATGAAAGTGTCTGTTAAAAATGGCAAAAAAACCCAATACTGTACAGTTTAAACATCAAAAGATCCGTGTCAGAGGTATAAAAATTTTGTTATATTTTCTATGTCATAGCAGTTCTTATAATGAACCTTATCTTAATAATCTTGTTAACTGAACTAAGTGAACCGTAAAAAACAATTAAATTTTTGTCTTTTATCTTTGAACAATTCATTTTATTTATTATTTTAAATTAATGAAAGCCAACGAAGTTAAAGTATTGTAGGAAGAGATTGGGCGAGAAATCACATCAAAATTAGGGGGACATTTAAATCATTGTTTTGGCTCTCTTTAGACTAACTGAGACATCTCTTTATAATGCAGGAAAGAATAATGTAAACATTGTTGTTTCCTATAAGAATTCTTTATTATTATTCAGCTAATTTATGTTTTGAAGAGGAAAATTTTTTAATATCCGTTTGGTTATTATTTTCCACCAAAAACAGTATGTGTTATAAAAATGAAACAAAAAAGAAAAAAGAAAACACCTACAACATTGCATCATAATTTCCATAATGATGTTTCTTTCTCAATCATTTTCCCCAAAGAAACAAAATTATTTGATTTGTTACTGTGTACAGAACAAGATATCAGTAAAGTTTCAGAACAGTAATTCCAGTTACTTCTAACGATTTTCTTCAGACAGTTATTCAATTTTCTAAAAGAATTTCATTCCTAAAAAAAAATGAAGAAGATATTTTCCAATTCAATATTTGAAACGATTTATTGGGAAAGTCCCGTTGGCAGAACATTTGCAAAAAAGAAACAAAATTATAATGTTCTTAGGATAGCCATTTCCCCGAAAAAACAAAATTTTCAATATATACGATAATGGTGATACCCAACAGTTATTTATACTCATTGAATGAAGTAAAACTCTTTTCTTATAATCAAAAAGTTTTGTAATAAAAAAAATTAACTCTGAAATATGTTTAGATTTTTCTGAATATCAAGTATGAAAAGTTAAAAAAAAAAAAACATGAAATACTGAATATCAATAAAAATATTGAAGCAATAGGAACATAAACACTTAGTTTTCTTCCTTAATTCTACATATCATATGGAATCAATATTATAACGAAATGGACAATTTACATGTGTGAAATTTTATGCCAAACAAGTAAATGGACTGTAAAAAAGACAGTTCAATAACGATTCACTGCAATGTCATATCATTTGAAATAAGATTTCATATTCTATTTAGAGTATTTGAATTTTTATTGAAAACTTATGATGAATTTTAAAACATTTTCTGGATGCTTTAAGAACCCCATAAGTTGTTCTTTTAAGTTTCTTTCTTGCCCCATTAATTTAAGATTTATTATAAAGAATATAGCAGTTAAAATATTATTTTGATCATTATATTCCAAAGATTGATTATTATTTATGAATCTGCAGATATACGATGATGTGCAAACATTATCAAGGAATTGCATATGACTTTGGGTCCAATGAAAATTGATTCCACTTTATGATCTTATCCTATTGTGAATTCACTATTAAATGAATAGTTGAGTACTATATAATCAAGCACCTAAGTACCACTTCTATGGTTTAATTAATTGTATGGCCAATTTAAATGGTGCCACTGATATAAACATGAGAACAAGATATTTGAGATATAATATGGTTCAATTCATGTATACACATTTCACTCTGATGGTTTTCGATAAATTTCATTTAATATAAGAGAAAGGATGCGGTTTTTACTAACAGCCAAGTATACCATTTTCTATTTTACGTTATTACCGCTATAATCTTAGCTTATTTGTCCTTTGAGACCATTTTATTTAACTGTAACAGTTAAATTGGTATGATGACTCCTTTGATACCCATCTAACGTGACTGTTGATATTTTCATAATCAATTTTCTTGGACAACAAAATACAACATTTGGAATTACTTGTTCGTGTGACGTGATGATTCTTTTATTTTGTCTAGGGATTCAAATCCGTCAGACTGTTTGATAGTAGACACACACTATTTTCTACTGATACAATGGTCAAGGGTATGCTAGAATATGAAACCAAAACAATAAATGAATACATTGTATTAGATCAACTTGATATTTTGTTTAAAAAAGAAAAAAATCATCACATTTTTTGATTAATTGCATTCACTAATTAACTACGATGAGACGAACTTCATTTTTGTATTTCACACAAAAAAGAATAAAAGTTTAGTTTTCGAGTTCTTTTTTCTTCTGTTTCATTCAGTTGTTCACATTAATTTATTATGAGGATATTTGTGTTGATTGTTCAGCATTTCTATTGAAAGTTTATTTTGATATCCTTTTAATCATTTGATTGTATGATTCACATTTCGATGTTTATTTCAATTTCAATGGTTTCTAATGATTTGGTTTTAATCAAGTAGTCTCGACCTAAGGTCCATAACCATACGATGGATCTTGTGTAACACATAAATAAAATTTACTCCCCATAAAATCATTTCGACATTGAAGTACCATAATACCGAATCTGACTGTCTTAACTGGTACTGCAATTAATTGTGTCTCATTACCAGCCTCTGATTCTATAGAGGAAAAGGCATTAAAAACATAGACTATTTTCATTTTGATAAGTATCTTAGAGATTAAGTGACACATAATTTGTCTTTTTTTTCCCCTTATGTTTGTTGCTGTATAGGCACAATTCTTCTATTGTCCATAAACCGAAAAGTTTCAAATACAAACAATTTGTCAACATCATTTCCGTATTTCGTATTAACATCTTACGACAAAAAACACCAACCAAAAAAAAGAAGAAAATTCGATTCAAAGAAACCAAGGGGGTCCATACCAAAAAAACAAACAAAATAAATAGAAGAAATGTTAATACAACATAGAATACATTGTGTATTAAACCTCAACCAAGAATAAAAAAAAATAGAAACCAGCAAGGAATATCGAAAGAACATTTTAATGATACTGTACATAAGATTAAATTGCTTTTATTAAGTGAGCAATCAAACTTTTCACTATGCAACAGGATAGCGATGTGAATGTACGGTGTAGTTGATGTTTTTGTCCTCTGAATGGACAAGAGTACAAATTGAACATCTCTTTTTCAACTGTTTTTTTTCTTGTTTAACAATGAAATTGGGGATGCTGTGTGAAACATCAACCCAATACCGAATACGATGAACGAACACTTTCATCAGTGCGTTCGTATTCAATGAAATGTTTCCACAGAAAGCATTCGTTTTAGTTTTGGAGCATAATATTTGTTTAAGGCTATCCTCTAAGTTCAGTTTATCGTGAACAGGTATCGTGCAAGGATCTCAAAATATTCATATAAGGTGATTGAGAGTTTTTGTTTAATGTTTTCCTATTTCTCGATTCATATAATCTTCGTTTGACGTGATTACAGTTTAGAAGAGTTTTATTTTGATAATAAAAGGAACATTTAACATACAAAATAACTAAAAGAAAAAAAAAAGTGTTGAAAACATTTAAGGAAATGGATAAGATGATTTTGTGGAATTTTCTCAATTAATTGAAATATTTGATGATGTGTAGAATGAGATAATACAGTATGTGGAAGTTAATTGAAAATTTAATTGATTTATAATGGAAATTCGTTACAAAATGTTTGCTATTTTCATCTGAAAACGGATAATGATTTTATACTGGAAGTACATAACTGAAAGAAAAACAATGAAATCAATTTGTTATCTTCTAGTGATATTGTTTTACGTACACATTTGTAATATTGGTTTATGTGGTGAGTTAAACGTGTATCAATAACTGAATTCTATAAAATACAAGAAAGAATCACTTCAAATTTCATATTGGCTATTCGAATTCAATCTTACATGTTATTTGTGTGTCTCTGTTTCAAATTGATCCCAATTAGTATGCATAGAATATTTTCTTAATTGGTCAGGTAGTTCTTGGCACTATACCACCCCAAAAATAGAGAAAAAGTTTTACTCTATAATTTGATCATGTATTTAATATGTTACCAAAACATACAAGACTATACCCTTGATTATATTGTTATTTGAGGTAGAGGATACTTTGCATATACCCAATTCTATGCCAAAACAGAAAACATAGTCATCAAATAACCAAATGGTTTCTTGTTATTGTGTGAAGTGTTACATTTTCCGCCTTCGATCAAATCGTTATGCCTCCCCCCCATAACCTCCTCATGCAAATAACCGTATTTAAAAACATCATCCTTAAAAAGGTATCAAATAAACCAGTAATTTCTAAACAACAAGTTCACTCGTATGTATTAGCATTTAAAACATTTCAAGAAAATATTACCATAAATTCTGATTATATAGATATTGCTTTTTGGTTGGTGCAACCCCTTCACCGGTTTTGTTATAAGATGGTAAAAACCAAAGAAATGAATACAAGACAGAAACAAAAAAAAATAATAACTAAAAGGGATATCTTATGGGTAACATCATTGTACCAACAGAATTTTTAAGAATAAAAACCAAGTGTGAGTAGGAGTGAAAGTGTGTTCTAATATATTGAACAAATATTTACCATCATTTTACTTGTATACAATATTTTGTTGTATTACATTCAACTGCTTTATGTTACATATAATCCCTTGTGGCAGGGTATTTCTAACTTTGTACTTATTTTTGTGCTGTTGTCCTCAATATGCTAAAAGATATTAAACATATTGATGTCGAAACGCCTAAAAGCCCGTAATGGATAAATTTTTATGTGATTTCTTCTTGGGCGATGGTATTCACTCTTTCTTTTTTTTTTATTTTTATTTTATTTTTGGTTTTGCTCCTGTATCATCTTCTTAAGAAGAGAAATAAAAGCACAGCAACAAATAAGAGAAAAAATAAATTCAGCCCATACGATTTTGTAATGCAAAAGGAAAACACATTAACATGCAAAGTTTTCTCTACCATTTATATCCTCACTCACTTATTAGCCGGTAATGGTTCATAAGAGTTAAAGTTGCCAATATTTTATTTCCGTTATACAAATAAAATCAGCTTGAATTTGAACTATTAAAATTGTATTGCTTTCTTGGTTTAACTGACTGTCTGTTATTTCTTTTTCTTGTTTTTTTTTTCTTGCTTTTCTTCGATCATCCTATTTGTTCATATTGTTGAAATACCCATTTGGGACTATAAATGTATGATAGACGCCACAAAGGGTATAAGCAATTTAGTGCTTAAAATAGATCCACCATGGGTAAAACGTGGTAGCAATGTACGTCTATACTGTAATTATGATTTGGATGATGCACCACTTTATTCCGTTAAATGGTATCGTGGTAATTTAGAATTTTATCGATATTCACCGTTTGAACATCCACCTGTTAAAATTTTTCAATATACCGGAATTAAAGTGGACGTAAGTATTAAGTATTTAATATAACTAGTTCTGTTTCTTTTATTTCATGGTAAATTGAAATTAAATTGGTATATTGTACCATTTTTGTTTTTCTGTTTCATAGCAAACGAATTCGAATGCAACACAAGTGACACTCAGAAATGTTGGATTCAATTTATCTGGTAATATAACATGTGAAGTTACTGTTGATGCACCATCATTTTATACAGCAATTGCAACTAATATCTTGACTGTTGTTGGTAAGTTAATAACAATGATTATTGTCTTTCTATTTTTCTTTATTTTAATTTAACATCAATTTGTATTGATAGTGATTAAGTAGAATTACTAGAATACATGTAGAACATATTGATGAGACAATAATTGTTAATAGCAAATAGAAAAATAAGTGATACAATACACACACTGAAATATTTTCGATTAAATTCTTATGTAGAGAGATTAGAATCCAGTGACGCAATCGGTCATACTGGGACAATTGTCTTCTTTGAAATGTCTTGGATATACCATACCTTTGTCCTCACGAGAACGGAATTTTAAATAAGTTAGAAAATCTTTTATTATCTTTTCTGGTATTGGTTTGCCAATACCCGGTAATGGTGGAATAATACAATTAAATGGTTCTTCTGGTATTGGTTCTGGTTCACAGTTTGGTGGTTCTGGGTGTTCTTCACAATCCCTTCGTTTTGTCTTTTTTTTTGCACCACCACTACCTTTTAATTTTTCCTTTCGATTCAATAAATTACATGGTTCTTCTTCAGTTTCAGCTTCAATTTCTTCCTCTTGTTCATCAAGTGGAGACTAAAATGGAATATTCCAATTAATAAAAAAGAATCGATACAAATTTTACGGTATCAAATACTTACACAAACTTCTATATGGTCTTTTGGTATTGTTGGTACACCATCTTCCGAGAATTCACATGATGAATATGGTTTTGAGCTTATATCTGAATAAGAATCAATGGCGGTTGTTGCGGTTGTTGTTATATGAGATTGTTCCTCAAGAGATTGTTCTTCTTCTTCTTCGGGACGTGGTGGTACATCAACTAATCCAAGAATCATTGGTTCCGGTATTTCTTTGGCCCGAATTTTTTCATCTACTTCAATGTTTGAGTCATCAAAGGCCACCTCAATTGAAAGCTCTGGAGTTGTTGGTCGATCATGTGCCGATGATTTAGCAGATGGTGTAGGTGCTGGTTTCGGTTGAACAGCATCGCTTGGTTTATCTTCTGGAAAGAATTCACCTTCCGGCAAATATTCTCGTATATCGGTCAAAGGTATTTCACATTCTTCAGTTATTTCCTTATCATCAACCGGTATACGTTCAGCCATATGAATTGGATCTTCTGGTTCATAGATAATCTCTTCTAATTCATTTGCATAAAGGTCCGCACCACGATCACAATGATCCTTAAAATATTGTAGTAATTCTTCAATATCGTGAAAAACGATACCTTGTTCTTCAGCTTCTTTTAAAAACTTTCTCAATGGTGCATAATTAATCACACGTGCTTTTTTACTAGCTCTATGTAATACACAAATTTCATCTTTCCGTAAGAATGAGACAATTGATGATGTATTTGATATATCAATTTTTCCTTCGGATTGTGCTTCAGTTAACACTTCAGCAACCTCCTTTAAAACATTTTCAGGTAATTTTTTAGTATCTGATTCACCATCATCTTCATCACTGCATGGATTTTGTTCGGTACAAAATAAGATTTTTTCCAATTCGTCAAGTGGTTCATCAATCGGTAATTTAACTTCACTTTCTCCAGGTGATATATATTTTTCTTGGTCAAAATCAAAACTTTCATCTGATGAATCTGGTAGTGTTTCATCCGATGCAATTGATTCTTGTTCAATGAAATTATATGATTTATCACGACAATTTTGTGATGTAAATTGATGCATCCAGGACCATGGTGGTCCCATTTCTCTTAACATTTCAACTTGTTCGTGATGCAAATATTTTTTACCTTCTTCTTCAGCGAACACAGCCATTTGTTCACGTTTCTCTAATAATTCACGCTCACGTTTTTTAGCATGCTCAATATTCTTTTCGGTAATATGTGCTGGACCTTCATATTTATGGAGAGCATCTCCTTGCATCTGGAAAAAACCAAAAGAAAGATTTTAATAAAATTTTCCAAAAGATATGGAAGGAATTATTTAAAATAAAACGTACCTCATGTAACAGCAGTATAATACTATCAAAATCTGGTGAACGACGTATTACTTGATATGGATCACTAAAATCACCTATGAACTTAAAGCTTGAACTAACATGTGACACATTACTAGACGGACTATCTGGTAATACTTCGTTAATTTCAGTGCATCTGTTTAGATCACGCTAAGAGTATAAAACCAAAGTAATCATATTAGTACTTTCACATTCATTATAGCCAGAGAATATTTCTATTTATTGAAATTTACCACAGTATTACATGATGTACGATTTTTCCACTCATCCAATATGATATCACGAAACGATAAAGATGAGAGAACACGCGGTGCTCCTGGCATTATGACCTCATCTTCTAGTTCACCGTTATCTCTAACATACAGTTGAATTATTACCGAAATCAATTATCATAAAGTACCGTCACCTCCTCACAACACAAATTAATCAACAGAAAACAAAAAATAAAAAATACAAATAATACTTACAACACTTTGCGACCGTTCATAAAGTTCTGTTGTTGACTGCAATCCAATTCAGCAATAAAGGTGTAACACTCACGAAACATCCACATTGGTATTGGTGATGGGCCACCCTCTGGTTCCTCTGTCAAGATCTCACACAGCATAACAACTGTGTCACGAATATCCTATAATTAAAATCAAAAACATTAAAAACATATTCTATACTTTAAGTTTTTTTTTTTTTTTAATTTTGTTGTTGTTTTTAATACTTTATTCAACCAATTTGGTAGAATACATACAGCACTAAAGAAAAGTAGCCAAAATTGGTAACGACATACTACAGGAGTCATTAACATGAAGAGTTTTTAATGGTTTATACATACAAATTTATTTTGCTTATTTTTTTTTTTGTGTTCTATATTTTACCTGATTCATAGCACCCACAAGTACAGCGATGAATTTTAACCAATGGATTTGGGACCAATGCAACATCCGGCAAAGTGACAAATATTTTAAGAGTTCATTCTACCAAAATAAAAAAAAAAAAATGTTCCCAAATGAGGAGACGAATAGTCCACATTTATTCAGAAAAAAAAAAACAGAGAAGAGTAATATATCCAAAGTATAGAATGTAAAAGAGTTTAAATCACGTACATAAAAATAAAACAACAAAAAACATATTTAATTGCATACTCACCTCCGGTAAACAAAGTCCCTCCCAACTGGATTGTAAGACCTCACGGCTTACGAAGTAACCCTTTCCTAGCTATGAGATTTACAGATTCATGGTTAAATTACAGAAAAAAGAATAAACAACAAGCATGTTATGTCAAAAACAAGAATTTATGATTCCTTCCTCAGTAACATTACTTTTTTATTTGTTATTTTGGTTGGAATTAATTAAATATTTATCAATTAGGTCATCAGTTAAACCGTTTTTGATATTCTCGTATGTATACGTATACAAAATAAAAAGTCAAATCAATAATTACCTGATCGATGAGGGTACGCAAATATCCTTTAGTGACAGATCCAAAACTGACCTCTGGTTCCAAACGAGGTTTTACTGGTGGCGGTAATCCAATTGCAAGACAACGGAAATATGCAGCCGACCATCGAAGTAAATCATACGGTTGTGTACGTATTACAGCTAAAATATCATGGGAATAAAATACAATCGACTGTTGAAAGTTTTTCCAAATTGCTTTATAGTTCATTTTAATGTACATAACAAAAATCCTATGGATTTTATGAACTACTCAATCACCATAATATTGAAATTGAGCATGGATTACAACAGATAAATTAAGATATTATATTGGATATTGAATAGCAATGAAAACATTATAGGCAAATAGTTTTTAAAACACAACTATGCAACCTCGGGTTTTTTGAACTGAACAAGAGTGAGAGCGTACCGCACATTTCTAGGATAACTAACGTACAAAATAATGAAGATGGAACTTTTAGAAAATAAAACTAATTTTTGCCGTTTTTCAACACAGCAAAATGAATTCAAACATTCTAATGGGATCAGTTTATGTTTAAAAAAAAAAAAAGAAAAAAGTAAAACAAACTTCTCAGTAGAATATGAAACATACCTTTTGCATACGTTTTCAACATATCGGGAAATTGTTCAGGAACAATTATTTGTTCAGCACAGTACATTAACGAATGAACCATATTTTTTTATTTTAGTTTTATCCTTTGTTGTTATTGAAGAAGTTGATATGTTGTTCCTGTGAAAAATCCCCCAATTGAAAAATAACCTCTCTTCCTGATATTCAAGTCTAAAAGCTCTTCGAATGGGGTCTATAAAACTGCAACAAATATATTGGAAAATTTATCGTCTATCTTCTCTAAAATAAAAAAAAAAAAATACCAAAGAAGGATGATTTATTACTCACCCGAGTTTGAGTTAAAACCACAAGGATCGTTTAACAAATAAAAAGTTTTAATCTTGGCCAGGAAAACTGAAAATTGGAGAAATATTTGTTATTTTCTCTGTTATTACTTTCATGTTAAGTCAAATAAACAACTGAATTGAATTCCCATTGAGTCTAAAATAGTAATACTTTTGTATAAAAAGAGGGTGGCTAATTATTCGATATTTGGGTATATCGTTAGGTGAACATGAATAGAGTCCATTATATTGATTTATTCATCCAAAATATTTAAGTGAGTGAGAGGAACTAATACAAGTACTTAGTATAAAAACATTGTATATGTTAATTTAAACAAATTCTCATATAATTAACGGAAGGACAAACCTTTTTATGCTGTCAGCACCCACAACAGAAAATAAACTCGTACTGTGTTAAGTTAAAACCATTTGATAAATTTACACAGAAATACTCTATAACAGAGTCTTGTTATGTTGAATTAAATGATTCAAATTTAAATTGTTATTCTCTATTCAACACTTCATTCAGCTGGAAGGTGCTGAAACTAATGAATCCCTTTACTGTTCTAATGATAGACTGTGTCTTTTTCCATCTATTTCTCTAAATTGTTTACATTAGAAAAATTTGTTTGTATTTTATTCGTTGTTATGGGTACCGCCGCATCTACAGTATATAAGTAAAGTTACCCATGTTTTCATAATGAAAATTCATTTAAATTTTATCACATTATTTACCTTCAAAGTGAACTTATAATAAAATTTTCATGTGATTTATATGTTTCTGTTCTTTCTCTTTTAGAATTACCACAGTCACCACCAAAATTATGGACAAATCAAAATCAATATGAACCAGGTGATATGCTTGTCGTTAACTGTTCATTGGCACCATCAAAACCAACAGCCAGACTTACCATATTACTTAATAATATACCGGTGAGTAATTGAATTCATATACTACTTAATCAATTTATGCATGTACTTTCACATTGAATTTATTCCATTAAGTAAAACACTCATCATTTGGTATTCTATAGACAAATTCAATTTTATTTACAAATAATAAAATTAATTACCTAACAATTTTTTATTTTCTTATTTTTTTTTTAATAAAATTCAAATAGAAATTGGTCTAGATTTTACAATATTCACATTATGAAATTGTACCATAACATAATAATTAACGGAAACCAATAGAATGATTTCATCATAATTTATTCACAATTATTATATACGAAATTATCTAATACTAATCAGTTAGAATTTTTAATTCGTTGCACGTTTTTTATATGGCCCAGGTGGACCATAAACGGGCTCTACTTGCTTTTCATTTTCTTTATATTTTATGAAATATACTTCTGGTTTTGTTGGTTCGGTTGGTGCTGGTAATGGCACATCAATTAATGGTTGTGGATCTGGTTTTTTAACTAAAACATAGACTAATGTCTTGTGCTCATCTTGCTGTTGTTCTGGTATTACTGGTACTGTTGGTGTTGGGGGTACTGGTGCCTTTATGAATATAATTTTATAATGTTTCTTAGGTACTTGCGTTTCAATCACTTGTTGTGGTAATGATTCAACTGGCTCTTCGGGTGGTATATGAATGTATACATTCTTGGTGACAATCTTTTGTGGCGGCGGCGGTCCATATACTGGTGCTGGTGGTCCTGAAGAAAAATATCAATAAATAAAATAATAACAATTGAAATTACTTTTTTCTTCTAACCATATTGAGGAGCTTGGGGAAGATATTGATTAGCTGGTGGTGCGCCATATTGTTGTTCGGGTGCTGATGGTCCTGATGGTGGACCAGATGGTGGTGGTGGTCCATAAGCTGGTCCTGGTCCTGATGGACGAGACGGACCTGATGGCGGTGGCGGTAAATATTGTGGGGCTCCATATTTCTGAGGTGGTGCCGATGGTGGCCCATATCGACCACTTGGTGGTTCTGGTCGCGCCAAACTTACCGCAATAAGCGATGCTATACACTAAAGATGTAAAGATTAAATGAAAAATCGATTACATTACAAAGTTACCAAAAAAAGGAATAATAACTAGAATTGATTTGTATGTTCGTTGTATCGCATCATACAATTTCCATTTAAATGCAATCAATCATGAATCGTTTGAATCAAATAGTGCAATTTCACTAAAATGTTCAGTAGTTTGATTCTGTTTTTTTATTCATTATAATGTTGCCCTTCGAAACATTCACCATTTGGATAATTGCTTTTGAAACACACGGAAAACAGCAAAAGTATGCAATTTTGTTATTTCTTTTAGCGTAGTTTTTATTTCACTTTACGATTTCCATAATCAAAATCACTTTTGGTGTTTGGTGCCAAATGCATTGAATTAAAAAAACAGAGAATGAAAATTTGTAATAGAACAACACACGTAGAAATGATATTCTTTCGTTAAATTGCAGAGGTTTTATAAAACTCTAAACGGAGACAAATCATTTTATATCACAATACTTTGGTTTTAGTGTTGAATAATGTTATTGAAACTGATAACATACACCTGAATAAATGAATGGTTTCGAATTGATTATATCCTAGTTATATGGGTGCCATAGAATTTATGCATAAAACCAAACTGTTTACAATGCATTTAATTGTCTACATGAAAGACAAAAATTTTATATTTGTTGTTTCTGTTAAAGAATATCTCTGATGATACAAATTGATTGTGCAATGACAAGTAATCCGTATAATAGGAAGGTGGAAAATGAACAGTAACTATAACAAGTAAAAAAGGAAAAGATAAACAAAGATTTAATATCAACATTTGATCCAGTTTTAGTGTTTTACAAAACTCAACTGATATCAATGGTAATAAAATTGAAAAATTCCGTTACTAGTGCCACCTAAAGTTTCGTTTGTAGTGGCATAAGAATCCCTTTTAAGATCTATTTTATTAAATTTATTTTTTTTTTAAATTTATTGAAACGAAAAGGGATAATAAAACTTATGGAATGTTTGATGTACGGGTACATGAGCCATTAAGATCTCATTGAATTTTAAAATGATTATAAATTCCTTATCAAAAAGAAAGAAAAGAAAGAAAACAATTCTTTAATGAAAAACCACTAGCCACTTATTATGCTTTTATTGTTACTTAATGCTTCACTGTTGCCTCAATACTTTTAATTTTCAATGGTACACAATGCAATTTTGTTTAGTTTCAATTGTTTCTTAGTTTTCAATTTTGTATCCCACTCACCAAGATTACTCTCATTTTCTTAAATGTTTATCTGTTAATTTTTTTTCCCTTTTCCACTGAACCACTCACAACGATTGATAATTTTACTTTTAGCTTTCTTATATTTCCGTTATATAGAAATCGTCCACTTCACTGCCACCCTTTGTTACAATCCATCGCTTTTATATCAAAATTGAAAATTAAATTTCCCTTCCAAGTCAGCACAATTAAATGAAGTATGGGACAAAATCTCCCACTATTCCATTATATCAATAAATTTAATTTGGCAGACATTCGTTCGTCTATACATTATTCCATAAATTTGCGTATTCCATTACTGTTATCACAGTAAATTTCTATTCCGATAGTACATCTACTGTTGCATAATCCTTTACTATTTCGTCTGTCAATAATATGCGTAAATCGATTACACATAATTTAGATTTATTTAAACACTCAATTGATCCCAATTACTAAATCATCACTATAATTCATAAGAAATTCAATATAAAATATTCAATATTAGTTGTTTGGTATTAAATCATGTGTCATTGTATATTTGATGGATCAGTTTGATGTCACCATTTATTTTGTTTGATTTTTATGGTGTTGTAACGCCATATAATAAAATGAAAAATTATTCATTTAGTTTGAATGGCTAATAAAGACACACTTAATGCACTCATTAATATGGAAATAAAACAACTGGAACATTACGATGGTTATGTATCGTTGATGTGATTCTCAACTATCACACAATAATTTTCATTGAAATAATATGAATACAGAATATTAAAATTTTTCTATTTTAACGTGTAAACATTTAATTGACATACCGTTAAAAGTAATTTAAATAATCGGACGTTACGTCGTGTTTCCTGAATGTGTATAGCTTCATTTTTTGTTTCTTGTAAATTATCTGAGACTGTACGTGATCACTTACACTTTTTTTTTAATATTCGATTGTATTTTATTATAAATTTACCATTAAAATGGCAGGTGAAATGATTTGTGACAATTGACTATAAATTTATCTTCATATTAGTGGATAAAAGAGCTTAAAACTTAATCGTTAATTATTGTTTCATCAGATAACCCTTTTCAGAAATAATATTTCCTCTAGCATTTTTCTTGGTTCTTTTTATTTGCCTTGGTGCACTATCCCTTTTACCGTAGCCTCTTCATCATTTTAGTTAATTTCCTAATAATGAATCCCATCAGAGTAAGACAATGATGGTTCATATCTTCCTTCCGAGTTTCTGGGGGTTCAATGAAACCAACAACAACAACAAAAAAACAAAAATTTCATCTCATTTTGGTTGAATTCAACTGAAAAGTTATATTCCGTTTAGCTTGTGGGGGTCACGTATTAAATATCATTTTTGTTTTCTTTCTCTGGTTTTTACTATAGATGAGACACAGTCCAGCAATATTCCCTATTCGTAATTATATGAATACAGCTTTCTCTTCACTAATTAAAAGTTGGGTGTATAATATTGTGTGGCTACCAAGTCATTACTATAGCCAAATTACAAATTATATGAAGGTGTACGATCCATTGTTAACAATATTTCATTGGCATGGAATATGAATTTCATTTTCAGAACACCATTAAAAGTGTCATTCTGTTGTGTGCTTTTAACTCTGGACATTTTTTGTTTTGTTTTATATCTATTTGTTGTTTATATGCAATTTATATCCATTTCACTTTTCTTTTTGGATACAATGACAATTTTTTTATAGTCGAAAATCCAGAAGTCACGATTATGATTCGTTCAAAGTGTATTAAACAATGTGGATATGATCCATTGAATCTTATGGATGGTGTATTCTGTGTATTTTGTTGTCTTTCCATTTTATTTCATAAAAGTGCATAACGAGAAAACAACCAAATAGTCAAATAATAAAAATGAATAAAATACAAAGACAAAGTCGGCCGAATATGAGATGTATATTACTTGAGGGGTGATAATGCAGTATCTCGCATTAAGTACATCGTTTCATATTGTTACAATTCTTGTAACAGAATAATAACTTTTCTATTATATTCATGCGTCACCAGTATCACATATTATTATTTATTTAACTGTTTTATATATGGCTGAAATGAAGCCGCTATGGTTCAACTAATTTATGTATATCACATGGCACAAATATTAGTTAACAAATATTAAGATTAAAGGTGGCGACGTGACACCAAACATTTTACGCGATTCATATAACTTGTTTGTTAAAGGATGAGAGCGTGAGCCAATTCACACCCTTAAGAAATTTCTTTAATTAACTGCTAGACAATTTCTCTATATTCTATGTGAAAATTCTTCAAAGTACAAAAGAAGTATGGTCAAGTACCGCTGATCGCACGAATTCCTATTCTATTATATTGTCGATTCCTTTCCCTTAAGAGGCGTAATTTCTACTTCTATTCCTTCTGTTGTTCCCACCAAGAACATTTCATTCAATTTGTTTTTTTTTTCTTTATCGTTTCATTGTTTTTCTTTCAAAATTAAGTAAACTGACTTTATTAATTTCATACAATTCCCTTTGATTCAAATTCTTTTTTCATAATTTTGTATTTTTTTTTTCTCGTTCTAGATTGGATTCGATCGTACAATACAACATTATGTACAGGACAATATGCACTGGGCATCAAGGGAAATTTCAATTCGGGTAAGCATTAAATATTCTACACACTAAAGGTGTATTCTTCTACATCATCGTAGTTTAATATGCATTTCATTTGGCTGAATTATCCAATTAAGTAAACGATCTTGGGTAGTTGAACATAAAATGTGATTGTATTTAAAAGTAATTAGCCACAATTGAGTAAACGTTATATATAAATTAAAACTTTTTTAATTGAAATGTATTAGCAATTATGTTAGAAACTTTTTCATTTCTTTATAAAATTTTGTAATTCTTTATTTAATGTTCTAGATAGCAGAAAGGCATTTTATAAATGGCCAGCTATTACTCAGGTGTGAAGCAGAAATCGCTGGATTATATGAAGAAAATACGGAAATGGTGTTGGGACATATTAAAAAGGAACCGATACCAGAACGAGGTGCAATAACATTTACTTTGTTCTATTTTCTTAATATCAATATTGAATGGTTTTTACTGTTATTTTCTACATAATTTATATCAAAGTTTATCATCTTTATTCTATTGTTTTAGTAGATTTACGGACATTATTCACGCATTTTGAATACAAACAATTTATTTGGTTAGTCAAGTAAATGTGAATCCATCATACCAGAACAATACTTCTTAGTATTTATCAAAATGAAAATATTCTTTCAACGAATTTTATGCACTAAAAGTTCCTTAAAGGATATGCAAAACCAGAACCAAAAACGAAATTTTTGGTGAATGAATATACACACATTTCAGGAATAAAAATGATTCACTACGAATTCCCGAGTGTACGATATTCAATTTATTTGATACAATAAATCAACGATGCCGCGATAATTTATTCTATTACCGTTTCGTTTTCTTTCACTTACACCCACTGTTTCTTTATGCCTCTGTTTTTCCGGTTGGTCATTGGCTTTTGGTGATGGGTTGAAAATTTCGATCAGAACAGTTTTACATCTAAATTTATTGATTCGACACATATTGAGTGACAATAAAAAATTACAAATTGCTATTGCAAAAGAATGTCCTTAAATTGAAAATATTTTCCCTATGAACTTTTTATGTAAATTTTTACCGATCAGATGAAGTTAAATGATGCTTTTTTTCAGTTTCTTATTATTCTCTTTGACTGTTATTTATTCAATTTTTTTTTATTCTCACTGTTTTGTTTTTCATTTTAGTGAGAGCAGCAAACACTGGAACACAAAAGTTTGATGGAATATTTTTATCAATTTCTTCAATTTTGCTGAACGTTCTTCATCGCTTATGGTATCACTCACAATATGGTGTTAGACTAATTTGTAGATAGTAGAGATAAGTTATGATGCAAGAAATGTATCCAAATAAAATGTATAGAAATTAGATGGATGCAATAGATGTTAAAACATTTGAATTTTCCGCAACCAATTTGTTAATAGTGGACAACAATTGAGAATGAAACTCAATGGTTATGTGTATATTAGTGTGTAAGCAAGTTTAAGCTATTACCCATCAACATAAAGCAATTTCAATATAAAAACTGTTTACTTTCGTCATTTATTTATATCTTGAATCTAAAATTGTAATTGTAAAGATGTAAAATTGAAAGCATTTCTTTATGAGTCAATGCCTAAGTGTAATATACTACATATAATAAAAATGGATTATCTATATTTAGAATGATTTTGAGAGTATTATTCCAAAAATATTTAATGAATAATTTTCTTTTTCATAAGCACCATTAAATTGCGATGTCCTTTGATCTCTTACTGAATGACAGCGCCAATAAGGATAGACGTTCGTGTCTTCACTATTTTCTATGCAATTCGAATGCAAAGGACTGAAAATGAAAATTTATTTGACCAGAAATAAGAGAATTTTTAACAAAATCAAACATAAATCAATTTGATGTAGTTAATTGAATATTTTTAATTATTTGATCTTATACAATAATAATTCCCCTTTAATAGAAATAAATTAGAAATAGAATAATATCATTCAATATAAATTTGATCTTAAGCAATAATCCAATAGAATTTTCTTTTATCTAAATAAGTAACAAGTATTCTTATTTCAAAATTTGGTCAGTAATTTCATTTGAGAAAAATATATGTATATTATGTAATATACTTTAATTTCAGTGTATCAAGAAAACATAATAATAATAATAATAATATAACAACAATCATTGGTATAAATTTCTTTCAGTTTTCAATATTTATCTTGTTTCACTTCACTTATTTTATCCATTATTTTATTTTTGTTTTTCTTTGGGTAATTAATCGGTAGTATTTATATCACATTTAACAAATATGAATAAATTTGTATCATAAACATAAACAAGGCAAACGGAAATTAATTATATTCTGTTTGAATTATATGATAATATTAATATAATTCATATTGTACAACGTGGAGATCTGGCTATAATCAATATCAACAAATTACATCTCATCGACTAGCATCAACTAATTAACTTTCGATTAGATTTCTACGGAAACATAATCATCAATATCGATTCTATTTATAATATATAAACTGGCCTATAGTCATTGAATTTCCCATATCGAATTTTATTCATTATGAAATGAGATGATACTGCTAAAAATAACATCTAAAATAAAAATTGAAATTATAAATTCTCTAAGTTTTCATTACGTTACACGTCTAGTTAAATTATTCACCTTATAATGATAAAGTTCTTCTCTCATTCAAGCTAAATGTGTTTTTTTTTTTTGAAATTCTATTATATTGGTATTATATCCAAATTGAACATTTTACCGTGTATATTTTTCTTATAATTTATAGTATATGTATATTATCATACATGTTATGATTCACTAATTAATAAATTTCATGCTATACAATTGTTAATCGATTCTAAATTTTCTTATAATTCATGATTTTCATCTAATTTCGTTTCAAACTATTTAGAACGCGCTACTTCGAATATCAATGTTTCTTTTTTTTTTTGTAATCAAAGAGAATTGGGTTTTGTTAATTTCATATTTGTTTTTATAATTTAGTGGTAATTTATAATAGATCCCTAATAGAAACCTATATAATAGTGCTGATGTGCGAAAATATTACTTATTTAGTTTTATTAAATTTATTATCCTAGAAAAAAGAATTGAATGTAATTCATTTAAACTACTAGTAGTTTTCACTTGTTCATTTATATTAAAGATTCTATAAGAAGACTTAATTTCCATTTTTTTTTTGTTTCTTTGTTTTAGAAGTATTAGTTATTTTAGTCCACCTTAACATGAACAATTCGTTTGGTTTTAAAAATAGTTGCACCTTTTGCTATTAAAAAATGTTCACTTGGAAAATCTAACATTGTAGTACAATGGAATGCCATATTGGCTGATGCAATTATGTACTCGCACAATGCGAACCAGCTGAATGCTAAAATAATTAAATTATAATAAATTAAATTATATAATTAGATTCATACCGATGCTTTTTAATTATTCTGGTTCAATTAATTTTAAATCTTACCTAGATCATGGCATAAGAATCGATGCTTTAGGAAGAACAGTATTAAACCAATTGTACTTGCTATTGATACACCGAACAATATTTTCTTGTACTCCAATGATTTACGTTCATCTTCGGTTTGTGGCCCATTCGGATGTATAATTTTATTTAATTTTATTGTTGCAAGCATATGGCACAATGAACAGGTCATAAATGTTATGAAAATTTTTTCATGCATTGCTGAAAGATAATAAACTCTAATGAATCAAATTATTATGTTTCAAATATTTCATTAATACGTACGATAGTTTTCCCGATTTGATACATAAGTAACACCGCATAAGGCTGATATTTCAATGAAATGTAACCAATAGACAAGTGTTATAAGTCTATGGGCCTTTTGTGCAATCTTTGAATCAGTTATATTGTCCAATAAACTCAAGTAATAGCTCCTGTAAACAGCTGCAATTATAAAACGGGGCCCAATATGCAAGGCAATACTTATACGCCAAAAATATCGCTGAGGACTTACACCGGTTATAGCACTTATTGAAGGTATCACATTATATACCTGTAAATAATGTTGTAATATTTCTATTACAGTTGTCATTCTATTTTGAATTATTAAAACATCAATCAACTGAAAATGTATACGTATAGTGACAACGACTTATCACAATTTGATTAAAATTACAGCAAACACTGTATCACTCTGTCTATACATATAACAATCAACATTACAATATTACCACTTACACGACAATGGGTTTCATGAACTTCTTCTGCCTGAAATATGTAAGCCGTCACGAAACAGCAAAATAATGTAACTAGTGGTATAGCAGCCGTAATGATACAAATCTCTTTCAGACCAATCATCAGGTGTACAATCATCTACAAAAATGAAAATATAACATTAAGGAATCCAATTATATTAAAACTTTAATCAACTAGATCGGATATTAATCAATTTATTTCGAATTCATCCAAATATACCATACCCGTTCAGCAAAATGTTTATCGTTGGTTACGGTCATCTCTTCACGGCTGTTATTGGCCTCCTCATTTACTTCACTGTTCGACGTTTCGGAAGAATTCATATTTATGTTTTTCCTTATTAGATTAGACGAATGATTTTTAATAGATAACGTTAATAAATATGAATAGCAGTCCGTCGTTAACGTTATTAAAACCAGCACCCACGAAAAACAAAATAATAATTTGTTATATGTCTCTAAACGTGAAGTCTGTAGTTACGTTATGGAAAACTTCTTTGATTTGAATTGGGAAGCCGAAATAAATTAAATTGCTGCATATGAAATAAAAATATAAAATAAGAGATAACTGAATGAGATTATTTAGTTAAAATAAAAATATCAAGTCACTTTATGGAATGTATTTTAATTGAATATAACTTAGTATAAAAGAAATAATCATCGTAAAATTATGTAATCTAAATTGATTGTTCCGATTTGTTTATTTGGAACGTAACAATATTTTTCTTTCTCTTGAACCAAAAATATCAAGTTGAACAAAATGTAATTGCAAAATACTTGGAAACAATTAATTTGTGAAATGTATTCAAATAAATTTGGTACAGAATTTATAATTATTATCTTCTTAAAGGCATATAATACCACCAGAACACTTACATTCATTCAATATTTATCAAATAAATTTACATTTTCTTTTATATATTTCTGCATGTAATCCTTGGATACATCAATTGTCCATCGTGTTGCAGAATAATAAATTTTTCGACAGCCAGTAGTTTGCACCAATACTAAACACTTAAATATAAATATCCCATAGCTATAATTTCTATTACACTCCGAAATTATTGATAAAACTATTTTTTTTTGTCTTCAGCTTAAATTTCATACGAATCCTGAACCAAAATTATAATACTAATGCTGTATTATTTTTGCTTCTTATTCTATTGTGTCTGACAATACCACTCCACTAACTCGTCGTGGTTTAGCACACACGACTCTAATAATATCGAGCGTTTTTCTTCATTTGCGGTTTACGGGGTTTATTTCAAATAAAATGTGAAAATGTATTGAAAAAATCTAAAACCATCACACACAACGATGGTACAATTTTCACTTTGCAAAAATAAAGATTTTCTTGACGGATAACACAAATTTTCGAGTTTCTGCAGTTGCTGCGCCTGGGAATCAAAGTGATTTTCAGATGAATGGCGCTCGTTCTGAACAATCAGATAACCCGAAAATTTATTTAAACAATTGAATCGCTCTCGTTGAACCCTTTTAATTCCACAGATTTGTGACGACTCTGTTCCTCTTGGCTGATAATATCGTCCAAGTATGTTTCAATATTATTAGTCGCTTCCGATAATGCAATGTTATCGCTAAATGAATCTAAAAGTAACAAATAATGAACTCTAATTCAAAGAAGCTTCTATTGTAATTCAGTAAATAGCTCACCATCAATAATTTCTTTCACTTTCATCAACAGTTCCTTGAAATTTGTTAGTTGCGTGTTAACTTCTATTTCCTTCGGAATATTCATAGTATTATTATTTGTATTCTCGGAAAAGGATTGAATCCAACTGAGATTATTCAACTCATCTATGTAATTTGATTTGTTTGCTTCGACATAAGATTTATTCAAATCAGCGCCTACAAGTTTGATGATAATAGAGTAAATCATGCATTAATTTTACAAATCTTTAGTATGTTTACCTTTCATATCAGATATTTTATTCACTGTACTGTTAGTTGATAGTCTGGCCTTAATCGGTTGTCTGAATGGAGTACTGGAATGGGGGCCACAACTTCTGTTTTGCTATAAATATTTAATACTGTTTACTAATGTATTTGATAGTTTACATAACAATATGGTTTACCGTAACAAACATTAACTTCGATATAATTGATTTAACTAGAACTATATGTTCACTTAGTAGCTGCTTTGATTCCATATCAGCGGTTTGAATTAATTTTAAATTCCTAGAATGAATTATTAATCAATAACTATCATTCAGGTATACTGAATATTACTCTTACTCTTCCTCCTGTTGCAGCATATTTAAAATTCCATTCAGTGGCGCAATACTTAGATTTCTTCTATTCACTGTATTATAGGTTTCTACAAACAAGGATAATTAAATGGAATATTCAATATAACATTTAAATTGAATCTCCTACCATTATCCATTTGCTCTTTATGCTTTTCCCTTTTCAGCGTAGCTGTTCTCGATTCAATCCTTGTTGATTCCTTACAAGGATAACCAGTTACAGTATTACTGTCATTATTATCAATATTGATTGTGGTTGAAACCGTTTTTTCTCTACTCAATTGTTTTAAGAATTTTCTAATAAAATTTTTAAAACGATTGGTCTTGTAAATCTGAAGGAATTCCAAAAATTTTTAAAGATTTTCTACAAATTCTATTAAAATTCTACTCATACCGGTCCACTGACTTCATACATTCCATGGGATAATTCATGCTTCTTATTAAAATAACCACGACAGAAACAATCATAACATAGAATAAGTTTCTTACAAACTTGGCATCTGAAGCATAATCCTTGTACCGGTGTAATCTAAAATAACATGTTATTAGTGTTAATCAATTCTTTCCAATTTTCACGAATAACTAACTTCACACGATGAACATTTTGTTTTATCGTGAATAATTAATTTAGATTCTTTCATACGATGTAATAGACCGATCGCATTTCCATAATTTACCAGTGGCGATGTCTTGTTTCGCCACAAACAATTGAATTGATGTTCTGATAGTCCAGCTACACCTGGACATTGTTCAAAACATTTGATTACTATATCAAATATAGATACTTGGGAATAAAATTGTCCCGGCATTGATGAATTCTGTTCCATTTTCATAAAAATTTGCGATAAAATTTTCAACATCGATTCAAACTTGATACGAGATACACAACGATTATGATCAGCGATTAATGAAAATATAATATTGATTCTCTCTTCGAATGAATCAACATCACACAGTATAGCCAATGTACACTTAAATTGTAAAACTGATAGTGGTGTATCGTGACGACGATCATACAGTTCCCACATATAATTGCTTAGCATGGAAGTTGCTGACTCAATATCAAAATCCTTTGAATCAATGTGATTCAATTTATCTGCAGCGAATAAAATATCATGAATTAACGATACCAATTGCTTGGCTCTAATTGCAGGAGTAATATCAGTTTGATGATAGCCGTGACGCTCCAATACAGCAAGTGCCAAATTGTATGGAATTGTAGAAGCTGTAAAAGAGAATTTATGTAATCAATTTTGTTATAAACAGTAAAACTGTTTACTTTTAATCTTTTCTTGGAGGTCGACCAGTTTAGCAGCACACCGATACGTGGAATATCGTACCGAACGATGTGTTACATCGATACTCGAGAGAATATTGAATAATTCTGGATCACGATCTAAACGTTGTCCATTTGTGAGTTGGTAAATGTAGTATCCATCATCAGTTTGATGTTGATGTAGAATTCTTCCTTTCCATGAAATCCTGAAATGCAATTAATTAACGGACCGTTGGTAATCAGATAGGGTGTGGGTAAACAATACCAGGTTGATTCCAAACTCGATCGAGATGACAAAAAAGATGTTTCCTTTTCCACCACATCATGTACCAAATATTTTCTTGTTTTCTTTAGCTTCTCAGACATCTTAAGATCTCTCTAATATCTTTTTCTTACTAATTTGGTAAAATTAGTGAACTTAATTTTTTAATTTCCAATGTACGCGAAAACACTTGCTCATTTAACTGAATCGAAAACACTTGTTACTTTTGAAAATAATCGTTTGAGATTTAAAAACAGGTTCCTATTAAATCGACATATTATTGCAAGAAGGTTGTATTTGCAAAACTGTAGTTTCGAGATAATCGTGTTTAAAGTTTCTGGTATGGTGACTTTTTTCTAATTAAAAAGCCGGGTAAACAACCTTTTATTCAACATTTTTCCTCCAAAATCCTTTAATTTCTCAATGCAATTTTTCAGGTAGCATATCCTCAATCTACTGAATTAATAGTGCATAAAAATTGTATATGTCTAACACAACCATCTTGCAATAAGGTATCGAAATGTCATTTAAATTGTAGGTAGCAGACAATTACAATCACAACGGATCTGGTACAATTTTTTAGACGCCAGAAGTAATATAAACAATAATCATCTGTCAATCACATGAAGAAGAAGAAAACCGGCGGTAAGCGATTGTTTTCACTTCCTATGGAATTCACCTGCTTGTTTAATTAAGCAAAATTTCACTTTTTAAACAATAAAATGAATAAATTTAATCAATCTATTCGATGTTCATTGTAATTAATTGATCAATTAATATAAAACCTTTGGCTGGAATCAATTACATTGATTTTAAAGTTGAAAAAGATAAATTTGTCAGCCACACAATAAGTCTTCGATACGTCTCCGTATTTTGCTTAACTTGATAATAATTTTATAATTATCCAAGGATATGAATTAATTAGAATATATCTAAAAGGCTTTAGACAAATTTTAGTCATATCCATGTAAATTGTCCTTGTCAAAATACATAAATCGTTGTATATTAAGTTCAACTAGTTGGTAAAAACATTTGTTTGGTTGCGCGCCCTCCAACGCATCGCCATTTTTTTGATAGATCACTTTCAGTTCGGCAATCATTCCGTACAGAGGTGCAGATAAGTTTAAAGCAGCGTTTTTGCTTTTTTTAAATTTAATTTTTTATAGTAAAATTTTAATAAATCAGTGATTAGTTATATTGCAAATGATAAATAAAGTCTTGTTTTAATCGTTTCATTGACTGTCATGTTAAATTAAGTGTAATTTTACTTGAAATTATAGTGTTGAAATATAGCGTCTCCAGCAAAAAGTAATACCAACAAAAACAATAGTTTGTTCCATCGGAAAAATGAAGTAAGTAAAAGTATAATTTGTATCATTCAATTTAATTAGAATCAATTAGGTATTAGAGTTTCCATAGATTTGAGATTTTTATTGGAAAACATTCAATTTCGGCACAGCAAGTTATAAAAAAATGCATGATGCCAATCTGTTTGGAACAATCCATTTTCAATTTACGTACCCTCTGGAATTAATATTGTCTCAGATAAAAGAGTTTTTAATGTTTAAGTTAACAGATGATGCATATTACTACTTCAATTCATAATTTAATTTCAAATCAGTAGCCTGAATCTTAATTTTTGAGAAACTTAGTTCCAAACATAATAGGGGCCAAGATGTAAACGGAATTGTTTCGTACACTACTTGTGTTACTTAAAGGAGCACTCTTAAGTAGTAGTTATTTAAACATTGATACTTTGTGCATTTGCAATAGTATACATAAAATGTTAGCCTTCCAATAAAATGTCTTGTTCAAATGCTATCAAATTGCAATGGCATCGCAATGGATATTCCAGTCTCAACATCTATTGATAGGCACAATATGTCCGAATGTTTGCTTCCATCTTTATTTGTCACTAGTTCAGTGCATCAAACATCAATTTCCAAGAAGAAGGGCAACAGCCCTTTTGGGCAATGATCCTTTAAGTAAAGCGTAAATGCGAAAATATTCTATGAATACATCGTTGAGAAGAAGCGCTTTCTCCCAAATTAAATCTTGAAAATTTTGAAAAATGCTTAACAGCAAATTAATTGATGTCCTTCTGTCCATAGACCTAGGGTATACCGTTCAACTACCGGCTGCTGCATTTGTCGTGCTAAGTCAAGCAGCTCAAGATTCACCGATTCTGATCGTTTTGAAGCTGATTTTGCTAAATGCTTCTTACTTACCGAGCCAAGAAGCGGCAAAATATGCAATGCTTGTGTTCTATTGGTAAAACGTTTCAAAAACTTACCACCGGACTCAACCCGAACATGGGAACATGTAAGTTAAACGTAAACCAAATTATTTGGATTATTTGTAAATTATAATTCACTTATCGCTACAGGTGATTGATGCCCGTGCTGGTCCAGGTGTCAAATCTATGGTAAAGCATAAAAAGAAGTTGGAAGCGTTGAATAATGGTAATCCCGTTGATCAATCGGGTCCAAGCAATTCTATTGAAAAATTTCCAAAGATTCGTAGGAAGGTGAAACCAATTGAAACCATTAAGTCAATTCATGAAGAATTCGTATCTTTATTGAATAAATCAGATGGTCTTCGCCGAGAATTGACTGTAAAATTCGTGAAATGCGAATCATTGAGTAATACTGATCAAAATGCTAAATGTACAGTAAGTGCCAAAGACTTAAAAAAGGATCTTGACGAAACTACCAGACAATTTGCCGAAACTGTTATGGCTGTTAGAGCACAAAAAATGAAGTTATCATTTCATCAAAAGAGATTAGCAGCAATGACATCGGCGAGTATGTCTAAGCAAAGGACCGATATGATAGTTACTGATAAGGGAGTCGAACCCCTAAAATTGCATACATTGAACCCATGTTCTGGAAAAATAATTAAAGTGAAATTATCACAGTTATCACCTGTACAAATTACTAAAGACCCACAAGCGATTAAAGATTTCTTTAGTGTGGTATCACCAGCCATAGCATCTGTAACGATCTCAGGGAAATCAGGTCTCAATACATTAATTGAAGCCACCCAACACACTCAGAAACAAACAGTTGCAGAAGATTCTCGTCATAAAATTAATGATAATTCAACTGATTCAGGATTTCATGAATTAGTGCCTGAAGCAATAGACGTACGTATATTTGGATCATATAATAAAAGTAATTGCATAATAATAATATTAAATAATTTGTTCTTGTAGAAACTTAAAAATGATGCTCTACCAGTTACTGTGATTAGTGGTATTGCTGTACAAGTAAAAGCAACAGATAATAATAGCAATTTCACTGCCGATTCTGAACAAAATCAGCTATTCTGTGATGAAAGTTTGGACAATCAACAAATAGTTACCGATTCACGACCAATTACGAATGCAGTTAATAAAATCAGCGATGTGGTAGTAATTAATAGGAGTAAGATGAAACCTCTCAAGTAGGATAAGAAACACAATAAATCCAAAAGGGATTGTATACAAAAAGTCCCCCCCCATAAATAATGTATTGTCTCACATATACATAACATATATTTTTTATTATTAACCAATCATTTTATTCATATTATTAATCAATTTTTAGGTTTTTAATGATTTTTTTGTTTTTACAATAATGGCATGTGATTATTTAGTTAATTTTTATTTTATATAGTCTTTCATTTTAACACAAAAATTGACTGAAAATGAAAGGTATGATAAAATATGATTACCTATGTATATTTATGGTAAATTTTCTGTCTTTATAAAATGAAATGAAACGGAATAGACTTAGATTGAATCTAGCCAATGATAATAATAATATGTGCAATCCGGTAAATATAATTGTATAGATCATTTAATTAAGATCTATTTAAGACTGCCGTAGATTGTAAATTGAGATGCACATTCATATGTGAAAACAAAAGGAAGATAGAATTCTTTCCAATGATCATTTGCCACGATCACCAAATTATACTTTTCGTTCATTTCTTTTTTAAATTCCGTTTATCGATTTTACTTATTAGCCAAGAAAACTGTTTGATATTCCCATATTTCTTATAAACATTCAATTATGAATTGTATTATTGATTTTGTCTTTTAAAATGTAATGTGAGTGGTAAACTGACTTCTAGTATCGATAATTATAGATAAATGTTTTAGTCAAATTGGGAAAAATAAGAATGATAATATTAAAAGAATGTCTACGTTTAGAAAAATTCTATACAGAAAACATAAACTAGATAAATTACTGTTCGATTATTTTATCATGGTAGTTAAATATTTGATGAAAAGGACACAAACATGACAATTAGTCATTTGATTATAAATTTAATCATTGCAACAAAATAATGTAAAATAATAAATTGTTATGAATAATTTTATAAATGATGTAATCGAATATTTCATACATGTTGTGTACAATATATGTATATCATAAAGGATCACATATAGTGGATCCTCGTTTTCTTGTTAAACAAAAATATTTATATAGGAATTGTAGGATTTAAAGATTTTTAATGCAAAAAAAAATATCACACATTGCAATGTTTATTAATTAAATTGTTTTAGATCCCTAAATCACAATTTCAATTTTATATGAATATATATAAACACATTTTGTAATTACAGTTTATTTCCATAACGAATTAAAGAGATTTTAATGTCATTTATCAAGACAAAGAGTAAAAAATTTTTTTTTATAAATTAAGATAAACATTATTATACATAATTCTGTTGTTCTCTTTTGACAATGCTAAAGACAATTATTCATTAATAAAACCTACATTTTTAAAAAAAAAAAAAATTCTTTGTAATCAACTTGTTCATTTGTCCGAAGAAAAGTTTTTTGATTGTTCTATCCACGTTGACCTCATGGATGTAAGAAAATTCTAGGATATTCACATAAGTAAAACCACATGTTTGGTAAAATTCCACTCGTTTGGTATTATAGCAGCAGTTTAGTAATTGGCATTTTTAGAAATTTGATTTTTTTTGCTACCTGTCCCGTGTCTAATTACCTGGAACATGTAAAGCGTCATATTGGTTCCAGAATTCCATGCAAACAAACTGATTTTCTATGTGACTAATGACAATACTTGAAGTTGTAGTTGATAACAACTACAAAATACTGGAACATTGGAAAGGACGCTAGTTAGTTAGCGTCAGTATCATAAATCTAAGTATTTTAAAGATGAGTGAAGCCAATATTTGTGTCTGTTGTTTGCAGAAACATTTCTATGCACTTGTAAGGACATACTTGTACAAAGATATGCTTCATAACTCGTAGAGTCCATTTACCGACTACACGTGTTACTTTCGTTGGCAGCATTCTTTCGTATAAGAACATTTTTAATTAAAATTAAATTTACAACTACTTACATTATGCTTTTACCGTCAATATATTTTGGTAGTGATATGGATTTTGCTAAACCAATTGGAATGGGATACTTCAAAACATTTTTATATACAATGTTTAATATGATACTCATATTCAGTATCTTAATTACGGTTTTTAATCGAAATTTTTTTGGTGAAGTAAGTTGTTTTTGATGAAATTCAAATTAAATTTATAATGTTTAACTAAATTCTCATGTATTTTATAGATTGAACTTTTACCAGGAGCAGATAACGAGGCAATAGAACAAACAATCAATGATAATGAAGGGACTATTAGACACTTGTATTATATTATGAATTTTCCTTATCTACTAATTGGTCGAAGGGATTTAATAATGCCATTTAATCAATTCAGGGAATATATGATTGAATTTTAAAAATTAATTAGAAATAAAGACTTTTTGTTAATCCAATTGAGAAATGTTAATAAATTACTGGTGCATATACAAATTGAAATTAATTTTTGTTTTCATGTTCAATGACTAATCGTTTTCCGATCTGTTGCAATTTGTGAGTAAATCAATTTATTTTAGATTCTTCGATCTGGAACATTTGGTCAACGACTCTACAAAGTGCATATTACTTACCGAATATAACATTATGCATTGATTTATATTGCAATGAAAGATAATTTATTAACAAATTTACATTTCAGTACAAGATATTAGATTGAATTTTCTTCAACAGTGTTTTATTAATTCATAGTGATATGGTGTCACAATTAAAAATTTAAACAATAATCTTATTAATAATTCGGTGTTTTATTGAAATTACTTTTGTCAATTATCGAAATAACTTAAAACGTTGTGGTACATTTAACTACCAGTTGGCAGTATGTTATTGTAAATCGTTCAAAGTAATGATTATTACATTATTATAAACGAAATAAATCCAGATACCAATATCATTATTCTCCAACTAACTATTATATAATTGGATTATATATACAAAAATCGTAAATAGATACATTTAATAATATTCGTTTTAATTAATCTCATATTATTATTTACATTAAATATGTGTTTCTTTTAAATAGTATAGATATACCATAGTACATTAATAAATAGACAACAGTTAGACAATAATTTAATAAAAAATTTAATATTCATGTAGATTTAAATAACTATAGGGTATGTATGAATGAAAATAAAAAGTCAAACAATGCTATCCGTTTAATCGTTGTCGCTAAACTTTATAGTAATTAATAATTAACGGTTTTAATTTCTACTGAAGACAAAATAGAATTATTAATACACTTCTAATGATTCAAAACGATTTAAATGGTTCATATCTTTAAATGAAATTTAATACAATTCCAATTTCTGAGTATTTAATAAATTGCAAATGAATATTTACTTTTGCTTTCGTTACTTTATAGCTCATCATTGATGCTATTTATTAATTAAGCCGATGCGCTATTCATAAATATTATTATCAATATGCATATATAACACTAATAAACAACAACTGTAACTGGAACTTGTTCAACAAAAGGCCTTTAAAAGTTATTTAAAAATTGTATGCCATCATCGGTTAATTCTATAGCAATTAGTCAATTCACAACAACATAATAATTAGAATAAATTGTTTTTTTTTGTTTGATTTCTTTATGTAATTCTTATATGCCTAAATATGTTTTAAATAGTTGTGTCCTTGTTATCGTAAACATAGCCCATAGTATATGAATCATATTATTATATACATGAATCTTAGGCGTCAATGATTTTCTTTTTATCAATTATTGAGTCAACTGATTTAAATAAAATTCAATTCAATCATAGATGACTAATTAAATTATAATAAATTATTATGGTCGATTAGTTCATCTCATAAAAATTATCATTTTATTATGTAAAATAAAAACGAATAATTTGATATAATTAAAATTGGTATAATCATAAAATGCATGATTAAAATTATAATAAAACGAAAATGATAATACCACTACAACAGAAGACTACGGTTACTCCAAAATGCATGTGATTAGTTGTGGCTGAAAAATAAAATTTAAAAGAAAATTTATGATTGCACTTAAACAATAAAAAATTTAACATAAAAATGATAATATGAATATTGATCAATGACTTCTTTATGAAAAATGAAGGAACAGAGATAGTTTAGTCATGAGCCTGTGATTCCTGTTGTACTAATTTAAAACGACGTGGTGACTTTATTATATCATTTGATACTAACGATTTTAATTGGCCATGATGTTTTAAATGTTTCCGTATCAAACGGGATACAAGAATTTGTGGTCGAATCTGCCATTCATTCATAACATCCTTAGATGAGTTGACCTAAAATCAAACAAATAAATTTTAATCTTTGATTGTAAAAATATTAATCTATGAATGTATATCCATATACAATTACCTGATCACCCTTGAGACGATCTAATAATGTAACACAGACAACAGCCGCTCTAATACCAGCTTGATGTGTTAATGCCGCAAATGCTGTACATTCCATTTCAATATTCCTTACACCAAAATCATGCAATTTATGTAAGAATGCCATTTTATCAGCTTCAGTAAATGAACAAAATGCTCCATCTAAACGACCTTGACCTACAACAATTAAATCATATGGAAACATTGAAATTTATTCATATAAACATAACACCATTGCAACTTAATAATATTTCTAATATATAGATAAGCACAAACCTTCATAGAAATCATGGGTACACATTGTTTTTCCGATAACTGTATCATATGGATCATCTTCATTAGCTAATGATTTTAATTCTGTACACAATTTCTTATCCATAATGGCTGGCCGACGTTCTACTTTACCAAGTACTGCCTATTTTATAAATAATTTTTAAATTTTAAATATTCTAAATATGAAATTAGATAAGAATTTAATATACCACTTCATATGAACTTTGGAGGAGGCCATCAACTGCATCATCTGTAATCACAACCGTTCCCGGTTCTAGTCCAATTCCACCACAAGTACCAATACGAATAAATATTGGATCCTTACATTTTGCATGGTACATCAATTTAATCATTTCATGTAATAAAATACCCAATGATGGTACACCCATGCCATGCGAAATTGAAAGTACCGGACCAACCTAATAAAACATTAATTTGTTACATTGTTAAATTGTATCGGAACATCAATTAAACAATTAATATCAAATATCAATTAAATGTTATTAATAATTTTCTTACTTTGTACATTGAATAGCGATAGGAAAAGGCGCTAATATCCTGCAATTGTGTACCAGTAGGTAATTTATAGCCAATTTCATTCATTATGAAATGAGCAAAATTTTCCATACGTTTTGGTGTTCCGCCCATACAAACAAACTGTAATTATTTATTATACGATTTTAATTAATTGCTATCATTCCTTACAAAATAAATTTGTTTCATATCATTCATTTTTTTTTTGTTATTTCATCAACGTATTCTTTATATACACATAATATTTACTTTAACATCACCAAACATTTCTTCCAAGTCATGACTCCCACTGCCTAATGCCAAATGATATAAAATATCTTGGTCCATTAATTCGATGTTAGGATTTCGTAAACGCACTGTGCCATCGGCAAATCTATAAAAATGTACAAACAAACGTAAATATTTAAAAATTATTGTCCGTCCTAGGAAATTTTTATTTAAATTTGAATAAATAAAAAATTAGAAGTTTCAAATTTTCAATGTTTTATACCTCGTTCCTTCAGGAACGAACCATTGATTATCCCCATTGGATTCAGAATTTCCATTTTTTGATTTTTTATTATTTACTTTTGCCATTTTACTTTTTTTTTCCTCAAACAACTTTTATAATTTTACACGTAAATATCCCTTTTCTTCAAACAAGATAAAAAATATGAATACGCAGATTGTATTATGTATTGAAAACGAAAAACTAATTGTAACACAATTAATTTATTAAATTAACTTAACCAACCGAATGCAGTAACACAACTGGCAATAGTTTGCAATTATGTGACCAAGTGTATGGCACACTGCACTTAAATACGCTCAACAGAAGAGTGTTATGGAAAAAATCGATAAAGAAATGAATGAATGATGTAATAAAGATTGGTGTCGTTTGATAAATAAATTATAGATTAAATTAACTTGAGGAAAACAATGATTCATTCATATAAAAATAACAATGCAATGCAAGGGGTACTAATAAATTATAATAGTAAACATTAATCACGAAAATGTTGATTATATAAATTCCTTTAAGTCAAGTGTATTTAATCATAAATGAAATTAATAAATCGAATTTATATTTTGTTGTTTATCAGCTTTTCTTTTTCCAAATTTTATTTTATTTGTTTTATATTAAAATCCGTTTAAGTATATTTCACTTGAAAATAATACGCTAATTGACTAATTCATTTGAAAAGCAAAAAATTTATTAATCTTGCAGGCACTAATTGTAAAGCTTTTCAATATTATTTGGCCTTATAATAAAAATACTAGAAAACTATAAACTTGACACCGCGACAAACGAATTATAACTAAGTTAGAAATTTCTCACAATAAATAAAATTCTATAACTGGAGTGCTGTTAAGTTGTAGTAACAATTTATTATTTTTTATATAATAAACTTCTACAATATGAATACACATAATCAAATTGTGTGGTAAATACTCAACAGAATATAAATAAAATACAAAACATTTTTTTTTTCTGTTTGTTAAGCAATCGATATTTTAATCGTTTTCATATATAATTTGGTGGCAAAAATTGCATATTGGTTATCAATTTTTCATGTTAAATGATTAATTTGCTTATCTTTGCGAATTTAGTAATTTTCATGTATTGCACAGTTAAATATAATTTTAATGTTTCAATTGTAATGACCATTAGAAGAAAAATAATAAACATGAATTACACTTACCGAAATTCATCACGTTCTTCATCGGATAGTGAACCGTCTACAGACCTATGGTATGACATTTTTTTTCTTGGTTTTTGTTTTATTAATTCCTTATCAACACACTGGGGGTCACTTGCGTTAATCTAAATTTCGTTGTCCAACAAAATAATATTTTTATTTTAATAGTCGTTGTTGAAATAGCCCAATCCAAAATCTATGGAGTACATGAAAGACAAAAAAATAAAATAAAAGGAAGACAAGACAAACAAAACAATGAATTAAATTTTAAAAGTTTTAAAAACAAAACATCTACTCAACATTTGGGAAGGATGACGTGAATAGAATTCATTGAAATAATAAAGATTATGGTCATTATACAGTGAATATATTTCTTTTCTAACATTAATGAAAAATTAATAAACTTTTTGGACAATATTAAAAAGCCGCCAGCAATTGGTAATCCATAAATTAGAAAGAATAGAACGTTAAAGGATCCGTATAAATAATTAATTATAACCGAAAATAACTGAAAGTTTATGTGCTTCATATAGAAACATGTACGCTGTGAAAAGGACAAATGGGTTACAAGTGTTGATATCGAACCGACTAATTAAATTTCTCTTCATATTGACGGGTCAGTTTCAATGAAATAAGGGAGAACCAAAGAAATTTTGTGGCGCATGGTAAAACAAATGAAACACAGAATTCCCTGTAAGGAATTTGAGAATAAAAGTAAAAATCAACTATGCCACATTCAGTCTATTTCAACTCCCTCATCAATTTTCTATAGGCAACGTGTAGTCCCAATATATTTATTGTTGAATGGAAACATTTAATTCAATATAAATTATGGAAGCGAATTGTATGTTAATGTCACTTTATGACACATTAACATGATGTTAAAACATGATGTTAAAATGAATTCAATATCATTGATAAAGGATATGTGGAAGTTATCAAACATCCGATTGAATTGTATCACAGAATTTAATGAAACATACATATTTGTATTGGTATAGATTAATGTTCAGTATAAATTCATATATTGAACAATCACAATTAAATATTTACAATGATACTTTGAATGTAATTGTATTTATTCATAATTCTCCCCTTAGATTTTTCACTTCCATTGATTGGGATTCTTAATATTGATTTCTAATCTTATAACGGATCAAATATCAAGATTTTTAATTTAAAATATGCAACGCACCACGAATTTCTTAGAGGTCATACGACAGAATGACACTTGGGTATTTCATAATAAAGCTTTTGGTGGATTTTATGCTCATCAATCATATTCAATTATGATTTGATTATAAATTTCTTAGAATTTTTGCTGATATATTGATAAATAAAAATTATTTCATATTAATCAATATCAACTATATGGACTTATTACATTTCTCTTATCTGATTTATACCACTGGTTAAAGTCACATGAAATGCACTAAAGCTATGATTAAGGTACCGAATTAAATACAATTAATTCTTTTCTTTCGTTATAATATTGATTACTATGATACGTTTTTTATTTCTGAAATTCTTATAACAAAAAATAGATATAATCCAATTCAGTTTGATTAAATAAAATCGGTACTGTAACTAAACGAGTACTAGCTTTAAACACGTTCACTAACTGTTTTTCTTTTGTTACTTACATTATTTGCGGATGGCAATATGAATACACAACATATTGTTGATTAATCGAACACACCCTTATTCAATGTATGTGGTAAAATCCACTCTGATAGGGAAGAAACAGAATATAATACTGTTTAGTTATATTCAGAATTGAATCACTTGTTTATGAATTAATAGAGCTCATGCGCCAATTTTAAAGTATTTTCTTGAATCATAATACCCTGAGATGCGTTCATTATACTGTTTTGCGTATAAAAAGAAAAATAACAGCAAAGTGAAAGAAATCGGATTTTAAAAGATACAAATTCCAACATTTAAATGGAGCAAACGCAACACCTGATGTAACAGTTCTTCTGTTGATTTACCAAAATCAATGAATTGAATGTGCAGCAAGTGGTTTATTTGAATTTACTAATGAGCCTGAAATAGGACACATCAAACGTTACGTGTATCAATGAACATCGTCAAATAGAAATTTATTTAAAATTTCAATTAGCGACTAATAGATTCTTTATTGTTTAGTCTAAGGGAATACACCATAGATTAAAGTATTTTATTTCTATTTATGGTTACATAATCATCACTGTTCTTAGTCATAATTCCTTAATACGATATACTGATAATACTTTTATCTCAATATAATATGATCAAAACAAATAAAATTTCATTTCATGAGTGATTGTAAAATAATAATTAAATAAAATTGATAATTTTTATGTTCAGTTTGATGTTTCATCGGTTGTTTCTGTTGTATTTTATAGAAATAAATAAATTATGATTATCACAATGAATTATGCTTTCATTTACGATATGAATTATATTATAATGTATATACGTTATTTTACTGTAGACATTTAACAATTTCTCTTATTCATATTTACATGCAATAAAGCATATACTATTATAGATAAGTGGAGTAATATAATGTATAGAACAATATCGTATTGCACGTTTAACATTTGATAGTTCATAGTTTAAATAGTGTTGAATGACACTATATTTGAAATAAAGCAGTATTGAAGTTAAATGTAAAAGCTTAATGTTTAGATTGATTTAAATGGAACGAGTAAACGAGAGAAATACTTCTTAGAACTAGATGATTTACAATTACGTACGCTTTGGTTAGCAGAAGGATTTATACCGGCCATACATTTTATTTTTAGTATTCAACAATTGTATTCAATAATAGAAAAATAACTGAGATCATACTTTCTTATACTTCAATTGAATCTTAATTCTCTACTGTTTTTAACTCGCAGAAAAGCAAATATTATTGATAATTATAATTCTCATTTAAAACAATATCAATTATGCTTTAATCATTTACTAAAAATTAATATCAGCCTTTAAATTATAAATAAAATAAAAATTCACTAGTGTAGTATTAGAAATAAACTAAATGAAAATACTCTATTTGAGAATCATTCATCAAATGTTGATCGATAAGGATATTCATTTGGTGAAAATAATGTTCTTGGTGGTATTGCTTCAGGATCATGTAGATTACGATAAGCACGTGCTAAAAATACAGCTAAAACCTAGAAATATAACAAAATAAAAGAATAGTGAATTTTAATTAATATTCATTGCATGTAAGTTGTACGTAAAAATAATTAGAATTCTATCAACATTGAATTTACTATCACTTTTTATAGGAAATAAAAATAATCTAAATACAATTTTATTTTTTGTCTAAATGAAAAGGTTATCAGACAAAAATTATATTAACCAACTAAAATTATTCATTCAATGGTTTAGTATATAAGCTCATATGACAAATTGACGTAGTTTAAAATAAAAATCAGTTAAGCATATTATTAACATAAAAATTATCAATCATTCAAACAAATGCTAATATGATGTTTGTAAGCAATCGTATGAAGTAAAATGCAGTTAACACAGCAAAAGCATTATGATTTAGTATTTAAACATTACCTAATTATAAATGAATAGAATTAATAGACCCTCCATATTAATCAGATATTTATATACAATTTAGTTTAGTAGCGGTTAGTTAATGACGAATCTGAATGGTCTTGCATCTCATATAATTTTGTTAGTTAAAGAAAAGCACTTGGGTGGCCCCGAGGATCTTTTTGATTTCGATATCGGACCGTTAACCAAACACCCAAGAACTGAAAACATATAGGACATAAAGTATTTTGTGTCAAATCAAATATTATTTCCAATCATGTTGTGTATCACTTGGCTATTATAGCAAATATTTCTTTTTTACCTCGGTAAAACTAAAGAATAATCCAATACCGCCGCATAATCGAAACGCATAATCGATTGTGTCCTGTAGTTTAGGTAGACAAGGTGAACACATGCAATCGGGTGCACTTCCAGATGGACAGCAATATGACTAAAACCATTAAATAAATATTACTAATACATTTTGGATAATTGAATGACATAGACATAGACATACATATATATTATCACAAGAGGGATGATCATCAACACTGGTTGAATTGAAACCACAACATTTAAAAGTATTTTGAACTTTATCCTTAATGGCTGGTGACACATCGTTCCATCCCTGTTCTGCTAATTCCTGTTGTTTCTCTTTGTTAACAGCCAAACATGAGCAAGCAATTGAAAACTGAATCAAGAATAGCATGAATAAAATTATCATGTACTGTATTATACACAATACAGAATGTTAAGGAAAATCAATATATTGGTGTAAAATTTAACAGTGGTTAAATTATTTAAAAAGGATACAAAGAACAACATCACTTGGTGATGTTTGTAAGCTCCAGCTAATCCCAGAATTGAAATTAGAATCAAAATTATACCGCAGGCAAGAATACCACCGATAATTGGAAGATTGGAGACAATGGATGCGGCTCGTCCGTAGACAGCAACTCCAATCAATAGAAAACCAATCATCTGAAAAATACGTGATAGTGGAGTAGATATATATGTATAATATTAAATTTAAATAAATAACATCTACTTACCACGTATAATATATTGAGCGCTATTAAAGCATTCTTAGAACACGTAAAACCCCCACACATCCTTAATATATGTTAATTCAATTAAAATTAATGTCACTAGTTTTAAACCCTTTTAATATTTGATATTTTTCCACGTGATATAAACTCGCTAAGTTAAATAAATTGAATATTCTTAAAATTAATGTTCCTTCATTAACTTAATTATTTTCCTGTTTGTTATTTAATAACAATTGTCGATTGCTGAAGAAATTGAGAAATGAAAAAAGAAGCAAATTCAAAAATGGTGTAAATGGCAAAAATTATTCACTAACTATATGCTGTATAACACAACTTTTGAGAAATATGGGAAGGTATAATACTTTTTAAAAACAAACAATACGAAATTCAGTGATCTAAAACCAGTCGAAGAAAATTAAATTTCCTAGACCGATATGAATTAATACCAAATTTGTGAATATGTACGCCAGTCTTAGAATAGTTGAACCAATTACCATTGAATTCTGGCATTACTACATGTCAATTATTGATTCTCTCAAGTTACAGATACTACGAATATTGCAAGACTTATCGCTAATTCATCCATTTATTTATTTATTCGTAATAGGAGTTTCAAATTGGCGTAACTATTCTCAAAATAATCGTCGCTAAAGAGTACAATTGTACTCATTTTGATTTGTTCAGTGGTTTGTACACCAGCTCAACATCGAACCTTCGTTAAAAAAAGATACCGTCGTTGAAAAACTGTTATTATACTAATAAAAAATAACTGGTATGTATAATAATTTTTTTTTGTTTAATACCAATGAAATAATGATAGATCCTAAGGTAAGTTACACTCGGCTACGCTTTATTCCGCAAACTTCTCTCTTACCTGAAAAGTGAAGCGCTTACCGAGGTGTCTATTTCATTTTTTAGCACTTAACATTGTAAAATGTTTCACAAAAACATAAAATTATTTGCTATTATCACTAACACCTTCAAAATTTACCTATTTAGCCGATACATGTTCGAATCCTTTATGATACTCTTATGTGAAAAATGTGTGTTTTGCTAACGGAACACTTAAAAATATCGGTTTTCGATTCTAATCCGAGACAAAAAGTGTAATTTTACAATATCGAGTGCAAAAATATAATTATTTCTATAATATAATTTATTAAATGCCGTCGTCGTTACTTCATTGGAGGCCTTGCGGCCTGTTAATTCTCTCGTGAGCTGAACGTCCAGGCCTCGCGCCATCTCATGGGTGGTCTTCCAGGCGGTCGTCTCCCTCCCATTGGAATCCTGTCTCTCGCTATTCTCACAAGATCATCCCGATATCGTCTGTTTATGTGTTGGTTCCATTCCCGCCTATGTTGTCTGATAAACCGATTAATCGGTAGGATGTTGTTGCAACTCGTTCTGATATCGTCGTTCCTTATGGGATCTCTCCTGGTTCGTCCTTGAATTCTTCGCAGCACAAACATTTCGGCTGCTTTGGTTCGTGACATTGTCCTTGATGTATCAGGTCTGGATTCCATTCCATATGTCAGTATGAGTTTGATTGTTGTCTTATATATGTGTACCTTGGAGTTCATACTTAAGAACTTGTTACACTGGATGACCGAATTCAGTAGTCCTGATGTTTGAAGTCCTCTCTGTATCCGTTCCTCAGTTCATTATTAAATGTATAATAATTAAATGTAATATAATAAAATATAATCATTTCTGTTGTTGTTTTTTTACCTTTAATTTTTTAATTCTTTTTTACCTTTACCTTTAATTTAATTCATCTTATTTCTATTTTTTATTATTTATATTAATGTTACAATACACGAAAAATTCACAAACTACTAATGAAGAAAAAGATACTGCATCAAATTTTTTTTCCCTTAAGTAATATATTGTTTACATAATTTATGCAGATTGATAATTTACACATTGTATTCATATCTTACAATGTCATTTATAAAAATGATGTCTTAATAATGATTTTTAATATCATTTTACCAAACAAAACTATTTACGTCATTTAACACAATGTTCATTAATACAATAATTTGTATTATCCATCAATATTTCTCTTGACTAATTTAGTATTATATGCAAATTCATGTATTGAAAAATGTATTGTACCATTTGGTTCTGATGTAAAAGTATTTAAATGATGTTCAGGCATTTCAAACTGGAAATAGGTTGAGTTAGGTACTTCATGCACTTTCCATTGGCTGGTTTCTAATTGTGTTGTACCTTTCAACATTTTTAATAATTGAATTGCAAACTGTTCTTTATTTCCAGGAATTTCTGTTTTTATTTTTTCCAATTTGTCTCCCATATTGATTTCTAATATATGGCACATACGATACAATTTGATTTTGTGAAATTCATCAATATTATCATTATTTTTAAATTTTTTTAAAAACCATTTGCATCCTTCTTCGTTTGCTGGTACGATTTTTAAGCAATTATATTCCGAATTATATTTTAAATTCTTTAAACGAATACATTTTCCACCTTTTTGAGCGTCAATAATTGATTTTGTTATTTTATCATAAATATTGTTGTACAATTGCTCATCATATGTAATTTGTT
>JXOR01001464.1:0-45368 GCA_001014335.1 Coboldia fuscipes
TTGTGCCATTTTTTAGGAATCACCCGTTAGATCTAATTCAGATTTAATTTGAATATTAAATATTAATGTGAACAGAAAATAATTTAAGTTTACTAACATTTAGAGCGCATTAAATTAATTTGATTCAAATAATCCATACATAATTCGCTAACATTCTAATCGTTTCTTTTTTTTTTTAATTCAATTATTTATCCTGTAATTCATTTAAGTGATTCAAAAGACCACAAATAAAACGACAGTTTTAATATATTATGTTGGCAACTGATCCTTATAGATTTTATTGAATTAACAATTTTATTTATTATTCAATTCAATGATGATGCATACTAATAGATTTTAATTAAAATTTTACTGGTATTAAAATAAATAGTCCAGTAATACATTTGTATGATATTAAATATTCATACATGCATTCTTAATGAAATTCACATTTAACGTTTAAATTGTGGACTAATGCATCATCTAGTTTTCAATATTAATTAAATATTTGACTGTATCTAGTGATTAAATATAAATTTTTTCATTTTATTCATACATCGATGAATATATTGAGTAATGACCCAATTTCCAATAAGGTGGATGATGATAAATTGATAATGATTTATTGGTAGAGCAAAATGTGATAATTGAAATAGAATTCTAAAGTAAACTTACGTAATTAGTGCTGGTTCCACTAGATGATGGGCCAACAGGACCAGGTGGACCGGGTGGGCCTGGTGGTCCAGGTGGGCCACGTACACCGGTTCCTTTTGGTCCTCGTTCTCCTTTTTCGCCTTTTAAAAACCCTTTTTCAAGCGTTGGACCCACCGGTGACATGTTGGAAGTTGTTGAATATCCATTTTCATCGCCAGCCTAATAAAATCATCAACAATTATATTAAATTTTCACAATTTTTTCTGTTTTTATAAATAAAAAATACTTTTAAAATTCAAAACATTTTAGAAATCAAAATAAATCTATTGATGTTGGTTGCTAAGGGAGAAAAATTTATAAAAAAATGTAAATGGAAACTCGCCGTTCTGCATTACGAAGATGAACATGAAACTTTTTTCTGTTTCATTTATTGTTTTGTTTCAACCCCTTATTTGGAATGCAGATGAATCTAAATTCGAAATTTATTTTCATCTAACAATATGGAATCATGTACATTGGAATGACCCAAAATGGTTTGAGAAAATACGAAAATGTGGGTTTGAAATTTAAATGGTAGAAAATTCTCTGTACCATAAAACGTCATTTTCCAGCTCTTTACGGTTTTATAAACACTCACTTTAACAAAAACAATAAATTAAAAATAAATGTATAACCGTTTTTATTTTTCTGGATTTAAATTGCTATAAGTAATTGTGAAAGTTAAGTGACCATTGGATAAATCGTAATTATACCAAAGAATAATAAGGAGAAACAAAAACCATTAAAGATTGAATTAAACCACCAAAGAATCTCTGCACTTTCTAGCGCAGTTAACGAAGAGTTCAATCATGAACATGGGAAATAATAAAATATAATAACTAATAAAATACTTACCAAATCATCAGTATAATCAGTAAAATCAGTTGACATTGTAGTATCATCATACAACGCTATAGTATTTGTCTAAATGAATCAACATAAAATATTTAAACAAAAAAAAATTTGAAATAATAAAAGTAAATAACTTAAACGTAAAGTAAACGAATGGGAATAATTAACAATAAAAATCAATTTTTACAATCCATCTGATAACAGAGACATTAAAAGCTCTGAACCGAATATCGACAGGTGTCATATTGAAATTATATTGATAATAATAATGTCTTTCATCCATTTGAATAATGGTATTGGTTTTTATGTTATATTCCATACAAATAGCATCACTTTCATGAACCATCAAAGTTATAAAAAATAAAAACATTGAATACGTTCTTCCATTCAATAGGATGTTAAAAAACTAATACAAAATTCATTCAAGTTAATGTCTAACTCCAAACGGTTGACTTCATTTATGTTTATAGTTTTAGAAAGTATGATATCATGTACTTTACAGAATTTTTCTACGAATAAATTTCCAATATACCGTAACGTAAAGAAAAATGGTAAAGTCAAGTTCTCATTAAAGATGCTGTTCTCATAATAGTTGTTGTTTAGAAAACTAATCCTTTGTACTACCTGTCATTCCAATAACAAAACACCATTGCTTTGATCTACTTACGGTGTTTTTAATCTCAAGTCGTTTGCATCTGGATTTTAAAATTTCTGGTACTTCAATAATTTTCAATATCTGAAAAACTCCCTGTAATTAAAAAGAATGATTGAGCAATGCAAAGAAATATGTTGTTTCTATAATTTCAAATTTGAACGTAACTTTGTTGCCATTACTAAGTATTTGCTGGTAAATCAATGGTAGGAGTTTAAACCTGGAATCATTGAGTTGTTTCGTTTGATTGTATGTTTTTGGACCATTTCAACGAAACATATTAAAGTATATCAAATTATTATACCTGTAATCAAATTCCTTACTATTTGTATAGTAAATGCGATGGATTACAGTGAACTAATTAATTGAATTAAAAATATAAAGTCATTCGAAATCCTCGTAAAATGAACTTTTTAATTAATACGTAAGTTTTTTTTTTTTTTTTGATAAACAGGAATTCACAATCCAAACACTGTTTCATATCATTTATATTTTATTTAACTTCCACATAACATAATTAATAATAAAATTATGAAATTTTAATGAATATCGTGTGTTTTATTTTTATTAAACTTTACCACGTCTGATGAAATAGTTAACCAATTTAGTTAACAATATTTACTTTTAATAATTACAAGTCATAGTCTACGATTATAAGTTCGAGAGAGAATAATGAATATAACTATGTTATATAGGTGCCATGGGAATTATCGAATTATAGATAGTAATGCACTTGAAATTAAGATAAAAATTGTTAAATAGTCGAAGTTTAAGACTCAAAACAATTTTATATAATAATACTATTAGTGTGTCGATGCATTAAATTCATAAGTAATCAAAATACTGTACATTACGATTAAACAACTAAACGATAAACTTCGGTTAATTCAAATACTAATAATTCATGGAACAAAGTGAAATATTAGCTAATCGGTTTAGTTAATATTGAAATTTACCAACTTTTAAATTTATCATCGCATCAATGATTACTCGTCTTTATGTGCACTTTACTCTAATTATTTTATGCCAGTTAATAGCTCAGTACCAACATTCCGTAAATATTAAATAATTTAATTATTTCATCAATTAACAGAACGAACGAAAATTCATGTAAACCATTTTACTTAATTTTATTTTTAATTTGAGCACCATTTTTAATTGAATGTATCGTAAATTACTCAAACCATATGTGAATTCATATAAATTTGGAAAAATCATTTTGTAAAAGGAAACATCTATTTATCAACACATTTAAGGTATAAAAATTGTTTTATTGCACATACTTTGCATAACAGAAAGGTATAGAATCATTTATTTATGTGTGCACTTATAACGTTTCAGTCACTCTGATTGTACATGAATTCTGTGAAGTAATTCTAACCACCATTAAATCATATTGCAGTACATACAAACCAATTCATTGCATTTAAATCACACACAAAAAGCAGAGCAATAAAAGGTTAAAAGTATATTTCCTAGGAAGTTAACTAAACATTTCTCCTTTATCTCACCGTTTTCATGTTCATAGTGCAATGGGAAAACACTGAACGTCAGGATACAGTTTTTTTTTTATTCGTTATCGGACTATAATGAAAATGTGTTTATGCATATCAAAATGATAACATTAAACACAACAGGAAAATTTTATGTGTGCTTATTATGTTTTTAAACTAACGAGGCAATTTCTCTTTTCCTTTGCTTTTGCATAAGAAAGACAGGAAAAACTGGGTAATATGCATAATTTCGTTTAAAAAAAAATCGTACAAACAGAATTACATCGTTGATAAACAATAGTTAGACAGAGGGTGAAGAAGTATGTTGAACATTTTCATGCATTTGAAAAGTCGTTCTTATTGCAATCGACATACCTTTGGTAAATTAACCTTCAGTTTCAGTTTCAGTTCGTAATGAGTCATGTCAGGGATTCAACCTGACCATTTCCTTATCATTTCAGTAAACATGCAAATTATAAAGAAACACGATTTATATATTTTTGATTATTCGTTGAGTTCTTCATGCATTGCAATGACTACATAAGACATCATTCGTTCCTACTATTCGATACTTTACTCCAAATATTGAAACGTAATGGAATTGGGTTGTTATATAATTAAAATGAGTACATTGATTTTATATCACTCGCAGATCATTTAATTGAACATAAAAATAAAATAATTGGGATCAAATAGTCAAAAGGTGAAGTCTTATAGAATATTCACAATCAACTGGAATCTTGTTAATTTTAAACAAAAGGACATCAAGGTATAAGTATATAAAAGACAATCTGATTACGATTGATTATGATCAGTTCCAAGTTCTTTCATTCTACACTTTGTTATCATAATACACTTACATTGTGTATTATTTATAATTTCCTTCAACTAAACTGTGTATCAACAATGTTAAATCAACTAAATAGTAATTCATTTTCTGTCTACTTCTCAACTGTATCTTGTTAGCAGTATTTAGTAGCTATGACTGCGTGTAACCTCAACATTTTCTAATCTTAGTACACGATGACATAAGAAAACACGATGGAATTTAATATGTATCGCCGCTATGAAATCAAAATTCAATGTTTCATTGCAGTCAAACCGATACTTAATAAATAAATAGTATAAAACCAAGTAAATTGCATGACTTGGTGAATGTCGTTCTCTAAATTAAATCACCCAAAGGGATGAGTGAGGATGTTTAGTAAATCCGTTTCTAAGTTCACATGTCTTGTGTTATGCCGTGTATGTCATCAGAAGTGCATTACAAAACCAAATCTCATGCTCCATCTTCTTGAGGTATAAACTTATTCTAAACGTGCCATTCAACTTGTCAACTGAACCAAAAATATTAGAACATGTAACCAAATGTTGATTGCATTTCACTCTCGAAAAAAGAAATGCACAATTTAAGCTTAAGTGTAAATAAAATCCCATGAAATTCATTCATGCTTATGTGTTTCACTTTGCCAATCTCACCAGTATAATAGTAATGTGAATGTATGTTGATGCATTTCTATGTGATATGTATTTTATTTTAAATTTTTACTGTTTTAAATTATACATAACAGTTTTTTATTGTTAATAGCACAGAATAAACGTGAAAAAAAAACATTCTAAAAGCTTTGACATTGAATGGTTTCCATGTTGACTCGTGATACTTTACTGAGAAAGGATAATGAAACATTTTTAACATTACCATTGTCGTAAATGTACAAGGAATAATGAATAAAAAAGAAAATCAAAGAAACTTTAACACATCATTCATAATCAATTTGACAATAAAAATATTTACGTTTTTCTTGGGTATTATAAATTCATGGCTATTTACCAGGAAACAAGAAATAAATTTGTTTCTACAATTTTATTTCAGTTAACACAACAGTCTTTATTCTTTTGCGCGAAAAGCAACAAAAGAAAAAACAAATTGCTGGCAATCAACCATAAGGTGATATTAAAAATTTACATAGAACAAAATGTATGTGATCATATAAAAGAAAAATTGCAGTAAAAGTTCAACTGACATTATATGGATAAGATTGCCAACCAGTAAAAAAAAGACTGTGAACACATATCATTTCAATATGAAATATGCATTTGTCCCTCATCGAATGTAGTCAACACGTCAATCAGTTTACGATCCTCTGATCCAATCAATTAATCTTATGGATCAGTCTAAACGAGTGATTGCCAAAGTGTAAAGTGACATTGATATTGGCATCAAATCGAGATATATTTTATGGCAAATCTCTATTCGAATGTCAAGATGGCACACCATGTTGAATAATATGGATTCTATAAAACGTATGTAACATGTACAAATAATTTAAAATGTAAATCATTTCTAGAATATGTTGATGCATAAAGCAATAAAATAAAAATTTTTTATGATTTATACCAGTGGCTTTCCATTATACAATTTTCATAGTTTGGCCGCAGTTGATGAAATTGTGAAATACGTCAATATCGTATTTTTCTGTTCCCCAATTCATCTATAGCGTAATGTTTAGTTTTAACGAATGAGGAATTAGTTAAGTTATTTTGTTTAGAAATTTCTATTCGTGATTTTTAAATTTCGCATTTTATTTGCTACTTAAATGCCAAACACTCACAAGAATGAAAAAAAAAGAAACAGAAGTTGTCTTCAAGTTTGTTATTGCATCTCATTCCCGGTGTTTGTCTGTTCCAATTAGTGGACTCATTTCTAATTCCATTAATTAATTGTGATGTTCTTCTCAACTACCACATCGTTTACTATTCTCTGGTGGCTACTTCGTACACCATTGTCATTCAACATTCAACATTTTTCAAATTATCTGCGAGAGATTGGTTGGGTGGTGGTAAATTAAATTTATGTGCGCCCGTTCATGTTTATTGTCAAGTTAGTGAAATATTTTCTTCCACAGGACAAAGTAGGAAAAATTGTTTCCTTTTCAATTTGCATCCTAAGACATTTTTGTTATTTTCTTTTTTGTCATTTCTGGTATGTCGTGTTGACAATCTTACACGGTGATCTTAAGGGACCATTGTGTACTACATTGACTGTTCTACGTAAAAATGATGAAGTGATACCGTAAAACTTTATAAAGGAAAAAAAACACATTTTTCCTGACTTGTCTTTTATTTAAATTAGGGGATTTACTTGAGAAAAATGAATTCATTTGATTTCAAATGAAAAATAAAATTATTCTATTTTTTTTGTACTAAAATCGTGTTAAACCAAACTAACTATGCAGTTTTTCCATTTACAATGATTTATCTATTTATAAGTTTTATGTGTTTTTACTATTTGCATATAAAACTTTCAATTAGCTGCATCCACCAAAAAGTATTTAAATATTATTGCATATTATTTTACTTTTAAAACAAAATTCCATGTTAAAAAATTTACGAATAAGGTAAAAGTTTTTGCATCCACTACTATTACTAATGTTTTAACGATACAGCAACGCTGAAAAGATCTCAAAATCCTGGAGATTTGTTTCCATTAGTCTGATTTTCATTGTTAAATTGAATAACAACAAAATGGGGAAAAAAAGGAAATCTGTTATCATTGAATGATTCAAAGGATTTATGAATAGTGAATTTAGTATAATGCAAATGGATTTAGTGTTTCATACAGTCTATACTAATAAACTATGGAATTTCGTGTTAAAATTTACCAACTTTCATTTTAATAATACTACAATATGTGGAGAATATTAGTGTAAAGTTAAAAAAAAAATGGTTAACAGATTTTATGATACCATACACTAACTACAATGAAATCTGGTTACTCAACATATACGATGTTCATTTTCAACATATTTTTAATTGAAATTTTGAAGCCTCTAATATCTTATTGATTTGAAACCATTATTGTCACTTTGGCATAGCATAACCTTTACACTAAACACATTATTTGATACAAATCCAATCAAATGTTCAACTAATTTTCATTAGAGAAAATTAAAAATGTTATTCGGCCATTTATTCTTTTTGTTTTTGTGTTCTTTATGTGAAATGTCAATTCAACATAAACTACAAATTACTAGATTTGTAGTTTATGTAGATTACTAGATTTATGTACATCAATATATGGCAATTATCATCTATATGAAATGTTCTTAACATTAAAATAATTTCCATTATTCATTTGTGTTGTTATAAAAATGCACAATGTAATTGTTGGCATATTAAATTAGTCTAATTGGCAGTTACATTCCGTACATCAATTAATCCATTCATTCATTCATTTCATGGTCCATATTCGATGCGATAAATAATTAGGATACCCAAATTGAAATTCATGATTCCAGTTAGTAAAAATGTAAAATCTATATACTGCTATATAATAAATTTTCACCTTTTTAATTTCAACACAAATTTTATAATCAATTTTACAGGACACACACAGAATTAAGTTCAAAATTACAGGAATTTTATACATTACAATTGAACACATTGAAAGCATGCCATTTTCATTTCAATTATGTACAGTAATATCTGGTAAGTGATAAAACAATAACAATTATTGATTTATTCAGATATTTTGTTCTATTCCGATTATATTCCATAGTAAAATTACATATGGTACATATACATACGTATAACTGAAGTGTTGTAATCAAAATGTGATAAGCAAATTGCCCTCAGGCTGTAAATAAATGTGCCACCACAGAATGACATCGAGTATAGGATAACATGCTATAATTTAGGCATCCCACACCAATAAAAGTGAGCTATTTTACTATCATTATATTTGTATGAGGGCAATTTCCATCACCTACCCACCACCACCTTTAATGTATGCTACTTTAAATGGATTTTTCTTTTATATCAATTTCTTTAAGGTATCGTTAAAACGACACTCAACTGAAATTTGCAAAAAATGATAATGCCAATTTATTTAAAATATGCATTAGTCTACGACCAAATGAACGAAAAAAAAGTATTTCGTACAAGATATTTAAGTTAAAGGTGAGTGATAATGCTAAAGACGTTAGAATCCTCAACACCCAAATACTCTACAACACAAAATGGTTATTCGTATGCATTTGAATTTGATTGGAGTGAGTATTTATGTATTTAAACTTAACTACCAGGCTATAGAAAATCACATCCCAAACCATAATGTTAACATATTATTTGTAAATATTTATTCAGAAAGAGAAGAACAAAAAAATAAAAGTCTTTTAACATACATACATGTATGGAAAGTGAGTTTGCAAAAGAAAAATTGGAACTGATAAACAGGAAAATGAGAATATAAAGTAAGTAGAAAAAGAAAAACGACAATGTCTCAAGGGGTCTCAATAGGAAAATCTTATCCATGATAAAATTGCATACACGTTGGGGGAATAAAAAAAAAATCAAAACCATAGCGAAATGTAAAAAGGCATAAAAATATTCATAAAAGAGATTTTTTTCTTCGCTTTTACCTTACGTTCAGTAATGTGATACACCCATCACCGTAAACAGTATCAATCCATTTACAAGATTTCTCAAGTTCGAAAGTAAAATAACAGAGAGGAAAACGTGAACAAAATGAAAGAAAATACCAAATCCAATTGAAGAAAGAATACAGTATTCAAACGAAGGAAAATTACAAAACTTAGTAAAATTGATACTTTCGTTTTAACATTTGTGAAACATTTAAACGAAAATTCTCCTTTTCATTCTTTGTGTATTTGTTTTTTCTTCGTGTTGTTGCTGTACCACAGTATGGATTTTTCATCTACCATGTTATCCAGTGAATTTTTATCATCCGCCTCTGTCTCCCAGGTGAATAATGGACGTGAATAAAGAATTTAAAAAAATAAAAAATGAAATCTCCCTTGAGAGATGTTGTGTATTTAATCGTAAAATGCTGTTTAACTTATACTTGGTATGTTGTTATTCAACGATGCATTGCGTTTCGCGTTTTATTATAATTTTTGATATTACCCGTTTATAATATATTTTCCAAGTTGTAAATCTTCATTTAGTATGGAATTTGAATGAGAGACCCCCAGAGTTAACTAAAAGTGTGACAACACTAAATCAGCTTCATTAATTTATCTCATTACAAAGCGATGGTGAATCTCATCTTTCTCATTCACTACTTTATGACTTTGACACTCATAAAACCCATTGATTATAATATTCTGATTTTCATATCAAAAGAAAATACGTTTCTTGTATGCATCCGCGTTGATCAAAAACTTTTCATATCTTGTTACGTACTCTATCAACAATTTGTATGTGTTTTCATTTTCCAAGCATTTCACCAGTTATTAATAATTTTCTGTACAATACAATCGACGATCGTTCAAACACACCACGAAAATATAATGAAGTTTTATTATTCGCAAAATTACTAATATTCAGATTTCAATTCAACCATTAAAGTACACAATGTTGAAACTTTAATTACAATTTCTCTTTAAATATGTATACAAAAGAATACCAGTCAAATCATTCACTAAAATTATTTTTTGTTTTTATATTCACGTAGTCAAGTCACCCAAAAAAACATTCGTCTAATTAACTGATGCAATCTTGAATAAAGGAAACCTTTTCAAAAAATACCCTGGCGAATTATCATTCATTTGAATTACCGTGTATTTTTTGAGTGTGTTGTGTTGTCAACTATATGCAAATGATTTACTGCTACAACCAAATTTGTCCTATTCAAATATTAATTGAAATAAAAATATAACAGACATTTGGTTTTTTTAAAGATTCATCCATTATGTTGTCTTTATGATCATCACAAATACAAAAAATGAAATTCTTTTAACTATTCATTTCCAAGATTACATTTTATTTTGAGTCGGTGGATTGTGAAATAAACATCAAAGGTGCATCCCAGAGATCCAGAAGTCGCTATCAGATTTTGTTTGCGATAAACGAAAAAGTTGATTCTACTTGTGGTATTACTGTCACTCAACAAGACAGGAAGCTACCGCCAGGAATACCAGACATCACTTCAGTATTTAAGTAGACATGATACAATCAAGCATTTTTGAATCATTTTATATTACCATCTTCCCACGTTCAATTGATTGGGGTCATTCGAAATGTGTTCATCAAGAAATTTCACAAAATGATTCAATCTTATAAAATCAACAAGAGACAAAAGTCTCAGCTATTGACAATAAAGAGTTCGATGAAGAAAAGAATCAAATATTTTATCATTAAATTGTAGTAATAAATATAAACGAATAGATAACTGAAATATTACAATTTCATTTCCATTTCGGTTCATTAGGTTATTCCAACGATTGTTTAAGACACATAAAAGTTGAAATCCATCATCGGAATTTCCAGTTTGTTAAAACAGTTCGACGAGCTTCCATTTTCAATAAAATTATCAATTCAATTGATGTGCAGCCATAATTAATCTCATTACAAACAACTAACAACCATTCATCATGATGAAATTCGATTATAAACCAATTGATTTACCTGTATTCTAGCTGCCACACGTTCACCATTATAACGATTATTTATGAACCAGCCCTTTGATGATCCAGTTACTAACACAGCCCCCAAAAATAGAAAACACAGAAACGATGCCATTATTGCTTTGGCACGATTCGATATTACCATAGCCATATTAGGCTATACACAATTAATAATAAAAGTTTTCTACTAAACGCCCGAGTACTATTAATGTCATATGGATGCAATTTTATTCACAAAATTGTTCAAATTCAGTCTATTCACTCATTACGAATCACCTATACCCACCGAAATGAATATAGAATACGCGATCACAGTTTATCTAACCGGATTAAATATTAAATAAGATACACATACACTTTACTTCCAACAGTTCAGTGTAATAAACTTGTGCTTTCTGGTATGCCCGAAATGAGAACAAAAAACACAACAACAACGTCAAAGATTAATTGACATTAGAAGTGTATCGATGGGTGGTAGATAATATTCACACTAATGATAATTACACTGTTAAATACGCCACGAAATTTTAAACAGCAGGTCGTTTTTATCCCATTTAGTTAAGGAACATAACATCAATGACACATTTCACGTTTTTCTCTGTTGAAGTTCTTCTTGATGATAGAACGTTATCTTTCCTTAGCGGTACACAAAGACACAAAATACGTTCGTTTGCTTTTAAACGATTAACATGAATATAAGAAAACTGTTTAAAAACCGCATAAAATTATACCTTCAACACAGATAATGTAAAAGGGGTATTTTATTGTCTTCAGTTCAAAGAATCTAATTTATCATAGCCGTCTGTTTCTTATAAACGGATGATACGGTTGCACTTTTATTAATGAATCACACTCTACAAAATATTCAACAAGGTAATTTTATCTACACAAAAGTTGAAGTAATTTACATTATTTTGTTTTGTTTGTCATCAAGAATATCAACCAGGATTGAATATAATTATTAGATTAGAGTTTAATTTGTAGTTAATTGTTGTTGCAAATATTTCCGTGTACAATTGTCACAATATAAATGTGTTGGGTAGCAATAAAGTGAGCACCATTGTGATTAATTAAAACATAACATCTGCTTAACTAATAGAGTTTTTTCCTATGAATTTAATTATCTTTATGTTCTATGATTTCATTCCAACAGATAATGTACAAGTATTTAACAAATCTATTTTACTAATTATTTTATTTAACAATATAGAATTTTATCTATTTAGTTGTAAGTAATTGAACAAAATTTTTAGGTAAATTAATTGTTTTTCTCAAAGCAGATAATTGTGGAAGAATTAAATTTATTCATTGTCTTATTAATTCAACAATCAAACGAAATAAATGTTCTAATTGTTGTTATTACACAATTTTTATACCATCAAGTACCGTAATAAATGAATTAGGTAAGTTGATATGCTACACAGGTATGCTCATAACTCTTCATTAATATTTTATGAGATCACATTAATTACACACACTTTAGTATATTATATACATGTAAGTATAGGTAAACACTCAAAATGATTTTCCGAATTTTTCTATGTTACTTTTGGTGGGAAAAATGTAAATCAATCATCATATAATTTCCGATTACATCGTAACCACATTAAACAATTTATTAGAAATGCACCTGCTAATCACTCTTTGAGCACATCAACCAATCAGTCATTCAAAATGGTTTTATAATTATAATACACGACCATTTTTGTTTTTAACTACAAAACTTATGTTCCTCTATGTATTACATGAATTATGAATAAAATTGACATTTAAAACGAAAGAATTAATAAAAGAGTTAACCACATTATAGGAAACTTTATTCAATAAATAATTTACCATTTAAGTGATTATAGTCTTTTATTATTGTTTTGTTCCTTTTAATGGTATTTACTGTTAATTAGTCCAATTCGGAAGTTTTTATAGTAAACTTTTTTCCACACTTATGTTGATGCCATGTGCCAAATATTGAATATTAGTTAGTTTTTGTTATTATTTCATACAGACACGATATTATCATACCACATACTAGAGTATGTAACGGAATTTCCTTTCTTTTGACAGAATTGTATTCATTTCATACAAAAAAAAAAAGTTTTAAATTGTTTTAACACCCTCACGCTAAAGCACAAAACAACAATAAAATCTTATGTATGTTTCATTTATATTTAACGATATGTGTATGCATGTTTATTTAAAATAGTTGACAGATTTAAATCAAGTAAATACGATATGTTAAAGTTCCATTATTATTTTATATGTATTTATGTATTTTAGTTGCAACTATATTGCATGCAACTAATATTTGGTTGGTATGTTTCGTAGCCAGGTAATAATACAATACAGACATTTTATGTTAATTCTATAACACACAAAAAATTTAATTTAGTTTTCTTTCATATGGTATACACGATGTTGGTAACTGCACATACACCAAATACACTGTAAAGCTTTTAATACGGACTAAAACACAATTTTAATGACTAACAACACGGCATTTCCGGTATTTAGGTAACATCCCTTTTAATATGCACACACATAAACACTATTATCCCCAGTATTATTCTGTTTTTCCTTCAACACTACGATTTTTTTTTAACAAACGCTTACACTCTCTCTCTATTATCGGTATTAAAAAATTCTTTCACTTTATGCACGATTTTATAGAATCAACTGCAATTGAATTAAAATTTTTCATATTAAATAAAATGCTTGTGTTTTTCAACGAAATTATTAAATGTACAATTTTACACCTTTTATTATCATGAATAAGTTTGTTCGCGGTAACAGTGAATGAGTACTCTTCAACGATGTGTCATTAGACAGTGTTTGTGAATGTATGTGGTTCAATATGCAAAGGGAATTACATTTGGATTCCACCACATAGTGATATATCCCTGTTCTATTATAGTTACTGACACTTTTATAATTTCCCTTTACATACCCCGTATAGAATAAAATAAAATGGAATAATCATAAAAACCCTCCATCATCACTCATTTCATATGTAAATTTGAACGTACTGTTAAATGATATTCACTTAATTTAACAGATAAAAAAAAAACAATATAACACGAAAAGACATTCCATCTATTTTATCAAAATCGTTCTTTTTTTTTACCATATTCCATAGAGAATTAATAAACGTGTGTGTATAACATTTAAAATAACTGAAGTATAGAGGAAAACGTTCTAGCAACATACGTATAATTTACAATCATTGATAAAGGATATGTAATTAAATCCTTTGTTACATTAAATTACACAGTCACACGCCTAGTAATGAATAGTTTATTGGCTTAAATACAAGCAACTTATGATTAGGTGTTGTCCCAAGTTGACATTATAACTGATATCGTCGCATGATTTCAGTCTTTTTAAATATTCGGCCAACAATCAAAAAGCAAAATTTGATAATTTATTAGATCAATGACGGATTCAAAGTTTGATTTTATTTGGTTAGTTTAATGTATTACCCACAAATATTTTATAACTTTTGACGTTGGCCTCAATTTCTTATTAATAGTGAACAATAAACTTTCAGTTCATGCCAACAAAGAATCCATACCGAAGGATATAAATGATAATAACAAAAGAAACAAAAAAAATTTGGGAACCCAAAAATCATAGTAGACAATGCTATTGTCTGACTATAAAAACAGATTATAGATTATTATGATGTGTGGTGGGCCAAGATTCAATGACAACGATTCAACCCACTCAGTTAATATGATACCTGAATGCTCCAGTCAGGTAGTCAAAGTTATGAGCTTGTGGAAATACGATACCCATAATTCAAAAAGAAAAGTTAAATCGAAAATGTCGTCCCTTCATCTAAATATGGGCCATAATTTTAACATATAATTTTTATTATCCGAACAATCTTATCATTAGAATTCGGTTAACGCACATTAAATTCCATTTTCTTACCTGTCCCAATCAAATAACGAAAGAAAATAAAAAACCAAATTATTGGAGAGGAAGAAAAAATCATGATTTTTATTCGTCAATTCAATAATTGAGAGGTCAAGACTATTTGGTCAGTGAGCCCAAGCTAACTACGTATTTTATACGGTTTATTTCGTTTTATTCACTCTATGGGTCTTATTTTCCTTTTGTAGATGAAATAAATCAAATTTTTGTTATACATAATAAGGTATCACGACATTCATATGGTACCATTGAGTATGAGAGCCCAAACATAAAAAATAAAGTCAATCATGTAGGATTATTTATTTTACGGTTATATGAAGATTGAAAATTCGGACATGGTGAAGTTGAACGGAAAAACCAACGGGAAAATCTTTCTTCATTTTTATGAAACACCTTTCAAAACATAAATTCACCATTAAGGGTATTCCTTTGTACGTTCCTTGTACTCTAATGTTCATCTGCATGTGTTTACGTTTATAATATTTAAATATCGTGTCGAAAAAATTATACATGGGTTTTGGATAGTCAATGTGCCAAAAAAGAAAATTTGGGTACAATGGATTGGCATTAAAAACGAAAGAAAAATTTCCATCTATCCATAGTGTGTGTCGTATATTCCTATTACTGAATCATTTGGTATATAAAACTGATTTTCCTTTTAGATTTTATTATAGTGAATGAAAATTTTACATTTGTATTTGATGAATAAAGTGAAATGGTCAAAGAGAAGGACACTTTTTATACCAACGAAATGAAGGATTTTCTCTATCCAACAAATTTTCAAATGTTCACTACTATTCGATTCATGATCCAGTCATCAAATTAGGAAAAGGTTTTATTCCAACGATCACAAACATTTCAATTTGTTCAGGAAAACTCTTTGTTGTTGTTTCACGTGGCCATATTGACTGAATACCACCTTACTTAGACTTTTTTATTTATAAAATTTAGATCCAACCGTTTCAGTACGTGAAAAATTCAAATAAAAAAATTCAAATTGAATAAAATAAAGGAAAATGAAAATGGCATTTCACTATGTGCGTTTCATATATTCGGTAATGAATAAGATATTATAGAAAAATTAGGTACATAGCGTGTCCTAAACATATTTCGGTCACATACTTAATATTCACATTAATTTACACCATGGATTTTATGATGGATGTACATAATATTTCATCGTGCCCACTCTCTCTCTCTCTCGCTCTGTATTTTTGTTTTCTTTTCACATATTCAGTACTTTTGTCGTGTACTGGTATTTTCATTGACTTCTCACAACAATTTATATCAATCCTCTCCAGGCAGGGCCATAGGGATTTTAACGCCACATGAATTCACACCGTGGGACCATTACACAGTGCCAATTATTTACTCTGTTCCTCATCCTCTTTTTTTTTATTTTCTTACCATTCATCTTCACACATTCAAATAAATTTCCAATTTGGTACTGGATATGAAAATAATAAACCTATTTCTGATGAATTCTATTAAAAAAATGTAATAAATTCCGGCACATTTCAACAAAAATAATTTCAATCAATTTCTACATTTTTACCTTCATAGGTGTACCACAAACAACATATAGTTTTGACTCTTTTCAATTCACTTTAAGGTTTCAGTCTAATACTGTTATACAAATGATAATGAATCGTCTAAAACATCATACGAATTCACAATTTCGAATAACAAATAAGTGAATAACTTTTCGGTTTTGGCAAACGGAACCAAGAAAACAAAAAACAAAAATTTAATACATGAAAAGTTAAATGGGAAAATACTGTATTGATAAACAATACAAGTTAAAAGAAAAATTGCAACAGTTCTCTCTACCACTTGCTGTATGTAATACTTTCATTTATGATATCTTGATGGAAATACGACGTTGACTGAAGGAAAATTTTTATAATAAATAATAAGAATGAAATAATTTCCATACAGTCTATGAATACACACAAATTGAATTTATTTATCAACGACTAACTGAAGCAAATACATATTTTTCAATTTTTTATTTTACTTCTATTGTAGTCTATGGTGGATGTATATTGTAATCAATTAAATTGTTGTTTACGTTTGTAATTTTATTTTAAAAAAATATAAATTTAACGGAAAGCAGATAAACTTGTTTCTTACAATTTCAATTCCAATTTCTTAATATTGACTTTCAATGGTATTAACAAGAAAAATCAATCTGTTTTTATATTCCGTCGTTTCTTACGTTCTCTCTTGTTCATAAAATATTTGATTTATGATTTCGTTTAAAATATAATTTAAATAGGCGTCTGTAGCACAGGTGAGGTGAAAATATAAAAACACGGAATAGAAATCATGATTATAACGTTCACTTAATACGATACAATTAAATTTGTTCGTTTCACGAATGTCTTTTCCTTTTTCAATTTTACATTTATTTCCATTCGACTTCCTTTTCCTATTCTATCGAATACGATTGTGTACAATGTACAATGTACATGATAATGTAAAATGGGCCATGGAAAATTACGAGATGAGGAAGAGCTATTTTATTCGATTCTATGGCAATTTTCTTTTTTTATTCACTTTGGTTTCTCTTATGACTCTGTCAGTTGATTTCTCCACGTTTTGTAAGTGGTTGTGTCTCGTTATATAAACGTATTCAAATGTGCTCCCATATTTTCTTATGTCATAATTATATTCATGAGGCGAGCATAAAGTTAACACTACCCGCCATCGTTGGGGGACACAAAAATTTAGAATTGTCGGAAATTAAATGAAATTAGAAAATTTGCATAAAACAAACGTTTCCTATTCCGTATATTTTTGCCTTTTCAACAGCTTAGCGATCAGCATCATAATTCCATACACATGTACATTCAGTAAAACACTAGTTTTCCTTTTTTCTTTTTTTTTATTTTAGATTTTCAAGAATCACTTATCAGCTTTATTGTATGACTATGAAATACTCTCAAATATTATTGCCCTCATGAAAAAAAACGAATTGAATGAATTGGAACTCGTCACCAACATAACACTGAATCATTTGCATTTGCATTCACTTATGAAATATAGTTCCGCACTACCATTCTATCTTTTAGTATTTCCCTTTATTTTCACTCTTTGGATTTAAATATAAATTCACTACAAAACAAGAGAATAGCATAAGATACACAGTTGTACACCAATAAAATGGCCAAATCTTTTATACAAATTCAACACTGGACCCGATAATTAAACGAGACACACAAAACTTTCTTCAACCAATTAACCTCATGACACAGTGCTTTCGTTAATGGGCCCCAACCACTGTTGGTTGTATGTATGTAATACTTACAGCCATACACCGACGGTACATCACCGATTATTTAGCACAGAACCAGAAACAACAGCATCCGTTTTATTTACCTGCCAACGTGTATAGCTTTTGAATTTATTTTGTTTCTGTTTTCGTTTTCTTTTTTTTTTGGCAATACGATTAGATAGGGATAGGCGGTTGGTGGTTTTTGATATTCTACATCCCTTATTTGATATACAACGACACAGTAGTAGTTCTACACTCAACACAATATTTCATTTGGACAGGTGGCATGTGAACACATCCACTTATTACGTTCATATTATAGAGCAACGTCTATCTCAATTCACCATGGTCAACTAGCATTCACCGTTTAGATGACAAGGCTCAGTTTTTACCGTAATTTATTACAGATCGTCTCAATGATGATATTTGTGGATAACCATAAGGTATATCATCTGAATCATGTACTTATTACTCCCACCAGTTACAATTTAATCGACATATGGTACCCATCGTACGTATCATTGCATACTAATCGAGATAACATTCAAGTAAATACACCATTTTATCATCAGTATCATTCATCTGGTTATAAGACACTAACTCAAAATTGAAAATAAATTCATCTATTTCGGTTGCATTGAATTTTCAAAATACACGTATCCAGAGTATACCCTTTAATGCATTGATATAATGCATTACAAAAACCACCCAAAATCATTAGAAATTCATGAGATTGAAATCTCATCTGCCATTGATAGGATCATCATCAACCACAAAAGATGGAATTAAATTAAATTCACCGCAATCATGTAAAGGAGAACCATACCAGATACACATATTAGACCGTTTGATGTCAATACTATACCATATAAATATACGAGCAGAGATAATTAAAGAAAACGATGACAGAATATTTACTCATATCATACCGTATAACTATTAGAATTTATTTCAAGTGTTTCCCCATACACTTCGGTTCAATAAACATAACTAAAACTGACAAATGGTAGGTAGATTATGACCAACAAATAATGTTTAATCAAATTACATAAAATCAATTGCGAAAATTTTATTGTGACCATATATCAACAAAATGAAAATATCATTTCATCAAACAATAGAATCCTACTCTGGACCGAAAATTACTTGATGAAAAATTACTTATTGGTTTTGGTTGCCATAGAACATCTACCACTCAGGCAAATAAATCTCAACGAATAGGATTCAGATTAAAGAAAACAAAAAATTAATATGAACGAATATTGGAAATCGATCGAATGATGCTAAACGAAAATTCATTACTTCACAGACATCATGTAGCCATAGAGAGCATAATGATTGCAAAATCCATCATCAAAACTAAATGATTTTCATCTGATTTCAATATCAAATGATCCGTTTAATATTCCATCTTTGCCATTTTTTTGTATAGTTACGGTTGTCATATACAACAACCATTCATTTTGTTCTAGTTAAGGATATAATATAGAACCGAATTTCATTCAACAGAAAAGAAAAAGTATTCACAATTAGTGTATTCATTAATCATAAAGTAAAACGATTTACCATTCATCAAATTAATGATAAATTCCGGTGTGAACGACATAAAATACGCGGCACCATTAAATACCTTATTTCATATATAAATTTTTATTTGAAACTAGTTCTCCCCCACAGTAATCCGAACATCAAGTCCATGGCCATAAAAAATATGATTATGGATGGAATGATAATTGTTCAGCATTAGGAAAATCATAGGAAAAATATGATATCTTTTGGATTCTTATAACTGTCAGTAGAAATAACTCAACGAATTAAATCCCGAAAGTGTGCATAGGAAAATTTCAGCACAAACAATTTTCCTTATATTGTTTCAATTTGCCACAATATTTTAATACAAAAAAAACAATATTTTCATTATATTCAATAGCCTAACGAGTCAGATCAGATGAATTGAAAGGAAAAACCCAAATAAACAGAAACACACGCCGTACACTGTTCCACATAATTCTTCTGCTTTGGGTGCCGTTTCTTCGTTTTTATATAGTCAACTTATTCATGATAATAACATTCAAAAAACGCAGAATGATAAGACTTTTGTTATCATTCCTTTTTTATATTTTCTCATTTATATATTATTTTCATATCCTTTGCTTTGCAAATTTAACATTTTCATATTTTATTAGTCAAAAACAAATTTGCATACGAGTTTCATCTTCATCACAATTCTGTGTCTTATTCATTCGGTTAAACACAATTTGGTTAAAAAACACATGATTGCAACATTAAATTATAGAAACATTACATTAACATTATGGACTGATAATACATGCAAATGCGACTTTGTTATGTTCTATTTTCCACCATAAATGAATTATACAAAACTAAGAATTTTTTCTTTTGTAGTGCAACTATAAAAGAAGTATATTTCATCTAATATATTATTACTCAGTTGTTTTTCTGTATACAAACACTGGGACATAATACAATGTCTAATTTAACTAGTTTTCCGCTTCTAGTTTATGACAATGTAACTGTAATTACTTTTATATAAATGTTAGGTATCCACTATGAAAATTGTATTACTTTTTCTGTTATAAACTATTCACTATGGTTGTTTTGTCCCCCAAAAGCATTTAATAATATTGTTTCACATGAAAATTATTTATCAACCCAATACAATGGAATATCCTTTTTCGTACAATAAGTGAGCTAGTTTATCATTACCCAAAAATTATATATTTCCTGTTTATCACATTTTATCCAAAAATTATGGTTTATTATAGAATAAGCAAAGATTTAGCATAAGTTTATGTCCAATTTAACATGAAACAACAACGTTGCATAACCCGATTATAATCACTAATTTCAAACAAAATGCGAAATTTTAATAACATCAGAATTAATTCAATATATTATGTGCACTCCAATGATAACCGTTTATTATCGTCAAATTTACACTATAACTATTTAATTATTGTACAGTATCGAGTCCTTATAAAAATTTCACTTAATATTCCATAATTAATTAGATCCGTTGCTGTGAAATTTATTTCTATTGATTATCCGTTAATGAATTTCACTATTAAGAACTCAATTTTATTATCCGATCGATTTGAGATATGAAAGTTCAAAGTACTGTTTCATTTTCAATTTAAAATCTATTAATATGTAATCCGAATATTATTATGATATTTCCCATTAAAATCTACCAAATATTTTAAATGGTAATAATTAATAATAATTAATTCACACGTTTAACGTATTTCATATGTATTATTCCACTTAGTTAAGGAGAAAACTTTAAAGTTTCAATCACTCTATTTGATATGCACTGTAACGTTATTGTTTGAACATCCATTCCGATTTAATTCCCGACGAGAACTGATTTTCAATTTCATTCAACATTACGAGATAACTTGATACCCTGATTTTCATTTTCCCTTTAATCCGCTAGAGTGAATTTTCCATCGATACGCAAGCGTTAACATACCCCCGGAAAATGAACAAGTTCAGTCAGCGGAGAACATTTACAAAAGGGAAAACTTTATCCCCTCATCAAAATTTCCCAGAAAACATTTCGGCAAATCTTCTATTTATAACAATTGCAATTACCTAATGGATTCAATATTTTATCCGAAATTTTAATTGATTCAAATTCCACTTTAATTGGTATCCAAATTTTCTTATCATAAATTATTAAATTTCAAGTGTAGTGGTGGCATAGTTTAGTGTTATCCGAAATCAAACAATTTAAGAAAACTAAAACTCTATTAATATTCAATAGGTACGTACACCAAAATCAATGAATCCATAGCAATTTAATCGAATCAATTCAATTAATTTTATCCATTTAAATGAAATTAAATTTTTTATTGCATTACTTTCGTATCAAGTAAACTACTTAGCGAACCGAATTTATGTATATCGCTTTCAAGCAGACTGAAACAAATAGAATCATTTTAAATATTTTGGTAAATGTACGCGTACTATAATTACTAATCAATTCAGAAAGTGGTACCAACTTGTTGATATCCACCAATTATTATTCTACTGAATAAAGATCGTTTAAAATGAATCTCATCCAATTCCAATTCTTAAGTATCGATTTATGTAAAAACCAATACTATATCTGTTTTGTTTTCTTATGAATTTTGTTCCATTTAGACTTATATTCATTGCTAATACCAACGAATTGAAGTAAAAATAAAATGAGAAAGAAAATATTCAAGGAAAGAGTTATATGTGTGAAAACTTATTTCAGTTTTCCCAAGTAGATTAGACAATACTTCAACTTAGTTTATAATTAATGGTGTATCAATTGACCATCAAACACAATTAGAATGGCAACAAAATTAAATTAATAACCTCAATTGGTGAAATTCCATTAATGGGTTATGTGAATTTTCCACCGCCCACATATGGGCATATATCCATCAAATTGAATGAAATTATTTCTGATTATAATTTTCATTCACTAAATTAAGTTAAATTATCATATATTAAAACACTTATTAATTATAATTACATGTTTCAACATTGAACCATTTAATGAGTTTACAACCGCATTTAATTTCCACAATGCAAATCAGATTATATGGACAGTTTATATGCACATCATCAAAAACCATAACATAACTACTTTATGTTTACCCATATTGGCCTGTGATTGTTAACAATCCAATCAATAATTTTCGATTTATTTATGCAAAATAATAATTTAAAATATCAGATCTCATAATTGACCACATAAAAAAGTGATTGGTATTTTAATCTGATCAATGTTTTATAGATTACAGATATACATGTTAATGCAATTTAACATATTTATTTTGTCTGATGATTTTTACCACGTCATATCATTCGTTATGAAATAAATATTATAATTAATAACATCATTAATCGCACTTCAACCAATTGAGGTATACATATAATGAATAAAGGGGCAATAATCAGACTGTATAATGTTTACATACCTCGAATTTACCACCAATCATAGGACCAGCTTGAGCCAAATATAGAGTTGATGCTGAATCAAATACAAGTTCCATTGGTTCCCTTTTCACCGGTATCGATGCAACTTCCTCGCAGTTTAACAGTAATGTCACATTGTTTGCAAATACTTGCATTCCCAGATTATACCATTCACCTTTCTTGTAAGGGATCTTGAAGGACGCCAGTGCCTGTGATTTCATATGTTTATATGAATCTGTGTAGTACAGTGTCACTGTGTACATATCATCATCTTCATTCCGTGACATTTGTAGTCCTAATTGTATAATTGTATCTAATGGATTCAGTACACTAAAAATATAACCGCCATTCGTTGATTCGGGTTGAATTTCTACTTGAATACCAAATTCATAAAATTTTTCTGGTAACACCATGCGATAGGGTACTTTTATATTTGCTGTATTTTTAATTTGAAATGATAGGAATCCATCGTTACCTTCGACGAATACAACGTCTTCTTTTAATAGTATCTCAAAAGCTGACGTCAAAACATCATGTTCACTCAAAGCATCTGAAAAGTTAAATCATACTGAATTATAATTCACTTTCATGTAAAAACCATTTACATAAAAAATAAAATTTAATTGACCATAGGCCCATAATTCATGGTAGATTATTGATTTTAAATGAATCGATATAATTTAAATGTGACTTACTTTTAATTGGCTGCCCACGAGGTCTAAAATCACATTTAATTGATATTATTAATGTAGCCAGAGCCAGCCATATCCAGTAGAGTGTTTGTTTTTGATATGAACTGAAATTTTTAAGAAAAACCAATTAAAATCGCTTACGATAACAATTGAATCAAATTTAAAATGAAATGGTGGAAGAACTATTTAAACTAAAATTAATATTCCTAACAATATATCGGGTGTATTCGAACACAAAATGTAAATAATAAAATGAGTTGAAACAAACACTAAAAATGTTTTCATTTCGAGTTTAAAATAGTTAGCAACGCTTTCAATTTGTAGCGACAAACGAATGTGAAGCTGGAGCGTTAAGCTACCGGCATTTGTATTATATTCGCCATTCGATCCGAATCGGGTTTTCATTACATCCAGCGAGTTGCGGACGATGCTTTAACGAGATCCATTGGAAACGATTCAATTTTTATGAATGAAATTTCGTATACGGTTTACGTTGACCCTACTTGTTTCGTTTCCATTTCATCCCGTCTCCACATACCATTCATAATCAATTCGAGTTACAACGGTTATGAATGAATCCACTCTATTAAACAATAGATTATCTGATAATCTGTGACCACTCATTTGTAAACCATTCCACAGCAATTTGTGACTTGTGAATATTAAACAATAATTCACACATTCATTTAAAACATTCAAAATATTATGAATTGAATCAATAGAAGTCAATTTGTTATTATTTAATCAGTGCATTTAACGACACTCGATTGCTCATTCAATTAGTAATATTATTAATAACACCATTCAGTTACAATCTCATTATTCTGCTCTATTTCCATTCATGAATTTGTTATCCTCATGAATTATTGACAGCCCGATTGCAACATTGGCATTGGTGTTGGCGTTTAGGTCATTCTCAATCAATCAAACATTTGTACAATAATTGAGCCAATTTATTCATTAGATTATTATTGTGTGTTTCTTTGCCAAATCAAAGATCCATCAGAATGTCTAAACGAAATTAACTTTTGCTGTTGCTTCTCAATTCACTCGAATGTACAATTTCATTTAGGTAATATAAATAATCTAAAATCAACTGAATGATATTTTCGCTGCTGTATAGCGAATTGATTTTCTCCATTAAATTGATAGATAAAATGGATGGAAAATTTACCCCAGGACTAACGAACTATTTCCTTAGCACAATGAGCATACAAATCAACATCCGTTTGCATCACACAAATCAATTTCCTTTGTAAAATGCCACCATCATATCTTTGTGCTATCAATTCAAGGAACAACAAAATTCATGCCGCCCAATATTGTGGTGTTCAGTCATATCTATTGCTATTCAATATGTTGATCATCATTGAATGGATATTGAACAAACTTTTCCCATTCACATGTAACTCAACAGATACGTGAGTTTTCCTCTTTACCATTGAATTCCAAACTACGAGATCGTTTAGCATTGTTCCGAGTAAGATTATACGTTTTCTCTTTATGTTGGAGTTTAAATTCTAAACAGATTACAATGATTTTCTAGCTAAAAAATATGGGAATCGTATCATTTACGATACCTATTCTATTCTATGTATAGAGATTCTGTAGTAGATCATCGATGAATCAATTGAAGTTTTTATTCTGAATTTTGCTGAAGTTCCACTGCATGGTGATGATATTACTTATTAGTTGTGTATCATGTGTCATAACATATCAAATATTTTATGGTAATACTTGATATTCTAGCCATTTTCACTGTTTTTATAATGATTGGATGCTTAATGATAATGATATTACTAACTGATGAATTCAATGGCAATATTCAATCGATAGTATTCTAATAAATCCATTGTCGGATTGCAATGCCTGAAGCATTACTATTCAATCATTTCTACTTTGGAAATTTCATTCCAATCCTTTTATTCAATGATTCACAATAACAAAAGATCAACAACTAAATTTGGTGCACAATATTCCACAGAATTATATATTCATATCTGTTCTCTGAATCGACTTATGATTTAAATGTTAATTCGTATATTTTATTTGAAACATTCTCAGACGCCAATTTTCTTGATAAATTCATTGACCCCCTTCAAAAGAATGGCACACATTTACGATACTGAAATGCAATCTGTCGTAAAAACCCTTTCATAAATAAAAATCCAATCATTGTGGTGCTAAGCCATTTGAATAATGATTCTGCGTTCGAGTATCAAATGTATAGTTTCATTAATATCAAAATTTTAGGAAACGATATGGACCTATGAAACTTTATGCTACATTATGATTGATTTTATTTACAAATTCATTTTAGTTGGTGATATCAGTTACGTTATTCACAAACTCTTAAATTTAATCCCATCACATAAAAGTTAATTTGATATTACACAAAATTCTTTCGGTATATAATTATGCTTGTATGTCTGGCTTCATTTAATATGAAAACAAAACATTTTATTTGAGGATTATTGAATCCATCGACATGTGTAACATAAAATTGGTAGAAACCAATAAACATACGAATGATGCTCTCAACACACAACCAATTTTAAACCAGTGAACGTGCGTTAACTTTAAATAATCTAATTAAATTGTTGGAAACCTATTGTCATCTAATGCGATAAATTCCATAAGCGATTTTTAATATTAAATTATATGTACATAGATGGAATTTAGTAAATCTCCATATTTTGGTCTCCAATGAACAATATTAGTGACAATACATCATAATTATTTTCATACGATGATCGTGTATTATATGGCACACAAGTGAGTATTTAAAGTATTACTAATTGTAATTGAAGCACCACATGGCTACAGCATAAGATGCAATCAATTTTATGTAAATAATCGATTATTAACTATTACTCCTAAATCAAAAACTCATAGCAACGATGAAATAAGTAATTGCAATTTGCCAAAGAGTACTTAAATTACATACAAATTTATGAATATTGAAATCACAAGGGAAACATAAGAATGAAACATTATTTCTGATAAAGAATCTTATTTAATACTTTCCCAAGTCTAGAAAAGTCAATCAATTTATTTTCAATGTCTATCATTCGAATTGATGATGATGATTGTACAATACTAATTCCATAATTCAACATATTAATTTATGAGCGATAGTCAATTGCCTATTATTATGTGTAGCTTCCATTTATCATAATTTACAAACTGATTGAACACATTGAGAGTGAAGAGCCTCACCTATAATCAATTCAGCAAACATGAAACTCATATGCTAAATAGTGTGATACATAAGTAAACATAAACATTGATACATTGCAAGTATCTCGAACATATGAACATTTGTGTATGTTGAATGTATCTAACGTACATCAATTTTAGCCAATTCAGATTCAATCAACCGTACATACCTCCATCAGTTTGTATTATGTTTACCTCGTATACGTATATTTATGATCAAACAACATAATTTCAATAAATTTGCCATTATATTTCTATTGTATTCATATCCAGCAGTTTTATTATATTGGCTAGTCAACCAAGTCTTAAACTAACAAACATTTCTTTATTATTATTTTTTAATTTTCGTTTGACTTTCAGTGGTTTTTATTCTAATTCCCCGTGATATTATGTTTATTCTTGGAATCATTTATTTCTAATAGAGAAACATCAAACTTATTACAATATTGCGAATCTAAAAATAAATTATTTTTAACGAATCCATCAGTTATCACTATTTAATACATTTATTCTGTAGTATATCACTACTATTTTCATTTCATTCCGTTTATCATCATCATCAACAAAACCGAAAATTTTATTTAAAATCCATTTAATAGAAATGATAAAATGATTCTTCAATATTGAATTAAAATTGTATAGTCTCGATTTATAGTCATCGGTAAATGGTTTTGTAAAGAGAGAAACATTAAAACACTCATAAAAATGTTATGATAAAAATATGAATTCAATTGATTTGAATAATTGAATCGCTGGTTTTGTATTTTTACGCAAACATTAATGTAGATAGAAAGGAAGTTACTGATGGTTATGCAAACAGTTATCATTTATTGTTTTTGTTGTTGTTAGTAAATACCAAACACTGAATGATTATTTGAATTAAATGAGATTACCAAAAATAAAATTTCCAATTAAATCGAATTATTGGAAAAGCATTAAAAAAAATTCTATCAATCCGTTTGTAGATATGTGAATAAGTAAGCAAGAAACAAAATAGTGTTACTCATAATAGGCCTATTTAATTTCTGTAAACAATTAATGAGAGATTATTTAATTACTTCCCATTTAAACATCAATTATTATACCATTGGCAGTGGTACTACAGTGTTGCTTATAAAATCGCACGATTCATTTACCGACAGATACAAAAATACGAAAGTGGAATTTTATTTTATGCGTGCGCATTCATCATAATCATATTTTATCAAATTAATAACTCATAAATTCAATTGAACTATAAAATTTGCTATAGAAATTTTCAATATACTGACACAAATCAGGCGAATGATTGCATCATAGTTAAACGCCATAGAATTAGTCACTCGATTCTAAGTGTATCAACCGTATATTCTAATGATGTTTTAACGAATCAACTATCTTGTTACAGTATTCATATTACTCCTTAAACTGAATTGTTTCACGTTTCTATTAATACATGTAATTGAAGTTTACTGAATGGCATTCATAAAATTATTTAATAAAAATGATTTCATTTCATCAAACTACAATGACATAAAAGATATTACAATAAACAAAATAAATAAATTTATGCTAAATGATCTTACCTCATTTTTTAACTTGTCACAATTCGATGATTTCCAATTCTTATTTATTAGTTTTGCCAAACGATCAGTATTTTATTGTTGCACTGTCGATAGAGATTTCTGTGTCAAGATTAAATAATCCAGTGAATCAATTAATCTCTGTATGTGAATTTATAATCAGTACTCTTTATCCACTATGTTACGATGGTTGTCGGTGTTAAAATAACAGTCGTTTTAATCAACATGTAGCATCAAATAGAAGAGATAAATAATAAAAATTAACGTTTATATTAGGGCATTACACATTCATAAATAATTTAATCAAATTGATTTGCATTTTATGCCTTTCTCTATAACAACTCGTATATAATTAACTATAGAGAGATACCAATTGCAATTTACGTTACCGTGTTTTATTGCAGTACAATATTTAATAGCAAAATATGGGCAAAGCCTACAATGCATTGAATCATAGAATTTAAATTTAAAATTCAGTATTGATCTATAATGCACGGATCAATAATGTCAGTTGAAATGCTACCGACAATACCATTAACATTTTCTAATATTAAATTCAGTATATTTAGTTTTCTATTACAATTAATAGAACAAAAATATTTCCAATGAAATACTGATATTATGTAAACGAAATGTAATAAGAAATTTACTACAGTTTTATTAATTCTATTTGTAAATTCAAATTATATTAATACTTGACCATATTTTACTGTATTTAAATGGTTAATATGTAAGTAACAAGTGAAAAGGAAAATGAATTTTGTTTGTTTTTTATATAAAAGTACACTAGAGTTCATTGTGTATATGTCTAGACAGGTAATTCGTAACAAACTTATGTAGTTAGCAAAGTAAGAGAAACTTTATGAGCTAAGGATTCGCCTACAACTAACAACATACTAAGTGGAGAAGTTTTTGTTTAGCAACTTTAAAGAACCAACAATAATAATAATGAGCATAAGGAAAGAAGACGTCCAATTTTTATGGTTCTCAGTGATATAACTGAAAAATAAAAATAAGAAACTGTTTAACTTTAATGCTGAAAATCAATTCTACATACAAATTACGAACGAAAGAAAAAATGTTTTCAGTCATCCTACTCATTCTTATTGTAATATTGTTGTCTTTGTTAAACGGCATTTAAAATAAAACGTCTAGAAAATTGAGGATTTTTTTTTCTTATGTTGGCCCGGTATACAAAATACCATCGACCAGATTCAATTGTAGATTACACACGAATAAAAATTCTAATGACAAGGGTGAGTTATTGCTATAATCATGAATACTTTGAATTAACCAAACGAATTGTTCATCCAAGGAAAATCCGACATAAAGGAAATACCAAGGATTTAAATTTAATCATATTAAATTACAAACGGAATAACGGTGTATTTAAACGACGCAGTTCTATTACAGTTATATAGTACCAGGAGCTACTTATTTTATTCCTTTTTTTCGTTCTTTTTTAACTAATCCATTAAGATATCCGGTAATTCAGTTTGGGAATATTTTTCATTCATATCCATGGTACTTAACTGGATTTCAACTGAATATGAGCCATTATATTGGAGCTCAACAAACAAAACCATTACGGAAATAGGGAATATATTTTAGTGTTTCCAATCTCATATTTTGGCCTAAATTCTACTTTCACCCCCAATGTTAATATAAATCGCGATTCGTTGTTGGATCTAACTCGATTCACCGGTACAGCAGATTATAGTAACCTTCGGTGACAAAATGTCGCTTTTCATCTTAAATGTCCTAAAACCATTTATGCATATACATAAGTATACTGACAGTCAACATGTAATTTAACATTCATTTCAATTTCATAAAACTGTAGTAAATTCCTTTCGTTACGAATTTTTAATAAACGCACACAACCACAAAATGAAAATAAAGATAATTTGCCCAATAGTGATATCAAATACCATTGGCATTGAATTATTACTAAAATTTATATAAAATAAAATCTTAGATTTCGAGTCTTGAAGAAATAAACAAAAGATAAATCACCAAACACTTGATTCGCTTTGAACTACAAAGTATTAAATTTACACTTCACTGTAGGCTGAAGCGCCTCCAACTGATGATTAAACGGAGCATAAAATACTATTTGTAGGTAACTTCAATCTACCTAAGCTCACAATCACAATATAATTGATTTATAATTTCATATAAAAAAAATTAATTTATCTAACCTTTTGTTATTAAACAATATTACACCACACAACGTATCAAACTATTGATTTGAATTCCCAATATCCCATTTCTGTAAACATTGGCTGGTCCGTAATTCCTTTTCAATAGTTCAATCACTATGGACTCAATTAGCAGTTCACGTTTTTCCGCCTACCAACAAATACCACGTCAAATTATCAATTAATTAATTTCCCCCGTTGTCTTTAATTAGAAAGAAATACTCCAAATGTGTAAATTCGACCGTCTAACGGAACAGTGAACATCAGACTGGCTCCATCGGTTCAAAATTTGTTCGGTGGAGCTCAAAACAAAGTGTTACTAGCTTCAAGCATAAACCATGCCAATGCGACGTGTGCCATAACGACGATAACCGAGGGATCCAGCAAAACCATGCTGTTTTGGTTCTATTCACCTCTTTATACTTCCACATTATTTAACGGTTTATTGTAAACCGCATTATTATATTTCTTTCTTTTTTTTTTCTCCCCGTAAACCCTGTTCAACGATACACTTAAGATAAGCGATTTAAGTGAGCTTTAAATTTTCCCATTTCAATAGGAAAATTGTGAATCCATCGTCAACATTCATGTTATCGAATTCATATGTTTTCACCCCTTTCGTTCACATAGCAATCACACTAAATGCTAAATGGAAATTGAGTCACAGCACAGACAAATACTTAAAAGCATACACTTTAAACGATAATCACCCCATTTAAACCTCATCAAAACGATACCACAACAGCATCTGTTTCATATTACATACCTATGCACAGTTAAATGGTTGATCACTATACATTTCCATTTCAAGCTGTTCCTCCGTACAAATGTGTTTTAAATTCCTTTTTCCATTAACATATCAAGTGCGTACAACATGAATTGCATACAGCAGCGACCAATCTAAAAATGAATTACAGAGTTATTACACAATTTTTAAGTAATTAATATTATCTTTAAATAATAAATAACAAAACTCTTATTTTATTGCGTTCGCACCTTTTTGACTGAGATTACATTTTACCGTTCACGTTGTGATTACAGTTCCCAGCATCGGACAATATCAAATACTCGTACACTTGTAGTAGTAACTGAAACAGAAACATAAATAAATGAGTTTCTATTTCAAACGTAGACGAATGAAATTAATTTTTAGCAGCAAAACAGTATGAAAATTCAGTGAATGTTCTTGAACTTGGTGTAATGTCGTGCCAAACTGTTAATTTATCCCACACCCACTAAAAATGTGATATCAATTCAATGCGTTTTATTTGGTTTGTATGCAAAAACCTAAAATAATTTAAAATATATTATTTGTGTATTCCATAAATTTAACACAATTATTCCAGTTATTCACATTAAATCCGCGAGTATGATTTTTATCCAGTTAAAAACAAATGTGAATTAAAAAAAAAAAGAACTGCAAATGTCTCGTTCACGAAATTCAGTGATTTATAAACAAAACTCGTGCACTACCTACTTAAGTACTGAATCTTCTAACTCACATTTAGAAATTACAATCCTTCTTCCACTTGATTTATTTCAATTTTATTCTTAGTAATTCCATTCCAATTGAAATTTTTGTTTCTTCTCTGTGCCTAAAAATAAAAATAAGAACAACATAAATATTTAATAAAACATACAATGAAGAGTATTTTTTTTTTTAAATAAAATTGCGACTCCTTCAACGTTACCACATCAAGTACGAATCGTGCATATTTCCAATTGAAATTCAGTAACAGGGTAGTATGACTAACTGCCTAAATTCTGCTAAGTATTACTATGGTTATTGTCGATTGTCGCCTTGGAAAATCTCGAAACGGTTTCTTTAATGGTATTCCGTCGTCACGGCAAATATCAATTAAGGCATCATACAGGTGTGTACAGTTTGATGTTTTAAGGACTTAATGAACATCTTAATTTTAAGCTGCCTACAAATCGTGTGACAAGGTTACTGTTTTCTTAGCACGTTAAATTCCCCAATATGACTAAACCATTCGTTCATACACCAAATTCATTCCAATTCATGATAATGACTCCTTGCCAATAAAAAGAAATCATCTAAAAATACAGAAAATTCGCTAGCAATTAAAATACATAAATTCGTTGATACTTGAATTCCCATGTTGTCTCTAACCGTTGTAAAACATGAGCCTCAATTATGAATATGTACATAAATACCATGACTTCTATAGATAATAATGATTCAACTTGGAGATAGAATTCCATTCAAAATCGCCAAAATATTCTTCAAGTGTACATCCATCAACAGAACCAAATTCTTTACGACTCCAATGTTAATATGAATATTTATCTCAAATGTCAGACATTCAGTTAATTTGAATATTTATTGCATCGTTTCGAGTCACCATCTTAAATTAATTAATAACATAAATTTTTAGTGTTGATAAGACCGATTCATTTCGAAAATTCAATTGACAGTCCAGACTTAAAAATAAACAAAACAAAAATTGAATATATTCAATTAAAATGAAATTTAAATATTTAAATCTCAGTTCATAGGGGGAATAATTTTAAAAATGGAATTAATTTGAACTCAACAGTTGTAACATTGTTACATACATATCACAATTATATTGTTGTTGATTTTCACACGATATGATATAAGGAATATACCACGAACTTAAGATTATTATCAATAAAGATCTCAATACAAACGTGATACATTTAAAACCAATAAAAATTCTTTAGAGTGACAAAATCAAAGGAACAGCGGTTTTCATCAAAATATTGATCGTACATTTTCATGAAAAACTATTTATTACTTGTTGACACCACAATGATATGACTAGATCTTATTACTATTTCATCAAGATGTCACATAAAAATTTTATATTCTTTTAGATTTTATTATAAATAATGATTCCTAATCTTTCATTTATTTAACTGATTGCCAAATAATCTGACTTTTTTTTTAAAAAAAAAAAAAAGCAAATGAACATCATCTTCCATGATTTAATCCAACCAAAGCTTGTTTTATTATTCCCCAAGCATTTTGATTTGAAAAACATCTTTCATAAAAATATTCTAACATAAGACGTATGAAGTATTTTGAATCAAAACAGATTTTACGACTAACTGTTTTGCATACTTTTATATGCTAATTCTTGTTAAGTTATTGTCAAATTAATTGCATTCACCTCGGAATAGTGTCTAAACCGCGACTCAAATATCATAAAAAATCATGTTTTTCTAGTCACCTAAATAATCTAATAAACACTGTGATATCTTAATCGCGATTAATCATCAATTTAATTAGCTCTAAACGAATATAAATTTGTCATATTACAGATTTATAATTCGTTCAATTACTTTATTGTTAATCACCAGTCACCATAGACACATTAAGATGCAAATTGATTAAATAGAAAAGCATAATGTTTGTGTAATTGTTAGATAACTGCATAACATGTTAACTAATTGCTATACAAAGTTGAACAAGAGTCTTAGTGATTTCATTCGAAGGTTACCTACAGCACAGTTAATGTTCACATTTATTCTACTCGTTAAAACTATTTATAGTCATACATGTTTTCATGATAATAATTATTAATAATTACTATGAGCTGAACCTCCTCACATACTCATAATCTATGTACACTGGTGTAGTAATAAACTATTTGCCTTTTAAATTATAATCATTAGAGTAATGTTATTATAACTAAATAGTCTCAATTTCATGAGATTCATTTAAATTTTGACATTTTTATATGAAAATCAGATAGAACGAATGAATTGAAATTAATCTTCTTAACCATTATCAATAGTGTTGTAACATTACACCCATCCGACAAATTGTTAATCATTTAGCCTCTCAATTACAAAATCTATTTTTATGTTTATACATAAATTTGTGTCATAAATTCATACGATTGGTCAATTCTAACACTCACTATCAACAAATATGTTTAATTATTTATTTTTTTTTTCGATTATTTATTATACGACAAACGATATTTCTACGAACATTGATAAAATGGTTCACAGAAACAGTAAAAAGTTAATTATTTATTTTAAGCGCCAAAACAAAAATGTTATTTATTGAGTTATTATGAACAATGTTATTTCATTAAACTGGATCAAAATTCCCTATTACCGTTCAATATAAATTCACATTAATTATGATATTTTTGTTATTAAATCCAAACTTAAATTACCAATAGTTCCATTCACTTGACGGTGAAACAAGAGATTAAAGAACATCAAAAATGTATGTGTAATTACGTTAGCAAATACATTCAGATAAAAATTTAAAAAAAATAGAATGAATAATTCAACGGCAATATAAAATATCTTAATTAAATCTAGTCTCATTTTATCAATTCACTTTTAATCAGTGCATAATAGAAATACCTGTTTTGTTAAACGGATAACATGTTTATGTTCATGACGTTGATTCAAAAATTCAGTTTTATCTAAACGCTTGAATTTCATTAATGGCATTTTTCTTGGTCTCTTAACCGTTCATTACTTATTCCCATAATTCTCTATGCATTCTTCCTAATTTTTTTTTATAAGAATTCTATATTTTAATTTAACGTAAAATATTCCAACCCGATTTTTATCATTTTCCACTTTTATAAAAGAATAAGAAATACCTGCGGTTTTATTGTCTCCATTGTAATCCCTTTTCATTTACAGAATAACTCACCAAAACAGTTTCGTAAACTTTTGTTAAACAACGATTTCGTACATAATTTTCACATAATTCCAATGGGTGAACTGATGATACCATCCAAGTAGCCAGCTACCATTAGTATTTGTAAGGGTGAAAGCCTCTAACATTTTAACCGATTTTACGTCTGAATAAAATAAAAATGTTTCATGTACTCTAATACTACATAGTTTTAATTCTAGGAATGTTATTATGTGCTGCTTTGGCGAGAATATTACTTATACGCAGGACATTTTAAGCGGTTGGAACAACGAGTACTCAACCACAAAAACCATCTTAAAAGGTATAATTTATTACCACCTAGAACATTATAACAATTCCATGATATACACGATGCTACACAGACTGCACACATACAAACAATATTATTTGCTTATCTGTTTATCTTCTACTCTAGTTTTAAGCCATCGTTTAGTCATGTATAAACAGACTCCAGACAGCACATCACAATCAAATATAATTAAATGTATTTGATACACAAACAAAGGATTTGAATAAATAAGACAAATTTTCTCGTATTACCGACACTTAAACAAGAGACAATTTCCTTAGCGTAAATGATCCCATTAAAAATATTTCAATGTCATGAATATCTGACGTCTAACTAGAGTTCCTTTAATTACATTCAAATAAATAAAACTTACTTGTTAGAAAACAATTGCCTGTTCCCATAGAATATGACAATTAATGCGAATAGTTTAGCATATGATTAATTTGGTTGAACTCTCATGCTTGAATTGACATTAATATTTATTTGATTCGAATTTATTAATGTGAATTGATAATTGCCGGACACGATAGCGCCAAGTTACATAATAAGTTTGTAAGTATTTTGTCAGCAATTTATTAAAAACGCGTTATGCACCACCTAATTTGCAATTATGTCATTCGCCTGTACGGTGTCGTTTAACTACAATTGGTAAGTAATTGATTGTATCTAACTAAAGGAATTAGTTTAACAAGTGTCATTGCCAGAATAATATTACAAACAAAACGATTTATTGAAAAAAGCTCATTTAAATTCACCGCACATTTCATGATCTGAATCATAATCGAATCAAATCGCCGTTCATTCATTAAAACTGAATTGACTGTAATGAACTCATTCCTTATGCCGAGTATTGTGAGTATACTCCAACAATTTTAAAACTTGTTTATTAACCACTGCCTCATCATGGAAATTTATCGATGATTACAATTCTAAAAAAAATGTATTCTAATTGTTGAATTATGCTTACCCATGTCTTATCTTTATTAATTTACTGTCCAAATTGATGAGGTCCTCAATGTCTATCGCGTATGGTCTAACGATATGGACAGCCATAATAATTAATTGTATTATATATTCTATTACTTAACTGTTATCGTCTATGTATGGCTCTTTAAAACGAATCTCTGTTGCTGTAATGAACCATTTAGATTTTGGGCAACTGTTTAAAGAATAATGACGATGATGATGAAATTAAAACCATTTTTATCGCTTAACCAAATCCAAATTACGAATATCCAATTAAACCGTAGAATAATAACACTGAATGATTTGTATTACAATTTCTAATTCAATTTGGTTTAAATTGGTCGTGTTCATCGAAGAAACTTTATGTTTTGATTCAAGGAATAATCCACTGCAATTTGTATCTATTCGCTAAAGAAAAGTCGACATTCACTCGAGCGTTTCGAAATCACTGGAGTAACTTTGTAGGGTTTCAATTCGAACATGAATTTTGTACAGCAGAAACAAAACATTTACTTGTGAAATATTCTTAAGAATTGGAAGTTAATGTGCAACCAGGTTCAAGCGGTGTAGATTCCTCACGGTTAGTAAATGCAGAAAAACTATTATTTTGAAATTTTGATGGAATATATAAATCGGTGAAATTGTTTCGTTTCATTTTACAATTACGGGTAGAAGGACATCAATAGGATACCATTGACACACATTCTCGTACCTTCTGTTGACATGGGTTAAAGTCAAACGATGATTTTGCTGTTCACATTGACTCAATACCGAGGACCAAATGGTAACATGTCCCATCCATTTTAAGGTCGTCACTAAAAGGTTCCAGCCAAATTGAGACATGAAACGTATGTAAGGATTCGATGTCGCACATGTGTGCCAAACCAACAGGACCCTCCAAAATCTACTGCAAATTAGTGAGTGTAAACGGTAACCTCTTTGTACATGAATGTATACGAAAATATCAATAATATTTTTCTCGTTTACTTTTCATTCTTATTTTTTTCTTCAGTTGTATAAAACGACATACGTTTTCATGAATTTTCATTGAATATTTATTCATGAGGAAAATGTCTGCATATATTTAGCATAAAATGATGTTTAAATCAAATTGCGTATATACAGATATCGTTTACTCCGTTTGCTGGTAATGCTGTTTGCTACTACTGTCTGACACTATACACACGGGTTGATTCAATGAGGTGAGGAAATGTACGACCCAACCGTATGTGGGTGAAATTTTAGTTCATAGATTCTATGTAATATAACATAAATATGTATATTCCTCAATATGTGAAACGACACACTGAAAACAAAGGCATGTTGACGAAACATTTTCCGTTTGAATATTTTATGCACAAGGATCAGTTTAAATATCTTCACATAAAAATGGTAAAATAACAAAATTCAATTTGTATAATATTTGAATAATATCATTTTTATATTTTCAGTGTACTATACCAGCGACGATAAAATGATTATTATCATTATGCATTCCTATTCTTCATTTGGATGACTTAACTCGGTTGTCGATGCTGTTCATTTGCCATCGACGATGATGAACCAAAAATAGAAAAATTTAAGGTTTCAATTTTTGGTCCGATTAAAATACAACATGAGAGGTCCTACTAAATAAACTGTTTACCAAATTTAAACTGACTATCTACTGAAATAAAATACACGAAACAAAGGTGGGAATAAGACAAGTAAAACAGTGGAAAAACCATTAACAAAGAAACAAGAACTGAACAACCTTTTTTGTTGATTTCCATCACAGTTAAAGGCCTTTTCAATCATCGTAAGCCACTGAAGATGGTCATTAATTTTTAACTTCCTGTCCGCATTTGTTAGGCCTCTTACTTTATGTTTCATTTGATTCCATACGCGATAGATAATTGAAAAGGGTTCACTTATTTAAATTTTATCAGGTAATTGTTGACATTGTCGGTGAATTGAACGTAATTGGTTTAACATGAACAACCTAACGCAATTCAACGAGCCAACACATTTAAATTGTTAAACGGGGTATTTCTAATGCGCCTGACACGATCGAAGCGATTTCTAACGGATTTTATTCCAAGCTGCTTATTCACTCCCCTACTTAAACTCCCCTACAGCAGTCGAGTTAAAGAATATTTCATTTGAAAAGTTTTCCAACTGAAAATTGTGTTTTAACAAATTGAATTTCAATTTGTTTTTTCTGAATTCTAATTTATTATTAATGTTGTCAGTAAAATACTGATTTCAGGTCCATCCGCTTGCTTTTCACCATTGAAATTCTATAAAACTTTTCAATTTTTGTGAATTTATTAATAACACAACAATTTAAGATAAATTGTTTGTAATTACCAGTTTTTATGATGATATTTGATTCACTTTTAGGTTTTGATTGGTGCAATTAAATGTTGTATAAATTAAATTTATTTGAAATTTCCGCAATGGAATATTTATTAAATGGAAATTCATTGAATTTTAAAATCGATTGTTATTTAGCACTGTTTCATTATCAATACTGAATAATTTCCACTGATGTCAACGATGTTATTGAGAATCATCAGACGATGTGAATTTATTTATGGACATAATATATCCATTAATCATATTCGGCATAATAAAAATGCAGTTATGTTTTATAAGAGGATTACATGATACCATTGATAAGCATATCGCATAATGGGGTAGTTATATATTCAAATGTTAATTACAAATTTTCATATCACATATCGATTAATTACATTTTATTTTAGATACACTGGTGAACGATTAAACTGTAATGTTGGCCAATTACATGCAAAATTGGATCACCCGAAACGTCTTCTTCGTGCATTGAATTTCATCAACAGTAAATAATATACTGAACGGGTTAGTAAAACCCACCCAATCTACTTTAATTATATTGGCTAAGGAATTTTCTTGGGTTCTGCCAAAGGAATACAAAACAGTTTAACGAATACGAGAAACTAGATGGAAATTTTTTTTTTTTTGTTTTCCCGAAAATGAAAACGACTGTGGGATATTAAACAATTGCTACCACTAAGAGACGTGATCATCAAAATAGGCGATACAAAAGTTTTACAAATGGTAAAGTAAAGTATCATTACAATGTCTTAACTGCCGGCTTTCATGTTAAACATTCATAAACTGTACCGATAGAAAACTATTGTGAAAGTTTTTTTGTTTTTTTTTTTCACTTTTTTAACCAGCGGTGTATCGTTGCCAAGAATGGTAGCACAAGAATAGAATGAAAGCAACCGATAGGAAATTCAACGCGAATTATATATTTGTGGGTCAAATTGAATTTCATTCATAACTGTGTTTATAAAGAAAATTGTGTTACCACCCATCCCATATTGATAGAGTGAAACGGTAATCGTCGAAAGACTGCCGTAGACAGAAAGCAATCAAGCACCAGTTCGAAGGTGCTGAACAATTATTATTTTTCTTCGTTACCGTTAAAATTAATTAGTTGAAACGATTGAAAGTACGACGATATAGTAATGGGTGTCCGATCCATATGAATTTCATTTTTTCTGCATGATAACTTATGAAAATAACATTTCCCCAAAAAAACATTTTATGAATCAATAACGTTTTGGAAAAGTTTCAACATCGTTGCATATTTCAACCAAATCACCTTAACGATTTCTTGGGAAATCGTCATGTGATTGACATCAATAAAATCATTCAACTCCGCAATCATGTTTATGATATTAAATCAAGGTGCGAACGATAGTTAATTGTATTATAATTGCAATAATTCAATTCGTTGTATTTTCTCTTTGCAGGGGAGATCAATATGAGACAAGAACGAAGTAAATACTAATTCAACTATTGGTTTGCAATGACCACTTGTTGGGATATAAATTATCCTGGCACCGAAGACCATGGAATAGATATGAAAGTAAAGTAGAAGAAGAAAAAAAAAAAAGAAATTGATTTAATGTGATCAAGTTGTTAGTTGACACACAACCCTCAATCTGTGTCACGTACCAACCGCAATACATGACCACAACATAGTTTTATTCAGTATAGTATTAGCCAACACTGAAGTCATATAATTTTCACATTAACCGATAACAGTTAACACAGCAATGTCTTCAATGGTTTTATATCCACTGTAAAGATGACACAGAACTTTGTCACTTATGTGGCGGATGCTTATGTCTGATCCACATTTAACACTTGCTAGCAACCAAAATCATAAAATAAAAAATTTTGCAGAAGAAAGGAACGAACATCGTAAAATTCTATCCATCCAATTTAGAATTTATGATCGATATGGTAATATAAGAGATTTAAAGCCCTCCAGTGATTGAGAATACCGAATACTGTTTTCTGTTTAACCATCAGTTGTTAATTCGCCTTCTTTTCTGTTCTTCTGCGTCATCGTGAAAAGAGTGAAAGATTAAAGAAAATGTGATGCATTTGATGGTGGAAGAGCATATTGTCACAATATGGTTTTGGACGAAACGAATACTTTCTAACCAACACCGTATGAATTCGTTTATGTGTGCGTATCGTATGTCTCACCGCAGTGCTCAAGTGGATAATACAGCGGGATCAGTTATAAATAAAATATCTTTGAACGTAAAATTATACTTTATATGCATAATTCAAAGTTATAAATTCTTTCAAGTTGTTAATGTCACAGCATTATAAGACATAACAGCGCACGGTAATGGTGGGTGTGGGTATCGAAAAGAATTTCAATGGAAATGCCATTAGATGAACTCCTTTCATTTTTATAGTCATACAACAGTGATTCCATGTATGGTTATGGACTTAGTTGCAATTTTATGATCTATGAACGGAAAATTCATATACAAAGTATGAACGAATGAATATCATTTTGTTGAAAAGTTAAACTAAAAAGAGTTTTTTTTTTTTATGTTAAGACCATTCAGCAATTACAACGTAGACCAAGAACACTAGGGAAAGGTTAAATATTTCACAAAAATTATATGCATCAGTAACGGTGATACGGTGAAGTTTAATGCTGCAATTTCTTATTCTTACTTATACAACGGCAACGTAACAATGATGGGAATGAATGCAGTCAACCAGTAAAAGAGGTAATCTTCATTGCCAGGTGAGAATTGTGAAAATGTACTTAAAACATAACGGTATACGATTTTTTTTTTTTTTCAACTAAATTTTCATTGGAAAGATCCAATGATTTTCATCTCATTACAATTTCCATTTACCAGAGAAATGGATAAGAAAAGTTTAAATCAAATGGTTTAAATAACTTGAATACTTCTTGATATTCCATTCAGTATACGTACATAGTATATCACTCATTTTAACAAAACGCGTTTATTACACAGAATATGTTATGGGTAATTCCACATTAGTGCACGACTGAATCAATAAAAGTTTTTTTCTCGATTGTCCCTTCATTGAATGTTTTTCATTTATTGAATGGTTTGAATTAAGACCCCAATGAACACATTAACTGTTATACATTTTTTTTCCTGACAATCCACTTGGATCAATTAAGTTCCAGTAACAATCAAGATGTGAATTATCACATAAAGATACGCACATAAATCAAATGATTAAATTTTAAAACTTTCCAATTGTAAAAAGTAGTTGATTACGATCCATTCATCTGATAAAAGTTCATCAATTGCCATTTATTTCTTATTTAATGAAATTTGTTAGTTAACTTTACCGGTAACGAAACAGTTGAAAATTGTAAATGTATACAATTAAATTGAGTTTAAATAACTCATCAATTGATCGCGTAAATATCAATTTGAATAAAAATTGTCAATAATTTTCAATAAACATTGAATTGGTACTCGTAAAATAAAACTCATACTCCATCATATATTTGGCATTTCATATATTATGGACACCAATTTTGTTTTTTTTGTTATAGATCAGTAAGGGCAATAAAAATTCATAACTCTCGATGATTTTCAATGCGAACAAATAAACGGTGACTATTCAGACAGTGAATTAATCGAAACTGTGAAACACAAATGGTAGCGGAAAATAGTAATAAATTCCAATTTAATAATGGTCACATCAGGCGTACGGGAAAACATAAAACGAATTTCCACTATACGGATAACTGAGAGGAAATTGATCAAATTCTAAATTACAAAAAAGAAAACAAGAAAAAATTGGTCCATTGCCAATCGAACCTGTTCAAGAACACAATAACATTTTGTGTTTTGTTCATTTTTTTGTTACATCCAATCAAGTTGATACAAACCAGTACAGTATCATCAAGCATACAGAATCGAAGCATTTATGGAATCTAGATGAAACAATAAATATAAAATATATTCACTAAACCACAAATTTAATTTATATTTTGTCTATCTTTCGTGGTCTTCTTTAAACAAATGACCAATAACATTGAATTTATTTATTCTTTCATTTTTATTTTTTTTTTTTATTTTAAATATAAAAATATTTAAAAATTAATTTAAAAAACAATTTTCATACAACATCGTCTATTGATAACAACCATAATCAATATTATCGTTGTCATATTTATAATGTTTTCATGTTAGTGTGTGTCGTTCTTTCTTGAAAATTATTTTGTGGTTTTATTGTTCTCCCTCAGGTTAGTTGGGGGGGGTGTTCTTTTTACTACACCAACAAAAAAAAATTTCAATTATTCAACATGTTTTAATATTTATCAACAACCATTTTAACATATACACACACACAGCCACACTTAAAAAGAAAATAGAACAATGAACGAACCAATCAAGTAACCATTTTGCCAATGGTTCATTCTCATGTGACCGGAATTTTGTATTTTTGCTAATAAATAATTTCCCACAACTGATAAATTCCCTTTTTAATTTTCCTTGTTTCAATTTTATACTGACGAATATCAACGATCTAACTGAAAGGAAAATTAATTTCCTCAACGTAAATCAGAATATAACGAATGAAAGACACAATTTGATGTAAACATGGGTGAAATGTAATCGACATTTTTATGTAAACCGAAATAAAATTGCGCGGTTTGCATATGAAAATAGTCAAACGGAAGAGATTTTCTTAGGGGATTTTATTTATATTCTCGTTTTATTTTAATTTAAATTAGGAACTTTGAAAGCAATGATGATCGATAATCTGTATGTGACATTCAACTTCCTTTTACCGCACCAAATAACAAAATTGATATTTTTTCTGTGCATTTTAAAGTGGTAGGGTTTGTACCTCCAAATACGAATCACTTGTTTTTACATTAAATATGCTATACTTGTTTAAGAACTCAGATATTCAATTAAACATTTGCACCATAAATATTTGATATTTGAATTATTGGTGAATACATGTGCCAATTTACCAGTGAATCGAAAAGTACAAATAACAATTCAACAAATTTTAGTGAAGGTTTACATTCATGGAATTAGTTATGGAACCACCTGGAAAATGTTTCATATAAAATTCAACCAATTGTGTGGTGTCTATCATTCTTTTGTCTTTAAAATCATTAAAACTATGAATTTCAATTAATTTCTTTCCATGATTCACTTTATCTTTCACAATCAATAAGTTCTCGTTATCAAATTCTGATTAACGTTTGGAATTCAGAAAACTTCTCATACGATTTTTATTCAATTGGATCTATAATTATAGCCATAAGTGTATGTAAGTTGTTACCATGTAAATTTAAATTGACAACCTATTGGTTTAGGGTTTGAATTGAATTTTACCCCCCTCATATAGAACTCACACTTTCATTCAAAAAAAAACACACAATACGAAATAGTGAAAAAATGAAACTCATAATATTGTAATTACAAATGAAAATTTGAAATCAGCCAATAGGTATGTCATAAAAATCATTTTTTTTTAGTTTCAATAATTTGTTGATGCGAATTATAAAATGGTAACACAACCACAAACGATTTCAATAATAAATTTCATTTACAAAATGTAAAACGGAACCATAACTGACATTCAAATGATTATTGGTTGCATGCAATCATAGTACTTTAATAAAAAAAAAAAACTATCCCATAAACGATATTTTTTATTCAATTCTTACATCCATAAATTGCAATCAACAATTCAGGTGCGGCTTATTAATGGGATAAAAAACTTTCAATTCGATCAATGCCAAAGTTGTAAACAACTAAAATTTCATGATGTTTGACGTAGAAACAAAACATAAAATAAAATCATAACAAGGTGAATTTGGTCCGCACTGGTAGGTTCATCAACATCAAACAATTTCTCTCTATGGCTAATCACTAACTGTAATTCTTCCATAAATAATTAATCGCATACCAAAATCCGCTTTTAGTTTCTATCCCCATTCCCATTGATTTTTGATGTTATACTCGCGAGAATTGTGAACATTCATTGAATATTTGTATTCATCTGATTTTAGTTTCCAATTTTCATGACTGCATAATACTAAAGTACATAGACTATGGATTCAAATTGGAATGAAAAACTTTCACACTGATTCAGGATATAAAAATTCAAAAAAAAAAAAAAAAAAAAATT
>JXOR01001464.1:45512-94327 GCA_001014335.1 Coboldia fuscipes
AAAAAAAAAAAAAAAAAAAAATTGAAATTTTATTTCTCATCGCCTCTCATTGAAATATTAAATGTTCTAGTCCAACTGGTGGATAAAACCAGGATAGGTTTTATTGAACCCATTTTACCAAATGAAAGGAAAAATGCTCACCATCTAACAAGTAACAGAGTAACAGGGAATATTTCATTTCACCTGAATGTTTGAATATGTTCAACGATTGGTAAATTAATAGAAAACAAAATTCAATGTTGTATGCATACTTTACCAGTCACTTTGATGGGAAAAGCATCCATTTTAAACAGATAACAGGAATTTTTCTTCTTTTGATATTTATTTGCTTCTCTTATTGAAATTACACGGTGCTCGTTATTCACTCAATGATTTTTTTTTTGTCTACTATTCAATATTGTTTTTCCACCTTTTTACTTTTCTTCGAAAAAATTTATTTTGATGAAGACAAGAAAAAGTGGAAAACAGTCAATGAAAACGTACATAAATGTAATACCAAAATCAGAAAAAAAAATACGAAATAAAGGAAAATATTAATGTCAAACATAAGAAGAAGATTGCTTGTTTGCATATGAGTACGTGATGCATACGAACCAATTCAAAGAGCTTCTCATTTTTTTCTTCAACTGAATTTGATGATATGCACATTTTATTTTAAGTACATAAACGGATGCTATTGCAATTCTAAATAGGTTGCTTTAAACATCCGATTCAGAGAAAAAAAAATGATTCCAACTATCGAATGGACTGAGATAAACAAGCAAAATATAAAAAACGAGAATAGAAAAATTTTCCACAAGCTTATGAAGCGTGCAAGAAAAACACTTTATTTTCACATAACTTTTGGTACATTTATTTAAGAGCTAGAAATCGGTCGACAATAAAGAGAAAAAAGAAAGTTACAGGAAAAATAAACATGGGAACACTAACTTTCAATGAAAATATATAGTGAAATGTGAAACTGAAAATAGTTTTCTTCAAATAATATTTCATATGGAATCCATAAGTTGATTTGTTCGGACGTAAAAAGAAATTTTTTTAAGTTTTTTGGAGAAAAACTAAACTTTGTGTATGATGAATTGAAGAGGAAAACTCAACATATCAAATATAAATTCTATTTTTTTTTTTCTTTAGTTTGTTATGTTGTGATTTTTCCTTTGATCGGTACTTTCTCATGCACATTCGCATAAAAGTAAATGATAGTCACATACAACATGGAAAATATCATGTTGTACGTCTACACTTAAATGAATACAGTACATTTTACATTTTATATTGGTTAGATAAAAGGAACCATTTGTTGGCTGATGATTTTTTTGTTCTATCGTTGATTTTACGACTCATTGAGTTGAAATGAAATATTCAGTATAGCTAAATTGGGAAATTGCTCTAAATGACGTCAATAACAGACAATTGTTTATTATTGTGAGTTGAATTTTAAAAGAATCGGACATACATATCATTTGAATTGTTAAATTATTACTCAATCAAAGGAAATGATGAGTGGCACACACCGATCGAATTTATTGGCCACTAAATCATGACATTTGATCGTATTCAAATGTCATTCACTCATATCCTAATTGTCCATTATTTTATGTGAAATTTGATGCCTACTAATTTAGAACATCTTAAAATTGATTTCTTAAAATTGATGAATGATATTCATACTAGGTCAACAATAGTAACTAGTCAGATACCTTATGTGAATGTGAACCTTCAAATGACCATGGATAATGATATAATTGTTTGGACTCACCTAAAAATTCACGAGGTATTGTAGATTCTGAAAAAGAACATAAAACTATAAGAGTATTGATCTAATATACAATGTTATTAGCCGAATATTGACAATTGACCACATAATGCGATCTATAGATTTTATCAAGAGTATAAAAACGACGTAAAATCAGGATGAAAAGGAAGAAGACAAAATTTGCAAATTTTTCTTTCTAAATTTACATAATAAACTTCATGAAATTCAGATTACCTTCAATTCATTCGTAATGTTGGATGTCTTAGGAACATTTTGCACTAAAAACTTATCACTTTCCACTGAAATTAATTACACAAAATGAATCACTAAATAATTGTTAAATTCACTGACGCGTATGCAAATCACATTCACTGGAAACCACGAACAATTAAGCGCCAGAGTTCGCTTAATAAAGCGCGTAACAGTTTAATAGGTTCCATCTTCTTCCAAGCACGCGCACCTTAAGCGTTCGACAAGACTAAAGCGTTTGCATAAGAGATTCGAATTGTCTTGAATTTGCCACTGCTATTAAGCTGATGGCGCATTAGAGCAATAAATAGGGCGCAATTTTATTTCGCTAATTTATTCAGCAATTCAGTGGGTGAAAAAAATTTCAAGTGCGTATTGGTGAATTTTTTCTTGTTTTAATTTTGCAATTGCTTTGTGATTTAAAGTAGATTAGTGTGTGATAAAAATGATTATAAATGACCAGAGATGAAATTAAAAAGGTTAGTAATGCATGAACGTTATTATTTAATATGTATTATGAATGTGTAATATATGACTCCACGCAATTTTCAATGCCCAAATTCAATCAAAATTATCTATAATTAATTGATTTCAATGCAAATTGAGAAAATATTATTATTACGATGACGCACTATGCTGTACAATTCAATTAACCGTTTTATTTGAGATTAAAACAAAATGTTTTCTAGTCTTATAAAAGGAGCCTCAATTGTGGCTCCCAGCCACTTGGTACTCTTCTTCCTAGACCATTGCGGTCATTTATATTCAATGGAAAACACCCTCTATTGTAGATAGTTTTAAGTGTAAATTTTTTCCTTTATCAAAAATATGTTACATTCTTTAAGTCAAATGAAAATGGCAAAGAACAAAAAGAAAATTAAAATAATATTACTCCTCTTGACCAGTATTCTACATACATTTTTACTTCTTAAGATGATAAGAGAATTTCAATAACAGCAACCTTCAGATTAGATGATAAGACAATTTCATCTTCCCAATGAATTTCACAAATGGATGACATAAGTATTTACGGTATGAACATCCTAGTGAAATTCCTTATATGTAATTTCTGTGTGTGCCCCACCATAAATTGACTATGGTATGAACTTAATAAAATTTATGTGTTATTTAGTAACCACGTAATCATCGAATTTAAACGATTCATATAGTTGACTGAGACACACTGAATTTTCATCGTATGGTACATAAATTATTATTGTGCATAGGTAATTTGTAATTAGTCTAAACGATTCAACCATGCGTTACGATGTGAATCCTTTTCATTGCCTATAACTTCCCCAAATGTTTCAACGAATCATCTTTCACCCAGATATCACCTGATCTTCTCTCTGTTGTCAATATTTTAATGGTAAATTCATACCACGATGGTTTCATATCCGACCACGCATCCTGTATAAAAACATATAAATAATATTATGCCATACACACCGGTAATGAGAATCATAATAAGCCTAATAACACTTACCTGCCTCTTAAACGTTCCCATACTAATTTTCTGATCTGATATTCAACTCAATATTATTCATTTCCTTTGATTTGTCGTACTCCATATAACATTAAATTTTATTGTTAGAAAAGCATTTTTTGTTGTGGGCCTGAAAATAAACCGCAATTACAAAACTCCTAAAAAAGCACACGACACTTGGGAATGAAAAATGAATCCGGCATTATAACATGAAATTTATATGTCTAACTTTAGTTTGAAAATTTAAATTTACGATCAAATTTCTGTTGCGACCCAAAGCATTCAAGTAGATGGATATGGTTGCAATTTAACGTATTGTATTTGGTGTCTTAGTACTTGACAGTAATAAGAACAGATGAGATAACTGAAAAGGTAAAAGTTCTAAAGTAAACGTGACACAAAAACCATAAAGTACTTGCTCCCAATTCATACCATTTTGTATAAGTTCACTAAACGAAAAGCCTACAGCATCACGGTTGCATGTTTAACATTTGTGAAACTGTTAGACAAAACTATTACATCAAATTACAATGCATTTGACTTGATCATTTAGAATCTTATCACGAATTCAATTATCGGTAATAAAGCAATTTATTATATTTTACTGTTTTACTTCAATTCGGATTGATTGGTCTACTGGTAACACATAATACATAGTTCCATCGTTCCATCGTAATACTGTGTTCATGTGAAACTATATTAGAACAAATCGGATTTTTAGAGATCATCATGTCATCTGTTACATTACATTCAGGTACTGTTATCATTAAATCGAAACATTATTTTCCGTGATTCCATTTAAAGGATTTTTCGCCGCTGTTACGTTGAAATTGATTTCACAAATCCCTCCAGTGTTAAACGAAATCGATAATGATCAGCACGGTAAAGTGGACGCACGAAATTAATAAAATTAAATTTCCCAATTTGTAATAACAAAAATTGTATACAAAACATGTCCGTTCATAAAACTTTATCACGTAGCGTGCAAATTGAATATTATTATATTCTTCGTTACCAGATAATACGGTACCGAAAGACGGTTTATCAGCTAGAACTGGAACAGGATGTATATGGAAATCATTATTTACGCATCATCGAAAACTTAAAACCAAAAAAATTTATAATAAAATCCAGAAAAGTTTGGTAGAAAAGTTATTATGCACTTTCCTGTTTATTCTTATATTCCCACGATCATTACTTGCATTGGCTTCATTTATATTTTGGCACAGAACGATACTACTCTTAACTAGCTTATCACTGATCAAACAAACTAAAGAAAGTAACAAATGAAAAATAAAAAACAAAACATAGGAAGAGGAATAAAAATAGTTAACTTTTTACCTCACCGCTTATTATGTCTGTCATTAAAGTTTTACCAAAATACAACGGTAATGTGCATAAAGTTCAGAAAACAACAGGACCACCCTATAAAAGTCATATTAAATTATGGCTGAGAAATGAATTGAATTAGGTCAACGAAGATAGAATGTTTACATGTAAAGTCAACACTTTTGCGCTAAACAAAACCTATTGAGTATGACTACATCACTGGATGCAGTTTATAGTTTAAAATTGAATGACAATCTTTATTCAACTCGTTTACTAAAATAAGATTCTTTCGCAATAGTTTTCTATCAAACAATCGAAAAATTTTCTTCTCTTCTATAAAGAACTGCTAGTTGAATATTTAGCATACACTCGAATGTGGCATCTCAAAATCATCTTGTTCAGATGCAAACAAAAACACTAAATTAAATACTTTCATGTTTGAACTGTTTGATACAATCCGTTCGTTGGAATGACACAAACATTTACCATCACTATTGGCATACGAATGAAAATGAAAAATCCCATAATCTTAAAGGAAAAATAACTTTTCTTTTCTAGTTTCATCTTATATCGATGTATTAAGTTGCGTTTTACCATCATTTCGTTAAATAACTGCAAATACTTCATTTTGTATGAGAGGGTGTACTCACTTCGTTCTATTCAAGTGAAATAATAAATATTTCTTTTTCATTTTTATCACAGTCAACTATATCCGATTGGGATGATGTTCGAATAAAAAACCACATTGCATTCAATACGAATAATATTTATGTTCTTGACATCGCACTTCATATTTCACTATGGGTACCACATATTCAATGGCTTTCAAATTTAAAAGCAGTAGTATCATACCCACCATTACCGGATAAAAAAAAAAGAGTTTACAAATGTTTTTCTTTTTCCACCATCGTCTATAGTTGAATACAATAGAAAGTTACTTATTCATATAAAATACATAATTCTTACAGTTACGATATTCATGTTTTCATTCTTCGTTTTCACATGGACTCCAACTGCCGGTATTTTCCAGCGTACAATGTTTCCTTTTTATTTCAATTTTATTTTATTCTTATGTAAGCATAGCAAAAGAATTACTTTAAGTGTTTACCATTGTTATCTTACCCATTCAATGAGATGATGGTGGTGAATTGTCCCTGGATATAAAAGAATGGGATTTTGGCCCATCCAAGAGGTGAGAGTGCCTAGAGTTCAAAGCAATATATACCATCTTAAGGCCATTATTATGCCATTATTCATTGAAATATTTATGGCATTTCCGATATGAATAAACAATTTGATGTACGTGCACCACTCTATTTAGGTGGCTATCGAACACTGACCGGTGTATTTAAAATTTTTATTCGAAATTCTTCTATCCATTTGTGTTTAGGGATTTTTGCATTTCAATAGATTTATTTCACATGAAAATGGATTGACTATTATGACTTTAAATTGTATGCATTTCGTCTTAACTGTTTTGTTTAATGGTGGAGAAAATAAGTTAACGTCTTGGGCCAAACATCATCATCGGTCCAGTCAATTCGATTTATTCCATACTTTACCTGATTGGAATAATAAATTCAGTCCTATATCATCATCAGTCCTATCAAATGATGCGTATACGGGACTTTAATTTTATTGATGTCCGTTGCCTTTACCGTATTATAGCTCCCACCATTGGATTACTTAAAGTTCACATGAATTGACGTGTATATCATGACTAAATAAAGAATAGTGAGCATCGTAATCATTTTCAATACGGTTATCAACATCAACCAGATTTCTATTTTACCAAAATATCCATTTATTAAACCATAAATTCATATATGGTACATAAAACATCAAAAATGGATTTGAATATAAGACATATTCGCATTTATCTCTGTGCCCTACTGTTGATGGAAATAAATTTTTATTTTATCCCATATCAAACCCAATTAGGGTAACATTTTCCATGGAAATGCCAAATAACAAGAAAAAAAAAGTTTTTTGCTTTCAATTGACTCCAAACTGATGCAATAAAATCAATGAAATTTTAATGTGTGTGTGTGTCCTTTACTAACCATCAGGCAATTGATTGAGAGTACGATTTTAATAATTAATTGGTAGACATCAAATCAGAGTAACATTAAATTATTTAAACTCTTAATGACAATCAATTGATAAACGAAACTTTCGTTATTCTTAATTAAAATTTCTAGAGCCATGATTTTAATTTGTCAGTCTATTATGGTAACCAGTGTAGATGGAATTCACTGAAATCAAATAATAAAACAATACGATTCAGTGCACTGTAAATGCATTGGTTATGTTTCATTACTTTAGCTAGTACAGTTGATGAAAATAGTTATAAATTGTACCAGATGCTATTGCCATTTAGGAATTTTATGTTTTGTCATGTCCACACTCTACACAGCTAATTTAAAAGTTGATACCAAAAACATATGAGAGTCACATAACATTGGAATATGAATTTAACCAACTACTTCATATAATTAGGACTTTAGCCTGTTCAAAACTAAAATGTACTACTTGTACCACGACATCATATGTGAATGGTAACAGTGAATGGAACATGTGTTGCTCTATCAACAAATCCATTCATTGTCCGATTTGTGATACAAGAAATTTTAACTCTCGACGTTGCACAAGTTAATAAATAATTGAAATAATGTCGCGAATTGTACACCATTGAACAATGGGTACTGTTACACTGAATGCAAAGCTTTAAATTAAAGAATATTTAACTGGCAATTCTTAAGTGGTTATCAATATTTAATAAGTCCTCATCGTTGTTATTCGTTGTACTGGAAATGTCTTCTAAAAGCTGGCAATAAGTAAATGCTTACATAATTTACTGGTTTATACTAAATAACAATAATACTTACAAGAATGCAATTCATATACTTTTTCACTCTACGACGAATAGTGTACTTCTTTAAAGCTCTGGCATCAGATTAAAGACTATCACTATTTCTTCTTCCAAGAAATTTTCAATAACATCTTTAACCGCATTTTGTTGAATGGTTCATGCAGATAAACCTCCCATTGACGGCAACTCTGTTAAAGTATCTTGAACATTGATTCACTACAAAATAAATAACTTCCTTTCAAAATAGAAGATTTTTCAGAAAACCGTGGCACTCCGATTATGAAAGGTTTGTTTATGAACAACAACGAAAAATGAACTAAAGAATTTTAACATCCTGGATAATGTTTATCAGCAAATAGATGAAATTATTTAAGAGGACGATGTTTCATCGTTGTCAATGCAAACACAACTATATGTAAATGCAATTATAACGAATGGGAAAAAAAAGAAAATAATAATTCACTTATTATTCATAATTGAATTTTGGTTTTTTCTTATTACGTTTTGCAATTTCATTCAGTTTGTTAAAAAATTTCTTCTTATTTTATTACATCGAAGTTCGTAATAACAAAAAAAGAACACAAAAAAAAAACATAAGAAGAGAAAACACTAACCAGACTTTTAGGTAATTGATTTTTATCTATAAATTTGCATTCACAATTTCGCAATGAGAATACTTTTACTGAATGGAAGTACATTTTCATTTCTAGTTTTTATGTGAAAAATTTTACGCTTTTATCTCATGAAAATTTTAAGATGTCGACTATTAACTTCGAAAGTGCAGAACTTATTAAATGACAGAAGAACTATTTTCATTTGGTTTTAACGCCAATGCATCACACTCATCAACGTTGAAAATGTCTTCGTGAATATTTTATGGGAATCAACACTCACTTATAGCTGATGGAGTTTGGTCAATGTCAACAGTTCTTAACGAATTTACTTCGTTTTCCCTTTTAAACTATTTATAATCCAGTAACTTCTTTCACATTTAATTCATATCATTATATGGCAATTAAATTTGAGATCATTTGGTCAAAAGATCAATGGGTTCCAGTTTAAATTTTTTTAATCGTTTTTTTTTTTTTCATTAAATATCGGTTCAACACAACCAATATGAATCTGGGTTTTCCTGGTCAACTTTTTGCATTATTAAAATCGACATGTATTGAAATATCCACGAATAAAAAATACAAAATAGCTGGAAGTGAACAACCCCACTGGTATTTTAATATTTACAAATCCATACTTATTGCCATAAAAGCACATATTTAACTTCAAACCATACCACATAATTGAATAACTTTTACTCGCTATCAATGGTTTTCGAACGTATGGTATCTATTCAATCGAATAAACATTAATTCTATATTCAAAACAAAATTCAATATAAAAAAAATCGATGTCAATATATAAATGGGCCCAGTAAAACGAATCAAACTTTTCAAGCTTTTCGTTCAGTTTCTGTTCCCATAAAAATTACTTCTGTACAATTGTGATACGGTTTCACCCATATTGTGGAGTATGAGGATATAAAAGTGGGCAAACAGCAATAACAAGCAGCATGTAACAAGAAATAAAAAGTTTTAAAAATATTCATATAGCAAACAAAATAACAAAATTTTCTCTGGAATATGAAACATTATTTTTTTTGTGCGCGATATCAGACTTTTAACACATAGAACATACAATAACAATCAAGGAAAACATCTTTCTTTCAGCTACATGTTAAGCCATCAAAATGTCGCTGTTTCTAAGAAATAACAATCATTGGATTCAATTAAATTGTTTCGCTAATGATGTACAATGTTTTCCAACTAAAAGAACATAGAAGAATTTATTTTTCAGCCAAAGGGGCTGATTTTCCATTTTTATAATTTTTTTTTTCAGTAGGAATATCAACTACATTCAACGTAGGTATATTCACCTGAATTTGATTGGATTAGACTAATGAAATTTTCAACAAAAGTCACTTTCCTTGTTGAAAACCGATTATGATCCTCTTGATGTTATTAACCAAACATTTCCTTTCTTTTAAAAGTCTAAGTTAACGAATTTGAATTGTGAATTAACTCTGAATAGAGTCGTTAATTTAAATAAGTACAATGGGATTACTACAGGAATTACAAACCAACAATACGCGTGGCACTTAAATGCGTTCATACTCGAATCATATCATCGATATATAACGGAAATCAGGATATTTCGATGATGAAATTAGTAATCAGTGCGAGTAGTACATGATAAATGAAATTAGATAAACATATTCTCCCATGTGAATTTACTAATTTATCCAATTGCCTTTCATTTCCCATGTTTTTCGCCCACAAGCCATAACTTTTATATGACTGAATACGTATGTTATACACACATAGACGATGACTATGTCCATTAATAATAATCATAAATATATTTATATTAATGACATTCATGTTTCCACCATATTTAGAAATTCACTTTCTGTTCCTTTCTGTATAATTTGAATTATGAAATTATCTTAATTACCGTATTCATCGCATTTCATTTGCAATGTTGAATAATTCAATAGACATTCAAAATTTATGAATAAATTCGTTACCATTCACTTGATACCAGATTATTATAGAAATTTTTGGTCGATCAAATGTATCTAATGTTTTTTATTTCTCATTCATAACATCCTAAACGTTAACTTTAACAAAATACTGTTCTTTCTATTAAATTAAAACGATTTACCGAAAATTAATTTATTTCAGTGATTTAAAGTCATCGTACCGTTTTTATAATTCACCAAATATTCATTTGATTTGAATCAACAATAAATATGAGCCCCAATAGCTTCAATCAAATATACGATTTTATTCCGTTACAAATGTCTATAATAATTTCAATCATATATTTTGTACTAAAATTAAGTGGCACATAAATGCAAATGACTGTTGTTATGATTTTATCCAAAATAACTGATTGTAGATTGTATTGCACATAAATAAACGTTCCAATAATCAACCACCCACGTGCCTTATCCGATTATTAACTAATGACTCTTCTATGTTCACTATGTCTCTAGTCAACTTAACATTTCAACACAAAATATTGAATCATTCATGTGAGTCTGTATATGATTGGATCGTACAAATGAGGATGGTGTTCAGTGTCAACTGATTCATAAGAATTTTATTGGTCACACGTATTCGTACTGAAATTCATTATGACTAATTCAATATGTCCACAAATCGTGTTCTTTCCGTTTATGATTTACCATAATTCATCAGATGTTCATTTGCATTGAGCTCCCTTTCTGATGAACTGTTCTGTATCGTAACTCTAGGATTTTAAGTTATATGCGTCTATTCAATATATTATGTATCGCATCATATTATCAGAGTTCCTATACAACGGATGACATTAAATCCTATTAACCTGATACTGAAGCAGTCAAAATGTATGATGATAAATGAAAATTCTATAATAGCGAATGGGTAAATAAATCAATTATGTTCAGTCGATGATAACATTTTCACATATTGAATAGAGATAACATGAAATTATTATCCGCCATATAAATCATTCAACCGGATGGTTTCATACATAATCAGCTTCTTTAATAGACCAGATGTACATATTGGCACCGTTGTACATAAAAAAAAATTGTCATAAAATGATCGCATACAATTGAATATTAACGATTCACATTATGAAAATATCAGACAAGTTGCGAATATAATAATTCCATATGATAAAGACGCGTTGTCCTTTTATGCAAAATAGATATTTCAATTGTTACTCATCGTTGTTGTAATGTTTTTTTTTCCATTAAACCTGATGTCATCCAATAACATAACGATGTATACTAAAAGCTAATATTTTATCAAACTAAATTGTCGGTAAATTTGTACCTTGTTACTTTATGGTGAATTGTCACCAATGGTATATACTAAAATCATTTCCTGATATACAGAATTCCTGATATTCCATCGTATTTCGATTCATAATATTAACGCTCTAGTAATGTTACAATTGAACATCTCGTTAGATTTCTTAGTGATGGAACAAAAAATTTTCATTTATCCATTGTTACAAGAAGATAAAACTTTTCTGTCATTATATCGATTCATGTAGTGTACAACACCAGACTTTGATTGTACTGACAATAAAAAAATGAAATTGAGAGAGTCTCCATGTTAAGCATTCATTGTACTGAAAAGTTGACTTTTCAAATACATTCTGTCCTCTTCAACGTTAAATACAAACACTGAACAAACGGCGATAAACTAAAATACTCACAAGAAACAAGAGAATATGAGTAAATAAATTTTAGAATAACATTTGACCGAAAAATTTATATCATTAAGATGGAAAATCATTTAAAGTATATGAGATAAAATTAAATGGAAAACTTATCGATTCTAATGTTGAATTGATTTGTAAAAAGAAAAACTGAAATAAAACAAAAGTTTTATCCATTTAATTCACCATGACTGCAGTGGACGACATTAAAGCACCTTTATTTTATGAATGGATGGGCAATAAACCACATTTGCCAAAAACAATGGCACACCGGAATTGAATATTGTTGTACCCACAAGTGCTCCACATTTATCGTGTTCAGTTTGAATTCCATCTTTATTCCACTGTACCATTATCCATATCCATAACAAGTTTCTTAAGCTGACTCAAATAAAATTTATATGATGCTCGTTGCATAATAAAAACACAAAAATACTTTTCCTGTTTTCCAAAACACATTCATGATAATACGGAATGCATTTATGCTACGATGGCTTTTTTAAGGAATAAAAAACAAAAAATTTCATCCTCCAGAGAATGGTTTATGTCATTAAATTTAATGCAATCTCAACTATGGTACTCTCAAATCAACATTTCTTAAAGTTCAGTGAATGATATATCAATCATTATAAATTTTCCTAATTAGTACTGATAAAATGAGAACGTAGTGATGGGGTACGGGGCTACCATATTAGGAAGCCATACGGCGTTCCTTTAGAACGAAAACTATCAATTACCATTGATTTAAGGTTTTTGTCATCAGCCAATTAAGTGATTCACTAAGATGAATATCGAAAAAAGGAATTAGTGTTGCGATTATTTAACTGAGAGTTAAAGCCGCACTAATACCACAACCGCTAAAAATTCATAGACGTCATCGTTAGAAAGCACCGGAAATGTTTAGTGATAACAGTGTTCTAGTTCCGTCACCAATAATATAATTCTTTAACAAAAGCACACTATAAATGATATGGAAACAAGCCATAATTTATGACAACTAGATACCACAGTATGATTGCAATTTTCATCTCATTCATAAAGGATGAAATTAAATATTTATGTATATGGTCACTTGAAATACCAATTTACCAATACTTTCAATCCATCCAATAACAAGGCCACTCTTAATTTAACCGGATACAACGAACTTCTTTCAAATGAAACCATTAAATCTATAGACAGACTTTCTTATGCCAAAGATTTTCTTAAAAAAATCGACCATCAGAATGCACGTCAGCAACTTTCTATTCAGTAACGTGTTCTTTACTAAAATAATAGGAAAAATAAAGTTTCATTGATTTCAATTAGCCAAATACATATACTAGATTAGGTTGATCACAATTTACCCATAAATTCACTTTAAAGAAAATAAGGGATTAATGAAACACCTGATACAATGGCAGTGTACTTCTGTTTCTAGCTACTCTCTTTCTGTTAATCCGATGTCAATTGTATACGTACAATTACAGTCAAATAAAAATGGTAACTCCATTTCGATTCAATCAAATGGTTTTGATTTCACAATTTCTACTAAGAAATGTCATTCTGATTTTATGATATTCTTAAATTTAATTCTTAACAAATTTGAAAAGAATATTTTTGGAATCATCATCCCTTTATCTACTTGTGGCTGAAACAAAAGCAAATGTAAGAAATTTAAAACATTTCATATTCATCATGTCACGAATGACAGACAGTCATATTTGCATAACTTTTCGATTACCTTGTATATTTTTACCGTCTTTTATGCTATTCACCTTAATCTGTTTTATTTTCATGGCAGTTACGCAACATCATAATCACATACTGATTATCCATTGAATGAAAAACAAATTGACATCAATATGTGAAATAAAAGACGTGAAAAGAAACAAAAATTCGTTTTTCTTTTGCTTTCGTTAAAACCAGAATTTCCATCTTCAATTCCACTTTCTTCATTCTATCTTTAGCTCAATTACATAAAGGATATGTAATAGATACCAAACAATTTCGTATTTATTGTTTTCCTTAGATCTCATTTTAGATAATACTCGCAACTTTTACTGGATTTTTAAGAGTCTTACCATTTTTCTTTTCACTGTCTAATGTGCGTCACGATTGAAGGGTGAATTTCCGTAATTTTCTTTAACAAACAGAATTGCTTTTCTGCCATCCGTCGAATACAAAATAAAAGTCTTCATCTTGTCTATATCACTTGTGCATGGTGTATTGCTAGGGGCCGTCACGATACTGGAACATATCATGAATTTAACCATTCATGTACTCTCATCTTATTGATCTAAAACGAATTGCTCTGCTCGTTCAGTATATTTTATTCTCATATGCGTAGAAATTGTTATTCGCTGTACCATACAATGTGAGTGGATGCGAATAAATATGTGTGATTATCACGTTGATTATCCGTATACCGTAGCATTCTATACACGACATAGACACTCGTTTTTTTCGTTATTCGAATATCGTAATTATCACACTGAATCCATTCATATAAATATATTGCTTCCCGATCCCATTTTAGCACTTCCTTTGATGAAAACCGAAACTTTTTCATACTGTGAATTCATACATTGCATTTAAATTTTCCGAATCGAAAATGGAAAAAATAAAGAAGAACAGAAAAGAAAACATATATTCAAGAATTCTCTTTTCCCAGCATAAACAAAAGTATTTTTGTTAGATTTTGATTAAAAAATAAAATAAAATTGAAATGATATTAAAAATTCCATAGGCACTTTGATTCTTATCAATTTGCAATTCATTGCTGTTAGATGATGTTTACCAAACACTCTCTATACACCACTTTGGATATCAAAATTAAAGATATGAAGTATAGAATGTTTCATCTAAAGCGAATGTTAGATACGCAATCAACTGTTTAATGAAAACGCGTATGTCCGCTAAATAATCAATCTACATATACAAATTCTTCTCATCTCAATCTGAAGGACACGATGGGTTTAAACATTCAGTTTCAACCAATTTAAATAATGTATGCATTGTGAATCGATTAAATATCTTCAGCAGGAATTTAAAGGTTTAATATCAACTAAATAATATATCCATATGGTTTAGCTGGGTATTACCATTTAATCAATATCACTGTGTTAAATATTTAATCTCACACTCCTCCACATCTCATCAAGAATTCAATATTTCCTAATTATTTATGTATATTTTAAGAAGATTTTCCTATTTCACTTTAATTATGATACCAAAACCGATATTGATATATGTAATACATCTATTGAAAATGATATAACTACAAGAAAATTCGATTTAAAATTTTCGTAAAGTTCATTACGTAATTTTACGTTTTAAATACAAATCCTTTCTGATTAAACATATAATATTCACATGAATATATCGGTTGTTATTTAAATTCAATCAATTTACAAAAAATTTATTTATAAATTTTTAAATAAACATCTCACACTCAGAACAGGAATTCTATTCAGTATTCTCTAGGATTCCAATTATTTATTCAATTAGAGTATATTATTAATGCAGCTAAGTGTTTTCCCTCGTTAAATTTCAAATCCATTCAAGTGCAACCCAAGAACACCAGTAAACAATTCCTTTTTGTATACTGCATAACGTATGTACACTCTCGTGGTGGGATAAAAAATTAATTATACACTCACACCAAACGGACTATTGGCCCAGCAAAAAAATAGAAACCAAAACTACCCCTCATTTAATTCACTTGTCTCCATCGGTAACAGGACGAATTTTTGTTTTAATTTTTTTTTTTGCGAAAATTTTCATATGAAAAATGCTGCGTGCTAGCTGAACATTAAAGAATGTTAAATCAGCGGTTTCACATGTGTTTTTTTTATTTTATTTTTAAATTAATTATACATAAAATTCGGTTGATGAATACATTTGGTCACCATTATAGTTTTATTAAATCTGAATAAAGAATGAATACGAACACGGAACCGGACCATTTCAATATAAAAAAAAAGAATAACTCGCAGTGTCAGTAACTGCACTTTGGTCGTTAAAGCAGCCACATATTAAATCTGAATTTCAGTATACCAGCACATGTGACAAGCACACAGATTGATAATCAAAAGAGATTTTTTTTTTTGCCAACATCACCATAAAAATTTAATTACAGGTAAGCAGAATAAAAAAAAAAAATGAATAAAACTTTTACTGGAATTCATATGAATTTATATAATTTCACTGGGTGATCAAAAAAGGTGGCAACAACTCCATTGCACATTGGAATTGCCTCAAACCCTAACCATAAAATACAAATGTATCCATTGCAAGAAATCGTTAACCGGAACTTAAAATATGCTGGCATATGCAATTTTATTTACACCTTTTAGATGCTTTTTATTTAAGTTTCTGGTAAAAAAAAGAAAAATAGTAACTAAACTACTGGCTGAACACTTGTCGGCAATTGCACGTCAACGACAATAAGCATTTTAATATAAAATTACAACTCTGTAGTTGACAGAGCAAAGAAAAAAAAATATTTCACATATAAAAGAAATAAAACGAAAATTCTAATAAGAAAAACCTAATTACAGTATGAAACATTTCTTTATGTGCATTTCTCTATTTCCCATGGAATTTTCTTTTTATGCAACACCAACAGACCGTTTCATTTTTTTATTTTAATAATTTTCTCATCTTAGTTCACCAGTTGTATATTCAAATTCACACCCATAAAGTTCCATTTATGAAAAAAAGGGAAAACCGTTGAACGAGTATTTATAATAAGATAGGAGGAATGTATTTAATTAATTTCTGTTTCTATGGATGGAAAATTTTCTACTTGTCATTTAAACTATGATGATTATAAACATCGTTATAATTTTATTTATAAACTGGTTACCTAAAAATATAGAAAGAATTAGTACTCCATTACAGTATGATGTAGTTATGAATAAACTAAAATATTCAATGAATATGATACCGTAAAACCATAGTTAAATGAATTCAGAATTCAAAGTTAGTTTAGAATTAAAATGAAACTGCGAAAATGCATGGAATACAAAAGAAAATGATGTCATCAATTCAATATTAAAGGAAGTATACAAAAGTTTCCTCATCATTTAATAAGGGATGATATCTTTTCATAGCATTAAATAACGAGTCAGTGTCACTTCAATAATACAATAGTCACCTACACAATATTCTTATAAAGAAAACATGTAAATTGTTAGCTTTGGCGAGTGCAAAAATGTGTACAGTATAAGGATGCTCTCCTGCTTCCTACGTTCTACTTCTAGGTTAGACCAATAAGTAGCAATAACAAGTTTTACTTTCAATGATGGAAAATTCTGGAAAAAAACCTCAGTTTCATCCGTAACGTCTCCCACTATTAAATCATACATTAGTCTAACATTCCATATAAAAGAAAAACCATAAAAACACTTACCACTTGTGTCGATTTCTAGTTACCAATGACATTACAAACAATACAACATAAATTTTATGCACCGTATTTTGTATTACCAAGGCCTTAAGTAATTTACATTTTGATCTTTGGCATTCAACCAAATGGAATGAAAATTTATTTAGTTTAATATGATTGTAATGCAATATACAGAATATTGATATGGTTCACTGAGCTACTTTAGAATTGGTACTATTCACTAAGAAACGTTAAATGCATTTTACTGAGCTTTTGTGATACTACGGGAGATTCGTCCTTAAATCATTCTAATTAAGTTTCAAATTGTAGTACTAAAGTCGTCTAATTTAGAAAATCTAACATTGAATGAAATAAAGACGAAACAACTCGTTATCTTTCTCATAAGATGATGTAACTTGGTTATTATCTTTTGTAATTATTGAATGTAAATTTTCTATGATATCGCCTTCATTCTATACAGAATCATTTTACAAACAGTTGTAATTAATGCAATAGAATGGATATTTTGTATTACATTTTGATTCACTTGTATTCGCTTGAAATAATATTCCGTCTGTCATTCACAGATGTACTGAAACATATAATTGCATCATCATGTTTATGTGTAAATTCTTTACTATAGTGGCGTTTACTATACGTTATGAATTCAATTTTTATATTAATTGTAATAAATCGTACGCCAACAGATGAGTTTATACTGAATGAAACAATTTTTCCCTGTATCCATACTCAAATTCGCTTGTTTTCTTTCGCTCTTATTGTTTATAATGTAATAAAAAAAATTATAGTCAATTTTATTTCATTACTGGTCGATAGATTTGATTCAAGTGTAACGTAATGCTCCTTTTGATTCATTTTTCCAAACAGGACCACAATGTACTATAAACTGTTTTCAAGACGGTAAAAATTTATATGAACGAATTTTTCATTAGAATCCTTACATACAGAATTAATAGAAATTCCATTACATAGTGTTTCGTTCAACATATAATTGCAAACAATATATCTGAATTAATGGTAGCCGCAATATTAGTCCAAAATGTAATGCATTTGATATGCCACATATAAATCATAATAATTCCACTCTCTGCCTCAATTTGTGTCTCATATTTCTACCGCATTAATCGATAACCGAATGATCACGATTTCCCAATAATAAAATGTTTTTTGATTATTAAATTTCCACATTGTAGATTCCATTTATATTGAATAAATGGACTGATGATAACCATTATGCTCTCAGTAGATACCAATAAACTGACCTCATCCTCCACTAGTCCATTGGTGATAATCAAATAACAATGGATGATAACAGATTCAAAACATTGTTAAAAAAGTTCCAGTTAAATCCATGTAGTTTCGGGTATTTTTTTTTATATTTTCGATTTTTCAATGGATGCAAAGGACACCAATGGCCTACAATTGAATGATAACAATAAAATGACATTTAACTACTAACCGATAATTAAAACAATTTTATCCTAATCGATTTACCGTGTGAAACATACCATTCTATGGTCATCTATCGTTCAATATACGTTGGATTCCATTGCCAATTGATTTGGAGGGTGTCGAATTTAATTTTTGCATTATCATAATATAACCATTTTGAGATTAAAATTAATCGACATATCCGGACAATTGAGTTGAGTGGAAGCGTTAAAACGTAATCATCATCACTAATTACATAGTTTTATTAGTCTTCCGAAACAATACTAAATTAATTGTATCATTTAATATAATACGCACTACGGTAAATATTTAGATGTAATCAATGGGAATTAGATTTACATCATTTAAAGCGACATATCACCCAATCTATCCAATTACATTTATATTAGGATCGACTGGTGTCACTGTTGAATCACTCCAAAAATAAATTGATGATCATATCACTGAACTTATTTAGGTAATTTACCAACGAATTGATTCCAAATTAATCCCAAACTTGAATTGGTTTATTTTTGGAAAGTTACATAAATTTGGATTTTCTTCCGTTTTATTCTTTACACTTTACCTTTAAATCCATTACAATCGGATTCGTTAAACAAGAATGTGTCCTATACATAAAGCAGCTAACACTAACAATACCATTGACCTAAAGTGGCGTGTGCGTGTCCAATGAGAATACCTTAACTGCCACAACAATAACCTTAAAAGAAAAATCACTTTTTATTAGTTTTATTGTGTAGTTTTTTCTTCCTTTTCAGAAATGTAATAAAATTAAGATTAGGCCATTAAGATAAACTAAATACACTCTTTTGTTAGCTGGTTAAATAATTTAATGCATTGGGGGTGGTAGGTCTCACCATTCAAATACGGAAAAGATCACATTTAAATCGGATCTTAACTGACAATAACAGCAATGAGACATATGACTCAATACCCTTAATATGAATCAATTCAACAACGTATAACATCCAAGATCATTGTACATTGTACATAGAATCTTATAGGACGGAAATAACATTCGTAAACTTCCTATTGTATTCAGTGATGAACAGAAGAAGTAAAGATACGAGAAAAAAACGTACAATAAACCTAACTACTTAATATCCAATTGCTCCCCTAAATCCTCATGTACTTGTATCTACATACATCCATGTATTGAATAGAAACTGACAATTGTTAACAATATGAAATAAAATTGTTTTTCTTTCTATTCATTCCTTTGTAAACACCATTTTATTCTATTAAATGGTAACTATGAGCAAACAGCAAAAAAATAGAAAAAGAAATGAAATAGCTTTCTTGCAATAGATTATGGTATCTATTGTAGAATACAAAATAAGAAACGGTTTATGGTTTAAAAGGTGCATTCATTGATATCATCGTTTATCATTTAGAACCAACACTAAATGTATATTCGAACGCAAAGAAAATTCTAACTGATTCATTTAACAGTTTTTAAGAATTGTTTTTCCACACATTCAATTTTCCATCCAGAATGAATGTTATTGGTATGTGTAGCCATCATGTTACACTTATTTCTAATGCCATGCTACACAAATTTCCATGAATTTTGAATCAGTAACAGATTGGAATCCATACAATCCCATTTAACAATGAATATTTTTTCCAATAAAATCTTTCGTAACAAAAAGAATGAAGGTAATGTTACATCCCCAAAATGAAATGCCTTTAAAAGCACAAAAAAAAAACAGAGAACTTTGTTATAACCGAATAAATCAATTGAATGACAGTAATGAATATTGTTATGCCAATCATTTGTATCACAATTGAAAATAAACTGAAAATCCAGTGTTTATATTCCACTCCAAATGGCATCGATAGTTTTTGGAGTACCCAACCCCTTGATTATTGGTGACTCCTCGACCAGAGAGTTATCCAGTGGTATGATGAATTTATATAAAATCAGCACGTTGATGATGTCGCAAATTTCACATATGAGTGAGTATGCAATACACATAATAATTTGATGAGTATCTCTCATACTGATTATAATTTTACCATATTTATGTTTGGAACATAAATTCATATGTATTACTCCCAAAATACATTCCTAATTTATATGAAGAAAAATTCAATAGATATATAATACAAATTACCGCATAAACAGTATTCATGCATAAGGATGCGTACTGAATATGAAAATAGAATTTCAACAGAAGAATGATTAGATTAAAGCTATTGGCTTTTATACTCTCTGTTCGACTCAATCATTTCATAACTGAAAATTTGAAAATTGGAGTTTTCCTCTTATGTGTTCTCATATTAAATTCATAATAAATCTAAAGCTTTTGTCATGGTAATGATGATAAGCTGGCAGCACCATAATATACAAGATATCTGTCAACGAAAACAATGGAAACACTCTCTAATTGGAATGCGCTTTTATTCACTCTTAATGATGGAAATTAATCCGATTCGACTTTGATATAATTTTTGGATCTGGTTAAATCGGTACAGCATTGTCAGATATTTTAAAGAGTAAATTCATCATACACTAAAAATGGAAAAATGTTCTATGAAATACGGTTTCCAGTGTTTAGTAATAACCCCAGAAAATATATTAAGATACGATGTAATATATACAACCACACCTTATCCATCCACTTACATTCAGCCCACAACCTCAGCAGAACACAATTTATAATCCATCATATAATCCTTCATTTTAAACATAATGAAGTTGATGTAAAAATAAATAGTTTAGATTTTAGATTTTTCCGAAAATTTTAATGCAGATGAAAGATCAACTATACTTTATGAACGGATATAAAACATTCTTTATCCATCATTAAGTTACGAATATGTTTTGTTTGAATCTTACAAGATATGAGAAATTTAATTCCTCGTACTAATTAAATTAAGTTATTTAAATAGATTTTAATAAAAAATATGGTTTTCCATAAAATTTATTTTCCATTTTATAAACCAACTTTTATCAAACGAGGTTTTCCTAAGAATTATTTTACAATTTGCTTTAGGTGTTCTACCACACTCATTTTAACATTTAATTTGTTCAAAAATATGGAATCTATAAAATGTGTCAATACCTCTCCCAATGTTCCATTTTAACGAAAATGGTTTATCTATCAATAGAATTTGTTAATGAATTCAGAATAAATCCATCAACTCTTAGTCCAATCGATTGTCATTTATTCTCAAATTCCATACACATATTTGTCATATTCTATTGATTTTTTCTTATGATGTTTGATACCAATTTTCCAACTTTTACCCATTTGGTCCCATAACACAAAATAAGAATCAAATAACCATTGGATCAATATGAAATGACCACAGTGTAATAAATGTTGTTCGTTTATTCAAGCAGCAACCCTTTTTAAAAAGGAAAACAAAAATCTTGTAAAGTAATTTCGTTTGGCCTTACCAAATTTTTCCTACTATTTAGTTGCTTGGTTGATTACGCTCATTTACATACAACTTCTGAATAGTTTGTAATGAAATTTAATTAAACTATCTAGTCATTATATCATAGTCTTTATAAATGTCCATATACAGATGATAATATCAAGAGTACGGTCATTAACAAAATAATATTGACATCAAATGATACATACAATTTTCATAAATATTCTAAAGAAACACAACGTTCCCCGTATGCCTGACATAAAGTGTCAACAATATGTCTTCAAACAACACCCGACAATGAAACATTTCATTTAATAGTGCACATCAACGGAAGTTGTACGGTAACACATTTGGTATGGATCCCAAGGAGACCGTTAAAATTAAATCTACATAATTTTCGGTCACTTGTTAACAGCCAACTGCACAGATTGTTAGACATCTCAGACACCGACACATACACACATTCGTTTTATTTTTATTTTCAAAACTAATTTTATGCGGTGGGTCTGGGTGACATTAAACAAGTGCGAATCCAGTTTTCCATAAAGAAAATTTAACGGCAATTAAACAGCTTGCGTGACAACCATTTATTGTGTTTTCCTTAGATGAAAATTGACCATTAATTGAATTATAATTTTCATTAATTAAATACAAACTGTCCTTTATAAGGGACATGTTTCCGTCATTTCGAATTGTACAATTGGAAAATTATTTACTGTTCCATACATGATTTTGTTAAAACGAGTTCAATTAAAATGCCATTTTAATGATAAAGACATATAAAATTACAATCAATTTATAAACGGATTCAAAACTCTTTAACGATACTGCCAAACAGTATGGAAAATTAAAAACGTCTTTATCTGTCTTTAGTAACTATTTGGAACTCATTATATTACAGTTTTTCAAACTGTTCAAATTCCATTTTTACTACACAAATGTGAATGGTGTAAAACGCTAAAACACTGAGATAATGTTAAAACGAGAAAACCCAGTGAGAAATTATTTTAATTAAGGACTATCCGTATTTACTTCGTATTGCCATTGGATTTTATAAAATAGCGATAAGAATCTGCAATGCTGAAGTTGATACCCTCAACAGCTAGTTTGACCTCTTTCGTACAATGGACCCCACTCTAAAGTTGTTATATCGATTTAAAACTTCCACTTTGTGCTAATTACAAAGTTTTATTTTTGTTCTTTTCCTATTTTCCATATGCTTAAATTGCAAAACAATGACAATTTCAGGCCAACGTTACTGTCTTTCTTAATTTTCAATTCTATTCCAAATTAATATTGAGAGCTATGATGTTATAATTTGGTTTTCGGCGACTTGAATGAAGATAATTGAGTATATCTCAGGTGCCATGCATTTATATAACACTCATACGCAGATGAATATAAAGTGTCTTACAGGTGAATACATTCCAAATGAATGAAATTCAGTACTGTTATAATATTGGTAAACTGCATACAAGTGATTTTGATAATCAAGTGTAAGGCCACACTTGCTAACAAAACTACGTATTTAGGCTCTTGAACTGGGTAAACGGTACATGAAAAACACCAGTTCATAATCCTTTGTTTATTCTTGCTGTTGCTTTCGGAATCTCACACTGACTATACCTTAATAAAATCCGTTAAAATACCTGAATTAGATTAATGATCACATCCACAGATTAACGTGTACAGGAATAATACACATTCTAATTGTATATTGAATACTTTTTTTTCTAAATTAAAGGGTTCGATGTCAATTACTCATCCATACCTGATCCATTAATTATAAAATACACTTGACTATCTAAGCACACGGTAAATGTTTACTATTGTTTGGTCACATTCTCTTTTTTTTTCCAATCCACCATTAATCTAAGCTAATCCATTTAATATATTCAAAGTCAAATTCACGCTCGTGGTATTCAGTTGTTTACACAATATCACATCTTGTCCGAAACAATAAGCGCTTATAGGTAGGTAATCTACGGTATAAAAGAAAATTAACATTAAACTCATTTTGTTGCGATATTTTAAAGCATAGACATACTCATTTCATACGGTTGACCAATTTGAATGGATCTGATTTGGATCAATTTACGCCATCACTTTCTATGGCGTAGAACACTATTGCTTTTACCCAATATCCATATTGATGAGGATGAGAATGAAGTCACTTTAATTGCCATTCATTTTGAATATACCGCCTAAAATGAAAACAATAAAATCATATCAGAATATAATTTATTTTATACTTTATGTTATGATTTTAATTGAATCCCCATATATTGAGCCACTTGCTAAATTTAATTCCATGCCCGTAATGTAGCTGTTTGTCTGTTCCGCAGCCTACGCCCAATGAGCTTTTATACTCATAAATATTATCTTAATCATGTTAAACAACTTTTACGTTGACAATATCGTCATTCGCATCCAACTCTTTACCATTGTGGTACCAACAGTACTTTTAGTCAAATGGAAATTTTCATCCTTTTAACATTTTATCACTGATCTACTCAACAACATAGACACATTACTTTAGAATAATTTTGTAAAAAAAAAGGAGATAAAACAAATAGAATAAAATAATATTTTTTAATATGAAATTTTCTCATTTAAAATTATTTCGCAGTGGTATTTTGTTTCATATTTAATGGATTCCTATGGCAATAGAACTTAAAAAAATTAAATTAAATTATTTTGTTAAGAGTGTTAAATGCGTTTGGTAAATATAAAACGATATGAAACTGGTTAGTACCACCCAGTGAACACTCTAATAGTCTTATTAACAGAATAAGATCAGAAGGGATTGCTGAACGTCTACCCAAATGAAATAAAGTATTTTTGAACAAAAGCAAACAAATGAAAATTTAACTGATAAATATCCCTATCGCCCAAAAGTGAATATAAGAAAGTAATGGAAATGGGGTCGTATTGAAGATTATTTTATTCAATTCAACTCAACTCTTTTCTTCTGGTTTAAAGTCCTTTTCACGCAATAGAGAATGGCATACTTTAAATAAGTTCTAGACATTTATATGTATGTTAATGCATATATGAGACAGTATTTTATTGGCCACTAATAAACTGGACTGGAATTTAGCTACTTTTCATAATAATGTACTAGTAAACTGCATTTAATAAATTTTCAAAGAAATTTATATCTTATTTGATTCCATTTATAAAACATCAAAGAGTCCAAACCTTGTCAGTTCGAAAACTTTTCTAATTAATAACGAAAAATTATTATGCGTAAACGTTCATTGAAACGGACACAAACTTAAGGTAAATTATTCCATTTTTGTTCGCTTCATTTTACAAATCACTTCATTTTGTATATCCACCTGCAATTTGATAGGAAATAATATTTTTTCTTTTATGTTCGAAATGAGAGGTACACCAAAATAAGGTATAATTAGGATAATGAGTTGAAACCGCGACAGATCCTCCATAAGCAAAAGTTTAACTCCTTGAGCCATTTTGTATGCGAATCCTTAATTAATAACAGAAAAAGTTTACTTGAACAACATATGTATATACCATGACTCTATGGTTCAATGTGTATCAAACAGTTTCAGATTTAAGAAAAGAAAGAAAAAAAAAATGAATATAAAGTTAGTGACTGTGGCTTGTATTTCATCCTTAAGTATCAATGAAATTAATGTTTCGACTATGGTCGAAAGAATAACCCTAAGCTATGATAACATTTAACAAATTACATTTATTTTTCCCTTAGATTCAAGTACGCTCATTTAATCTAATAGTTATAGCATCAAATTTTATTAAAATCGTTCTTTGATATCCCATTAGAATATTACAAGAACCAAAAACCGTTCATATACCCACCCCTTCAACAAATAAACACACACAACCCATCCACTTTTGGTTATTTTCAACGATATAACTTTTAATATGCGCCACTCACCATATTCATAAAATCCGTAAAATCAGTTAGATGGAGGATGAGTTAGACCCAAAAATATTTTCCTGCTATTCCGATGGCCACATTAAATAGCCATTATAATAAAAATCATTTTGGTCCTAGCCATTTCCCCTATTCAATTTCATTCTATCTGTTATACAATGATGACGGGAATACTTTAAATTCATTGAAAACAAAACTAAGATAATAGCATCACTTATCCATCCATCGAATTATTTCAGTTCTAATTTTTTTTTATTATTTTTGTTTTCATGATTGCACAGTGACCTGAATGTGCAGTTGTTTCCTAAAGTGTTTCTCTGCTCATTTCCAGACAATTCAATTATAATCATTAGCCGTTTATTTCATTTTCCCATTACTGTACAATTTATGTAGACTGCATAATTTATTGATATATTCCTTTACCGTTAAATCCATGTCGGGAATATTCAAAATCGCAAAAACTGAGTAGATGATGGCCGGTCAACAGACTCCCCACCATTTGACTTTATTTTTTTGATTTTATATATTTCTTTTCTTTCTTTTTTTGTTTGTTATGAATGACGGTCTTACTAAAGTGGGAATTCTCTTATTTGGATTTACAATTCCTTTCTGTTTTATCAGGTCCTTCTTTAGGCCTTCACTAGCATCCCATAACACGAACGCTTGAAGCCTTCCGGTTGAATAAGAATGAGATATCTTTTTGGTATTTTCTCATTTCTTTTCCAATTGATCCAGTTTATGTATACGTCCGTTTTTTGCCTATTTTAAAAACTTTTTTTCCATTCTAAAATCTTCTTACTGTTGAATTCCTAATCACGATTGTCGAATATCTGTGCTCCATGATTTATAGATCAGACTAAGGGGTCTTATATACCGTCCGTTTTCTTATCACCGTTACACTGTAAAACTTGGAAATTTTGATAGCGAAACGTTTGTTGGCAACAAAAACACAAATTCATTGTTTTGGCCTAAAACATTTCTACACAACTATTGTCTCTCGGTAATGATACTCAATGTTTTCACGTAATAAAATCATTAAGATACCCCAAGTCAAAACTGTCCATAGAAAATGTTCTTTTTTTAATTATTTTTCACTTAACAATTACTTTTGTATCTTTTGGTTCTTCCACACTGGACGTAATACCATTATATACATCCTATGAGCTAGAAAATCTTGTGTTTTACTCAAATCACCAACGATTTTAATCTGTAAAACATCGTAGAGTACCAATTCAGTGCCATAGAAAAATCGGTAAACGATAAAACAGAAAAATTCATGAGGTTGGACATTACGACCAACGAAAACAATTGTACTTTACTAAAGAAAACGAAAGAAAAAAGAAAAACAGAACACATTCAACTATTTACATAAAAGGAACCTTTTCGTTTTTCTTTGGATACCAAAATCAAATCAAGACAAAAAAAAAATTACGTCTACACAAAGCGGAAATGATGAAATTCACGGATGAAAAAAAGAAAAAAATAAAACGAATAAAAGGACAAGTGAAAAACGACCTCTAAATGTTTGTGGGAAAATCATTTGTAAAAAGAGGAAAATAAAAATACCAATGGATGACTGTGGTGGATACTTATTCTCTTTACACCCCGCATGTTATTGGTGTGAATGAGAGGAATGTTAAAACATCCGCCACCGTGTTCTACTTCCATCGTTTTCTTTCATTTCATCGTATTGCTTCAGTACTCTTATAATAATTTTCCCACTAAAAACAATACCACTTCAGTCCGAATTATATGCACAGATTTTTCCGTTTAAAACCGTTATCATTCTACCATTAAGTCTCAAATGAGGAAAATCTATCCAGAGGTCCCAATGTTATTTCGAATAATAGGATAAACAGGATAATATTTTGATGGTATTCATTCGTTTGCCGCCTCATTTAGATATGTTCATATCCCATCACATCTCTCTATATGTGAAGTGAATTAAAATTGGGGTGGTGCGATCGTCCTAACCCATTTCAGAGTGTATAAAGCCATAAAGGCAGCTCACTGAAATAAACATAACATTCTGAATGCTAATTGTACCGAAATGTATATATTTCTTTCTATTACCCTTTTCTAATATGGTTAATAGAGAATATGATACAATCAGTGCGATGGGATATTGTTCTCCTTTCCATATTCTGTTCAGGTTATTAGTATTTACACCAATTACCGTATCCAACGTATGTTTATCATGTTCTGCACGGCTGCCAAGAATCGCTTTTACCACCTGCAGATCACCTTTATTACCCATTCACTATGTACAGCCCTCATTTCATACTCTCTCTCTCTCTCTCTTTCTCAAATTATATGAAATAATATGATGTTCACAACTATTATACATTTCAAATAGAATTCCTTTTCACTGGCACCATTCAACATTCAATGAGATGAGAATGCCATTCAATATTATCAACCGACCTAAATAGTGAAAATTTATTCTTAAAATTTGTCGGTTATTACCATACAGATTTCAAATTCAGGTAGCCAACAATTCATTCAAACGATTATTCATTACGGTAGCCAAAATCAACCATTTTTACCCATCGATAAATTTACAAAACGGCAAAATCTCACCGGCTAAAATACATAGACAAACAACAGAAAATCAATTGCTTGCGAAAATTTTTCATCCGTTTTCTCACAAAACTGATGTTAACTAATGCTAAATTCCATCACACGCTACATTTAAATTCGTTTATACGTTCATCACCCAACATAGAGGGAATGGAGTGCAACAAAATACATGAATGTACCGAAACTTAATTCAAATGGGAAAAAACGCTAATGGTGCTGGTACAATTGTTCCGTTGAAATTGTACAATTTACCTTTAGTCGGTTGTTTAACATTAAGCTCTGTTAAATGCGTCTGGATGCCGACAGTTTCATTTGAATTTACATGAACAAAGGATGTTAGACGAAACATTGAATTGTATGTCAGCCTTAGGTACATCATTTTCTTTCGTATATTCAAACACGCTAAATCATATAATAAATCATTGTTACCTTGAATTATATTCATCTGTATGTAAATACGGTTGTGTACTTTAACTCAAAATTGATAATTTTTCAATTATTCTAAAAGAATAACAATAACTCTATTAGGGTATTTAGATTATAGTTAGTATAACAATGGTATTTACCAATAACATTAGTTGTAGTATACCTCCTCATCTGCACAATAAAATCTTCATTACACCAGTGGGATTTTGGAGTGTATGAGAGCTCCTAATCGAACGGCATCATCTAATTTTGCGTTTATGAACGGATAATTGACACAACGGTGTATCCCCTCTCAACGGCAAACTTGATTTCTATACATGAAACGAAAATTTAATGGAAACTCGTTGAATAATCAACCGAATTACAAAGAACCAATCCATTTTCAATTGAATATAAATTTTCTCTCAATTCACCTTTCAATGGAATTTCCTTTGTAAGTTGAAATTAATAATTCAATACCTTTCACAATATTGAATAATACAATTCTAAATTTTTTGGCTGGGGGTCAACGAGGCAGATTCAGATTTAGTGTTTTGTCCAGAAGCGAATAATAAATAGCCCACCTACAATCAAATTGAAGCAGCAATAACAATTCAATGAACCTAAAATCATAAAATCACATTGAATGGTCGTCTTGGGGTAGGTTTTTTATTTATATAATCACACATCCAAATCACGAACTAGAAAACCATCGTTCTTCTTCTGACTGTTAAATTCACAAGAAATATTCATTTTCACGATATTCTTTCACATTTTGTGTATTTCCAACTGGTAAACAAAATTCAAACGGGGAATATTATCTTCCCCATGATCTGTTTATTCCACTAGTTAAACAATGGCGCCACTGGTAGTTGGGGAATATGAGTATCCCCGAAAGCTTCATTTAAATCTACTTCGGTGGGATTCATTCGTTTTCTACATTCGTTCAATTCTCCTGCAAAATTTTACCCTTGAATTTTCTTGGTTCGCATGTGTCATATGAAAATGCGAACAAAAGGATAACATTTTTCCAAAAGTTTAATCAAACGAACATCATAAATAGGAAGACAGCGGCTCTATCTTCGTTAGTGAAAAAAAATCAAACTGTATGTAAACACAATATTGAATTCACATCTAAACTGCATTCAAACTCGATTTCTATTTAGAATAGCTTTTCATATATTTCCTTTCCTTATTTTTTATTTGATTCACCATTTGTATTCGCCCATTCAATTGGCATCACTTCACATAATGCACTCAATTATTGGGAAAATATTCCTTTTAGTCGTTGAACTTTTTCTTTGTTCGTACATTGTTCAACTATACACACCGTCATTATGTCGAAGGATATGGGAAAATTGTTTTCACTTCATAAAGTTTAAAATTCAAATCTTCTAAATTAACTTCAAATAAACTGTGATACGATAATAGGTACTACTGTATTCAAGTATTTCATTATAAATACTCTGTATGGCTGATTCATCTATATGTAAGACTGCTGTATTCAAATCCGGATAATAAAATGCTTTTAGTAGATTTTCTCATTCCTTTTACTTTCCTGTGCCATAATAAATGAATGGAATACAATAAGAAACTACCTTAAACGGTTTTGTCATTCATTTCATATTTTTCTTATTCAATGTGCTTCATTTTGGTATAAAATTGATGGAAAATATTCTCTATACTCAATATGGTACATCAAAAACATTTAATGATAAATATTTCTATTATATTCACTATGTATTAATTTTAAAGTCAATGGATATGTGACTTGAACTTTATAGTTTCGTTTTATCAATGAGAAAGGCAATTAACAGTATAACAAATTTTACACATGACTGCAGACATTCATCTGATTCCAGAGTGTAAATCAGTCGACTTGATCATCAAATGCAACATATTTCAATTCTTATGAATCCAAGTGGTTTACCAGCAATGTAGTCGAAGGAACAAGATTACAAAATCATAAATATCATTTGTTTCAAGTTGTTACAAAGTCACAAGAAATGTTCATGTAAATTTTTAGCATAATTTCCCATTCAGTTAGTGTGAGGAAAAAAAAGTTAATCAAACTTGAGTGTAATTTCTTTGAATTACAACCGATTAGAATTAATGATATGAATCCGTTGTAAATGTGTGGAGGTTCCATCATCGTAAATACTTTGTACACGACAGTTTCCTTTAACTTAATCGGTTTTATTTATTCATTTTTACCATTCACAAAATGGAAAAATGGTAGTGATATGGTGTAATACAGTCGCCCTAAAATTTCCGTTAGAAACCAATACAGTTGGATTAACAATGTGATCCCAATACTTTGCTGATTGTTATAGACACCATCTCAGCGCATTCATTCATCCGTTATTTAACAAATAAACTTTAATATCCCACGATAGAACGTGTCTGCCCACCGTGTTTGACTGAATTCCACGTATTCACTTAGTTAAGTTGATGAATCTATCCCATCTACAGGTACACGACCCATAAACATAATCAAGAGTATTCACGGCTTTATTGTTTTCGCTGTATTTTTCGGTTCTTAATTATTATTAATGCTTTTCACTTGATGAATTTTCTTCATTATTATTTATTTTTTATTTTGTGTTTTCGGAGTTCAACAACTGGGTAGTTGGATTCCAATATCACTGGCGTATAATAATCTATATGTCCTATTGTATATTATAAAATCGCTGGTTTTTTTTTGGGTGAATAATAAACCATTTGATGAAAGGATGAAAGACAGACCGAATTCAAAATGCGCAATATAACAATTATGATGTTTAATGCCATTTAACTCTCGAGGTTTTCCATTGAAATTAATAATAATATTGAACTCTTTAAAACGAGTACTTGTTGGTGAACAGATCCCGGTAAACCCATAGCGTAAAAATATATTTTGTACACTTTTGTTCATTATACCGTGTAACGCAATACACCTTTGTTTGATTATATCTCTATCAACTTCAGTGGCAGCCACATTTCTGTTTTGTACTGTACTGTACTGTCTACAATCAGTTTACAGGTACACTTTCATATTAAATTTTCCCATCGATCTTATTAAAAATTTTCTCATCTTCATCATCATAATATTTGATGCAATATTATTTTCAATCTCTTGTATTTTAATATTAAAATTGTATAACAGAAATGTATATTTTCCACTTTCGTTACCCATAATATCAATCTTGATGTTCATCCGTTCGCGTAATAATGAAAATATTCATTTTCGCATGTAAAGACAATAGATTCACAAATTTCCATGTACTTAAAAATCCGTCGAAATTCTATGGTACTTTTCATGAGGATTTTTACAAATCCACCGAAAATATTCGTATTTCTTTATCATCTGTGCGTCTTATAAATGTTAAGCCACAAGTAATTCAAAGTATTCATCTTATCAGTATCTCTTAAACGTTGAATACTCATTGAGATGACACACGTGAAATGGAAACAATTCAACATCGTCAAGTAAATCGTTGAATGGAAGGTGAAAACAGAAAACCAAAAATAAAATTAATTCAAATTGTATAAAGGAAAACGAATGAATTGAATACATTTATTGGTAAAAATGGAATCCTTTTATATTCGTCCATATGGGAAATGGATTCTTTTACAGATGGTTTTTCTTGTTTTCATCAATTTCTTTAAAGAAAATGTAATATCGCGTGTTTATTTTCATCGTCGAATAAGAAAAAAAGAAAAGCATAAAAAAAATAAAAGAAAACCAGTATGTTGATGATACACCATTTTCCATCGTTTCACTTTTCTATATTCTCTGGTTATATTTTTTTTAGTTCCCTCATTTATTTGTACACCGAATGTGTGTTTTTATTTTGTTCAATTTTCAAACCGCATACCGTCAGACACACCGATACCATCACCCACCTCAAACTACCAAAGAATTGGTTGATGTCATCGTTTAAAGAAATAAAATCTCATTCTTTGCCATGCGATACCAGACGGGGTTTTTCATTCCTTATTTCGTTTACTGAATAGCACAATTGCTTCTTTCTGTTTTTTTTTTCTCTTGTAATGTTACATTATTCGATCTCATATAAAAATTTTGATAAATATTTATTGCCGCATAGAAATGTGAATTCATAGTGTCTACTCACCACCTCAATAGATGTTTCCCTTATTGTGTACAACCGTTTGAATAGAATAGTGTGAATCATTGGCAAAGTCATATAGTAAATATTCTCTGTATTTTTATTATTATGATGAAATATTATTCAGTGCCATTATCCATTTTGAAAATGAACAAGACATTGAAACGATGAACATAACACATTGGCTGATACAAACACGAAATACATATTTTGACAGTGGTTTCCGCATTATCATATCAACCATAATATGATCTACTCCTTGTGTTACGGTTCATCGGTAGTTTCAGCTCGTTATCCATTTATTCAGTTCTCAGCTGCTCGTAGAAAAGAATAATTCCATTTATGATTCTATTCGTTGTGTGTACCAAACTATTCTGTGGCAATTGAGGCGCTATAATATTTCCACCCCCATCTGTCGCCCACCCATAAGAAATTCCAAAGTGTTATATCTAAAAAGCAAATTTTTATTTTCATTTCTTTTGGTAATTCGTCTCCATTCCATTATTGTCTTTGCCATTTCATATTGCGGCAGTGTTTAACATTAGGCCACAATAGCAAAATGAAAATATTGTTTTGTACATAATGATGAATGTTGCCATATGTAGTCAACTCGTAAAACATATAAATATGATGGGTGTATTTCATTCCAACTATGTTTATTTATTTCCGTTCATTTTCATCTTGTTAGAGGACAATTTAAGCGACGATGGTTGTCTCCTGGTTTGCCACCAGTCTTATTTTAACGTGTATTCAACCAGAAAACCCGAAAGGGAAAAAATAAACATTCAATTCACCTATAAATGAAATGAAAATAAAAAAAACAGAATAGCATTAGCGAACAAAAAAACATTTTTTTTGCTTTTTTGTTTTATATATCTGTAACCACCTTTTATGTTGAAAACATTAAATTACAATTTTCATCTCGTTGGTACTCAGTTATTTTGTGAGTTCAGGAAATCCTTTATTGGATATGCTGGGGATATACAATTCGTGACATACAATTCCGTGTTATACTAATGTTCTAGTCAATGCCTCAGGTTTTTTCGCACTTTTATTTCATTCCATAAGGAATAACACATCGTTATAATATTGGACCGCATGATGATGAGTATCCTGGCGTCATCAGTTGTTTGAATAAAAATAAATTTGTATTACAAATGGAATAATATTTCATCAAACTGACTGAATTTCAGAGGGAAGAAAGTGAGTGACGATTAGGATACCACTGTAAACGCGATGAGATACTTTGTTTAACCATTTTCAGTTGGATTGTTGAAAATTTACTTCTTCTTCCATTTTATGTACGATTACAGTGCAGCATATGAATAGGATTACAAAACAAATCTTACACAATATGTTCGCATTGGTAATACACCAAATAATATGATATGTTTCACTCCTTACCGGTTAAATGCGAATCCTATTTTTGCAATGATGATACGTTATTCAGCCCATCATATCACAGACACCAAATACGAATCTTTACACTATAATGTTGGAGATAATCCAAATTGTAATAAAGGGATTCTGTTTTTTTACGTTCTCAAGACAATTTATTACAATTTTTACGTCAATTCAGTCATAGTAAATCCCTCCGGTGTTCACATGACATCACCATGACGCGATGAATAAAAGTCAGGACGCCCTTTTTTGAAATTTCATCCCCCACAATCGATGAATTTAATTTAAAGTATCGAATAATACAATTCAATAGGCAAAATGTATAAAATCAAATAAATAAAAGAACTTTTTACTTTTTACTGAATCCAGATAGACATCTCATGGAGCAATACTTTCAATTGTATTATCATTTGATTGAAACTCTTGGTAAACTTGGACTCAATTCTATTTTCACATGTTTCCCATCAAACAATTGAATCTATAAAACGAGAAAGAAGGAACAACAACAAAAAGAAAGGATTTTAATTACATTTAAATGTCTTCCAAAACAGATAACAACAACTTTTCGATCTACTTGCATCGTTCTATTAGACAGTTATCATCCAGTTTCTTAGACTTCAACGTCCTCTATTATGCACAGTCAGTGTGCATTGTAATGTAAAGAATCTAAAGATGAATTTAATATGCATGAGAAACTTTAAGAATGTTACAATCTATCCACTTTATCTTATTCACCAATTCATTTTTGTCCAACTTTAAACTGCGCTTTCGTATTGGCTTAATGGCATATTTATTGCATTCAGTACTTGGTCACTCCTTCATTGGAAGATAAAATTTACTGCTATCCAGATTTCACCCCAATTAACCCCCTTACACCAAACAGACACGTTTACGTTTTACAACTGAATAAAGTAGCAGCATCATTACCAACTGAATTGACGGGTAACAGAATAACAGCGAATATTAAATTGGAGTGTGATGTGATATTTGGATAAGTGGTTTATTACTCGGCCCCCCAAGAGATTGTTGAAGTATCCAAATCCTTGGAAATCATACCTCAGACAGATTACCAAAAAAATCTTTGTATTACTATTTACATGGCGATAAGCGTTGAAGTTATAATCTCCTTTTCACCACACACATACACACACCATCGTTCACGTGGTTGTTTTTGTTTTGTTCCTTTTTCCAATTTTTTCTTGAACCCGTTCGTCACTCTTTAAGCTTTACGTATCAAAGAAATATACAAATCCAACGGTAGTATTTCAGCCAGTAGGTCGTATGCATTCATGAATGATTAATAAATTTTTCTATTTCACATAGAACTTATCCAAGTCACACGTGGGGAAGTTTATTTAATATTCGTTTAGAAAATTATTTATAAATTATGTAATAATTTTACCCGCCAGACTAAACATGAAAATGAATATCCATTGAGATTTAAGTTCACAACATATTTTCATACAATCTGAATTGTAGTTATGTACCATTCTCCCAAAATCATTACTTTCTATTGCTGTTCACATATCAAAATCTGGTTGATACAATCAAATGATTCTTATGATCATTTCATTATCGTTCTACGAACACTGTACTTATGATTCTAATAAAAATAAATGCCATAGCATATTACTTTACTCATCATTGTTCACCGCTTACTTCCAGACACTAATCCCAATTTGAACAAATAAAAAATAAAACATACATCGACGTGTTTAAATAAAATTTTATATTTAACGGTTCAGCATATTAAATGCAATTCAAAGTTCACGATATGACTAAAATTATTACATAGATATTGTACAGCATAATAATTTTCATTACAATTTTGTTACTGTTTATTTATTTTCATGTCTCATTCACTTGATAACCATTAATAAAAAGCATTTTTTTATTACATGTTATTCTATAATAATCGAAAACCATTTTGTATGGCTAAAATATTTATATAAAAAATATTTCACGATAATAATGACATTATAATAATAGCATTTAACCACAAAACATAATAATACGATTATCATTTTGATCCAGAATTATGTTTAAAATTAAAATTCATTTTTGTTTTGGTTTTTATTTAAATATTTGATGAAATTAATTTTATTTAAATGTTCAGATAACCGTATAAATGCATAATGGAAAAAAAAAAACATAAAATATACAAAATAATCATGATTTTATTTTTAACTTATAATGAGAAAATTTATAAATAAAATTAACACATAACAGTAACATATTAATATTTCTATTGGCAAAATATTTATTGTTCGAAATCAAAATCAGTGAATTATTTAACTGATGAAATTCCAATGAAATGCACCTGTATAACATACCTGTAACATTATGGAAATGATTTAAACTTCCAAATATTTATTGATGAACAAGTTTATCGCACTCTTATTTCTGTCAATTTTAAATACTTAAATGTTGTTAATTTTGATTATTGAAATGTTTATTTCATTAAATGTGTGTGACTGGTTGTCAGTGATACATATTAATTCATCATTAAGTTTCATTCGTGTTTCATTGAACTCAAACTAATGGATTCAATTTAATTTTAGCATCATCTAAAAATGTTTAAATAGCATTCCCTTGTTTATTAAAAGAAAATAATGTATACTCATAATCTAATCGAAAATCATAGTGTTGATGCAATTATGTTTCATTTAGTACACGTTATCAACATTTTATGATGCAAGGTACACATGGAAAACTATAACGACAATAATTCGCCTTTGGGTTGTCCACTTAGGTCCCGAGGATTATAATTTAATCTCGTTTTATATTCAATATGTAGTCCAGATCATAATCCGTGGGAATTATATTAAGTACGAGTGTGATATACGAGTACCATGAAAAACTGAAAATATCTTGGGTCATACACTTATCTGGATTATGAATTGTCCTCTCCGGCAAAAAAAAAACCACAGTTTAACTTGTTCAATATAAAGAACTAGCGTATAACTGGTCATAATTTATTCTTGCCAAAACTGAAACAGAGGAAAAAATATGGGAATAGTAAAATATTGTGTTCAAACAGTGAACGGATATGACCTTATGAATTGGTGAATTCTTACACATCAATTGACTCAGTATCTCCTCGCACATGTTGTGAGATCCAAAATACCCCACAGTTATAATTTCATTAAATTTTTCTCATCTCTAAATGACCACCCCCCACCCAGATGGACATCCACACATAATAAATGATTAGCATGTGAGATAATTAAATTAAAAAAGTCCAAACATACTTTTTCCTCTATATTCATCATCAAAAAGTTAAATTAAAATAAAAACATGAATTGCCAAAATAAAAATATTATAATTATCAAATAATTCAATTTGGATAAAAAAAAAAAGGAAAAGAAAAAGAAATTAAATTAAAATTCATAATATCGACTGCATACTTTTCTCTACGAGTAAAATGTAAAAAGTAAAGGAAAACATGATGGCTACATAAAAAAATAAAAAACATAATTTTATTTGTTATGGAATAAAACTTTTCCGCTTCCAGCAATATAATTGGTAGGCTGAGACCATTCATTTTCACTGTGATTCCGTTTAAATCGTATAGAATCCATGGATGGATAGAGAAATGTTTTTGTTTTTTTTTTTTTTCTTTCATATGCCGTCCACTGTGAAAACTGTTTATGAGTTGAATGCAAAAACATTTATTTCAACTGAAAAACGATCTAAAATAGAAACAGAATAAAGTTTTCATGCATTATAAGGCGAAATTAAATAATCAGAATAGCAGCACATTGTTAGGTGAATAATATTCATAGATAGAATACAGTATATGGAGGTTTTTCATTCAGCTATTTTGGTTGGCAGAAACAAAAAATAAAAAGATATGCAAGGAATTTTCATTTTGTTGTTGTTGTTGTACTCGACTAACAATCTAACTGTTGGTGGTTTCCACCCATATTTAGCCACATAAAAATTCAATGGAAATTAATAAAATTGTCAGAATTTAAATAAAACATGCATAATTAAATTTTCATAACAATTTTTATGTGTATTTTTCACACATTTGTAATGCACAATCACAACATACTGAACCACGAAAAACCATTAGGGACCAATTTTAATGCTGATTTCATTTTGCCATTTTTTCTATCATAATGTTACTGAAACATCGTTGTTATACTACTGATTCATAGACTGAAATCAAATAAATTATTTTCAACTCTATTCAGGCTCGTTTTAAATTTTTTTTATTTGTTTGATATTCACAGATCAAATTGACCTAAATGAATTTCATATTTTGCAACAATTTTGTTTTTTCATAAATTATGAAAGATCAAATAAACATAAAATACCGCAAATGATTATATGAAATCAGAATTGATAATAAAGTCCAAAAAAAAAAAAGAAAAGTGATGAGGATGTGATTCATTTCTTCATCAATCCAATGTTTTGAGCGAATAAGTCGATCCCCATACCAATGATTTTGTCAACCGTTAAAGGAAGAAACAAAAAAATAAAAAAGCAATCGATTGTCAACTTGGAAGAAATTATTACTGTGTACCGGTAACAGAAGGTGAAGCATCGACGAATGACAACAGAAAAAAAAGGAAATTTATTATTATTTCGTACGTAGCAAAAAGAGAAAAACGTAAAAAGAAAGAGAAAAAAAAGAGCCAAAACCAACGAAAATTTCCATTTAATTTTCAAATGCTCATCAACCGTAAATAAACAAATTCGATAATATTTAAAGGTTCCCCATTCCATTACTATTTGTACTCTACCCAATGTGGTAAAATTGTACTTTTCGCGGTATCGCACAAACAAAAGTTTTCCATCTTTTTTCTTTCTTTTTTTTTTGTGTTACTTCTTCTTTTTCCTGGCGCTCAACAATAAACTTCCTTTTGAATTGTTCGCCAAAGTTACATCGATTGTTTTTTTGTGTTGTGTGTGGGTTGGAGGAGTAAAGTGATTGCAGTGTCGCATTCAAGGAAAACCAACTGTAATGAAATAAAAAAAAAATACGAAATGAACCAATTCTAAACACTCTTGTCCATGGACCATAAATCCATTGGAAGTGAAAAGTTGTTCTGTAACCATTTTACATCCACTTGGATGTGGTACAGTTAAAAGTGGCTCAGTATACCCGATGTTTCTAACCATAACATCAATTCAGTTGGCCTACTGTACTCGATGTTTTACCTTGCACCCATCACACTTTCATCTAAATTACTTAAATTTATTTTTATTTTTATCAACACTCAACATAATTTTTTCACATTGAAGAACTCCTGGTCGTCGTTCACTTTCTCAAATGGCACAATCTACTTTCTAATTCTGTTTCATCCTGGAACTTTTATATAAAGGTAAAGTAAAAAAAAAAAAAAAGAATATGAATCAGTTCTATGTGATCCATTGGCAAATATTTTAAATCTAATTTCGACTGCCTTCTCCCAATTTCTCGGTATCGTAGAAATGTTTAACAGAAAATCAGAAATAACTTGAGTACGGGTTTTGCCAACCATTTCCAATATGAAAATATTTTAGGAAAATTTCATACCAAGTACCAGATGCAATTACTGTTTGCTAACACTGAAAAATTCGTTATATTTTTTCTTGTTTTTCTTTTCATTTTATTTTTTTTTAATTCAAAGCAATATTTGATGCCAAAACATTTTCTCGATTTCATTTTGATTCACAGTGGGTAGTTATACAAAAGTTTTCTAACCAGTTGGTCCTCAATAACTATGACATCGGCATTAGTTTAGTTTTATTTATTCCCGTATGGACAAGTAAGTAAACGAATTTAAACCAAAACAGTCGGTCTGTGTGAAACGAATAAAGACTAATAAATATGAGTGAAATATAAAAGCTCCTTTATATGTACACCAATGAACATTGGCAAATGATGTATCGATTTTAATTTAAATTTTAACATATCCATACATTTGGTGTAAATTGTCTTCAACACTTGCTATACTTTGGTTTGAAACTTGATTCAATTTTATTTTGCCTGCTTTTTTGTTTTCAAATACGATGAAAGATTGTAATAAAATTTCAGTTATACATGGAAACTATAGAAAAAATTACCTAAGAGCTTTCCCTTTTGTGTTTTTCCCGGTTTTTTATTTGATAATTTTATCATATTTTTCGAATGTGTTACTTTTTAGCTTGTAACATTTCTAAGATAATTGATTAAATAGAATGTGATTTCTTTCTAAATTCTATGTCCTTCGACGAATATTCTGTTGAATGTTGCGATATATGAGTTATGTATGTAATGTTATCATTACATCATCTGTTTTGATCAACTTATACGATGGTTTTAAAACTTTAAACGCGAATATTTTCATCCGAGATACTGAAAGATGTAACACTTTCAAATTGCATGGTAAAAGTGCAGTTTTGAACAATAAAAACATTTCAGCATATTGATAATGTTGTAACACTTGATACTCTTTATGTCGACATGCGGTTAGTAAACTGTTAAATCCAAAATATTTTGTATTTCTGATACGATTTTGGTATTGATAATCCTTTTGTGTTTGTATTTATCGGTTTGTTTCACACTAAATTAAGAAAATCGAAAAGCTTGTTAAAAACGATCAAACATTTTTACCTTTACATTTGATTTAAGATTTACTTGATTTTCCTCATGCTTGGTTACAAATCTACTGCCCATAGTATCCTTTAAATCCTTTCTAACTCATTTTATGAGAACATGTTAATTTAGGGAAAAATGTTTTGTTGGGAAACTTTCATAAATTATCTTTGGAACGATGTTTAAACCTTATGAAGTTACAACTATAAACAATCAAAATAATTTGCCTATATACCGGCAAAGATTATTATTAATTTTTCGTTAGTCTACATCTCAGCCTACATCTCTGCAGATAATTGTAACGCGATAATTATTTAATAATTTAGTTTAAATTATTAAACTAAATTTACTTTAGTTTCACGAATTTGGAACCCGTAACTATATGCTGCTTATTACCGTAATTCATCGTAATTTAATTAGTACAATTTACTCAGTACAATTTTCGGATTTACCATTCTACTGGATTATGGTCGCCTGATTACTATTCGTGTATTTTATAGGGACTAAAAGACCTTTTGACGGTAATACTTACTACTTGATGTAACGTTCTGAATGAATAATAAAAGAAATGAACTGTTTAAAAATTGGAATTTCTGAAGTCCAAAATTATCATAATTTTTTTTTGTTGAAATTCCTGCCACCTATTGCGTACCATTGAGGTTAGAATTGGAATTAGTAAGTCTCTTACTAAGAAAACTATAGGAATGTCACTGAAATTCAAAAAGTTCAAAAATTGTTGTTGTAATCAATGATGCCTAATAGGCAGTGTACCGATTTGTATTAGTTTTAGTCATTTCCATCTAATCCTAAGAAACTTACTGAAAATCCATAAGTTCCACAATTGTTGTTGTAATCAATGCATCGTGTCCGTGTATCATTTTGCATTAGTGTTAGTGATTTGGTCCGAGAATCAGAGAAAGGGAAGAAGAGTATCTGAAATTTTTAAATTTTCCGGAAGTTCACTTTTTAGTTAACATATTTTCCGTTGAGGTCGCTACTGTATGTGAAATATTCAAACAGGTAAACATGAGAGAAAGAAGAAAGAATCCTCGAAATAAAATGATCACCGCAGAATCTGTTAATTTAAAACATGAAACTATGAAAAACCTCATATTCTGAAAATTCATAATAGTTGTTGTACTCAAATGTTTGTTGGTAATAATTTTAAAGAAAAAATTGCTATCTCCATATGCACATTGATAATGTATTAGACTCTGTCTCGAGTACAATATAATAATGAATTAAAATAAAAACTCTTCGTATTTTATGTTCTACAAATACAATGCAGTTGCGCTGAATTAAGCAATCATTTACGCTCAAATTTATTGCAATAAACAATATTCAATTCCAAAATTAGATCGATTGCCATATCAGTTAAATGTCTTTCAAATTGGATATCAAAGAGAATGTCATTGTTTGTTCACGTACGATTATGAGAAGAAAGAAAATACCAAACGATTATTACCTGGTTACCAATGGTTCACTACTATTCATTATGGAATGCTCCATCATTTAGTTTTAACTGCTTAATGTTAAACAATTGAAACATTAGAGATGCTAATTTAAACTAAAATTCAGATTACAAAGAAAGTAATAAATAAAATCAGCCTAAAACTTTCCATTCTGGTCGTAATTCAAATGAGTAAAACATCAAAACTAAATGGAATGGAAAACATAATACAACGCATATTAACATTTTAAATACAGGGAACACATTATGATGATAAACAATTGCATACGTACCACATAGAACTGAATACAATGAATTAAACCAAAGTATGAAGAAGTTAATCTTATATTTCGTTCCAGTAGATGTATCATAATGGTATCGGATCATAGTGTTGCTATTCTTTTGAATATCACCAAGTTACTTTTCGGTTACAGTACATAATTATATGAAATGATGTAGCAGTGCGTTATAAAATTGTATGAATTATTGCCCCCAAGTTATTGCAGTTCTATTCAATGGCATTTGGTTTTAAATTAATATATGTAGCGAAAAAAAAAATACCGAAAGAATAAATATACATAAACATGGTTATATAAATTGAAATTGCTTCATTATTATATCTCGAAATATAATAAAAGTAAAGGGTAAAAATACACTGTATGTACAGCGAAATGAGAATAATTCCGTCCCGGTGTATAACGTGATAGAAACAATATGATGATTATGTTAGTCGGTTGAATGAATTCAATACCTTATTGTATTCCATTCGTCAAGATATCAAAAAAAAACTTTAATTTAAAAAATAGAGTAACACCTCTAAGTTTGACTTGTTTCTATTCCAACTGTTCGATGTACTTCATTTTATTTTTTTCGCTTTAGCCCATTTCGAAACGGTGTGTAAATTGTTCATAATCATTTACATAAAATCAAATGGCACAAATTATTAATAATTTATATTTTTTCATTTTTAATATTTCCCGTGAGCCACCTATTTATTTCTGTGTAAAAATTTAACTGTTTCGGCCAACAGGTACACACTACCGTATCATCTATTAAAACAGTATTATTATCAAAATAACCATTTCGAATTTTCATAGTTTTATGTTCTGTTCAATTGTATTGTGCCATTTGATTTTCTTTATATTATTTCAATATGAGCTTCTAATGTTCCTGATTGCATTTTAAATTATAAGTAACACACAGTTAATTATCTAAAAATAATATAGGAGTATGCAAATGAACATAATATTGAATCCATTTTAATGTCGTTATTAATTCAAGCATATGTATTCTTCATTGTAATAAAACATAAAAATAATTCTAAACATAATAATATTGTAATAGTTAATAATGTTTCATTCTTTTTTTTTTACGTTTTGTTTTCGTTTATGAATAGTAAAATTAATAGAAATATTGTAATAATAATATCATTAATAGTTTAATGTTGACTTAAATGTTAATTAGAATTCTTTACACAGGATATGTTTTATGTCTGCCTCGTTTCGATGTTTTTTATTTCATTGGTGTAAATGTCCATTATGCACTTTAATTTAAGTGTTAAGTTCTCATCATCATACCATTTATCATTATATTGGCTAACGCATTACGTCGTTTTCGCCATGCACCCATGCCCTGACAATGATATTGTAATTGTGTATACCAACTTTTTGTTCGTGCACCATCCTCAGCCTTTTTACAGATGATTGAATTCAACATGAAAGAGAGAAAATACAAAGTGAACAATTAAATTCAATTAAATATGAATAGTTTTTCTTTTACCTTAAAAATAAATGTGTCTTTTGATGAAATTTCTTGGACCTCAAAGTAATCTTCCCAATCTGATTCAGTACAAACAATACATTTGTCGAGATACAGTGGATCCCGTAGCAATGTATACCGACCACCTTTTTCACGGACTAGTAACAATGATGCTTCTCGGATACCAGAATGTTTTGGGAAATTTAGTATATCGTTTAACGTTTTATCCATTTTGTAATTAGCTGTTGGCTGTAATTGTATAAAAGATGAAAAGTATAAAGTAGTTTTGTAATAGTACACCATGTTTCAATGTCTTTTGTCTAATTGATTGATTTTTTTTCTCAATAGTTTACCTTTCCATTTGTAACGAGTAATGCATTCACTGGTGTCAGTTTAATTGTTCTACCCTTTCGCCAATTATTGTCATTCGGTTGAGTGAACAGCAATTTACCTTCAATGGCAAATCTGACCTCATCGTGATTCCATTCGAGAACATCAACAGCTATTTTACGTAATTTTATATTGATCATATCGATTTCACAGGATGTACGACGATGCGGTGATGATGATGAAATACGACGCCATAATTTCATTGGTACATCTTTGGCCTCACGATTCATATGATTTAAATGTAATTCGATTTTCTCTTGAGCCTGTTTCAATTGTAGTCGACCATCCAAATGTGGTGGCGTTACTTTAAATAGTCTGGCAAGTAGAAGTGGATACTTTGTGACACGTTGAACTGGTACCTAAGATAAAAAAAAAATTGATAGCAAATGGCATATGGATAAATGAATTATCGTAGACAATAACGACACATTTAATTGAATGAAAATGGAATACATTTATTAAGATACTTACCATTAAGAATGAGTTCAAGTTCATTCGTCGCAGTACTGTGTTTTCCATTTGGGAGACACGCAAGAAAATTCGCAATAATTCTTTTTCTTTTTCCAAATTAGCCAAAAGAAGACTGGCAGACGCTTGACGTACACAATAATTTTCAAATGCATGCAACATTTGTGTACTCTCTAAAAATAATTTTCCAATGTTGACAGTCATTAAATCATCATCACCCTGTTCCAGTGCAATATCTAATGCATCACGTAATTTTTCGGCCATCGATTGATTGTTCTCGAGCAATTCTTCTGTATTTAAGAAGATTGCAGAGAGCTGTTCTTGAGTTAGTAGACCAGCTACCAACATTGGTTGGTAAAATTCTTCAAGAATTATCTGTAAATCACGACCATATTTTTCCTCAGTTTCAACAATTTCACTGATTATTTCTTTACGTTCTGTACGTTTCTTGGAACATTTTCGACATACTAACGGTGCATAGACGACACCCGAATCAGTGATTTGTGTTTCAACTGGTTCATCACAATCTTCACACAAATGAATTAAATTATTTAAATTCATTATTGAACCGGTCAATGGATTTTGATATTTACTACGAGATGATTTGCTGGTCTCTGAACCAACACCAGAATCATTGCGTTCTATTTCTGCTGCTGTTTTCTTCTTATCATTTATCAATGGATTTAATGAGTTTTCATCACTCGAATCACCACCGAATGTTGATGCTTGACTTGTACGACAACTTAAATCGGAATTGGTACGTATATGGACTGGAATTGCTTTGTCACTAAATTCATCTTCTTCAAGGATAATATCACTGGTATTACTGCCAAAACCACATGAGTATGCATCTTCTGTAGCCAATCCACGTTCTTTGGCATCCACCAAATACGAAAGAATATCATATTTAGATGCACCCTCAAACATTGATTTCAAATTTTTATTATCACCGTCATTTATATTTGGTGGTGGTGCCAATGGCAGCGGTGGTGGAATCTCGCTGATCTCCTCATAGATTGGATCACCACCATTTAACCGAATCGATTCATAGTGATGGTCATCGTCCATTGAATTTGATATCTCAATTTCAGATAGTGTGGCGTCAACCAACATCTGATAGAATTTATGTCGAGTTGAGTGCGATTCATCTTCAAGTGTCACCTCACTGGAACAACTCTGATAGCAATCAGAAAAATCCGTGGTATTGTCAAAGTCAAAGATCTCATAATTGGCTGAACTATAACTGTTCGCTGAACTCATACTATCACGATTACTGATTTTATCTGTCGGTATCTCAAGTTTATCAGTATCATCCAATTTATCTGTAACTATCTCAGATGTTTGAGGTTTCTCATCTCTTGTACGTTTCTTCTCTTCCAGTATTTGTTTTTCCTGTTGTACCTTTTGTAACGATAAATCAATTAATTTGTTCATGCTATCTTTATCTTTGGTTTCACTTATTTCATTTTGTTGGCTTTCCTTCAACCGTATCAAAGAGTTTTCAATTAGTTTAACAACCACTTCATTTTCTAAACCTTCAGCCAAATGGCCAAGAGTTGGATCCTGTAAAAGTTTACCAATAAAACTATTCGAATCAGTTTTATCGTTCTGTTTCACTGAACACCCATCATCAGATTGTTCTATTACATTGATAGGAATCGATTTCAAATTTTCATCAATAATACCAGTTACTTCTTGGCTACCACCGGTCAATTCGTTGTCAGACTTACCACATACATGTGGCACTAAATTCCTTTTGACAGCTTCAACCGGATCCTTTAACAACCGAATTAATTCATCTTCAGTTGTCATGGCTGATTTTATATCGCCTATCTCATTTGGTTTCGGTTGGTTTTCATTATTGATAAGCGTAATTAGGGTACGACGATTATTAGTGACCACACCGGATGATTTTTGTTCACCAATCAACGATGAATTACTATTACCAATTGGAATTATTGATCTCATATTATTCTTGGTGATGGCATTTTCACCATTCAACAATGAATTTATTTTATTGTTCTTATAAATCAAATCATTGGCAGCTGAAACTGGTGTCAACAGACTAATTGTTACCGTATTTGTGCTACCAACATTCACGATATTTGACCTCTTTGGTATTACCGTTGGCTCTTTGGAATTACCGTCCACATAATTATATTCATCATTAAGATTACTACTATTATTATTATTATTCGTGGTACCATAATTACAATTGAGCATAATTGTTGAATTTCTATTACCATCGTTCACCACTACCGATGATTGATAAATTGATGTATCCGAATTTACATTCACCGTTGAATAACAGTCATCACCATTTATCAAAATTGATGTTTTCTGTTCGTATCCACCACCTTCTGGTTGATTTGTAGGGTCATCATCAATATTTTTAATTTCCAATCTATGAATTGCTGATGATTCGCGATTTATTGTTAATGGTGAAAACGAATTATCGTTTGGTTTACTCTTCTTATTATGTACGATGTCAAAAAGTCGCGATCCCTGTATTAATTCAGTATGTAGTTGCCTTTGATGAACTCCTAAATTAGTTATTTTCATTGAATTCAATTTACTACCCTCACACGATTGAATATTTTCATTTTGTCCATTATTCGTTTCAATTGGGTCATCTGAATTCGCTTCATCATCCGAACGATGGGATGAAATTATTTCTTTGGGATTCATGCTATTCGATTCAAAACAATAGTCTTCATATAACCGTTCGTCATCGTTCAACGTATAACTTTCGCTTTTCACTGATTGAATTTGATTAATTTCCTCCTTTTGTTTTATACCATCGATGGGAATTTCTAGTCCCAATGGCCGTTTTAGTTGTGTCTCCCCATCAAATGAAAGTCCTCGTATTTCACCATCAATTTTATTATTCGTTCCCATTACCGTTGCATTGTTAACCGTTGGCGGTGGCGGTGGTGGTACTCTTGGTCTTCGTATACCATTTTGATGGAATTGCTGTTGTACTGAATTGTCTGTTTGATACTGGAACAATTCCCTTGAGTCACCTCGATCAATTTTATTGCGTAGTGCCATTGTGTCGATAAAATTGATGCCACTAGATGTTTCTTGCGTGCGACGATCACTTAAGCTACGTCTTAAGTTTTTACCAATTCCTTTACAGCCACCATCTAAATCAATTGGAAAAGAAAAATAGAATTCTTAGTTATTATATTTCATAACCAAAATTACAATTTATAATAATTCTTCAGTAAATTTAAACGAAGAAAAAAAAAAAAGATTATCTGCACGAAATTGAAAACAAATAGCGAATAAAAATAATAAATTGAAAGGTAAAATTAAATCAATTTTCAATTTGATATTCTATAACATGCCATCTGAGGAATACCATATGTTGGGGTGGATAGTTCGTTCAGCTGCTGATGTTCTGAAATCCTTGTTGGAATGATTATACTTGGATGTTCTTGGTTTNAAACAAATAGCGAATAAAAATAATAAATTGAAAGGTAAAATTAAATCAATTTTCAATTTGATATTCTATAACATGCCATCTGAGGAATACCATATGTTGGGGTGGATAGTTCGTTCAGCTGCTG